>JANUWF010003377.1:2220375-2820375 GCA_026120185.1 Voacanga thouarsii
ATTAGACATAGAGGCCAACATATAGAAATGAGCCATCTTATCGGTCTTCTTCTATACTTTTTTAGCCTCATGCTCCTCTTGGTAGGTTTCGTATAGGATATATTATACTCCTTAGCAGTAAGTATTATGTTTAGGTTCCTTTTCCAATCTATATAATTTAGACCCGTTAGCTTATTTTCTTGGAGAATGACAGCTAAAGGACTAAAAAATCCTCCATCAACTATTTTTGAAAATAAAAAATAAAAGAAAATTCTCAATTTGTGAAAAATAAATAATTTATGTACATCGTCATATTAAAACTAATAATAATTAACCCTATCACTATTATCTTTAATATAATCAATTTAGCTCTTAGGAAAACTGACATAATTTCTTTGGAAGATTAACAATTTCCTAATCTAAGTGTGCTGACCATTATGAATTGACTACCCTTCCAGGTAATGATCCAGAAGATAACTCTATCTAGGGGATGACCTTTTCTTCTTATTTTCTATAGACAATCCTCGTACTATGACCTCCAATGTGGATTGGCCAATTATAGTAGGTCTCCTAGGCATTAATTAAGTCCATTCATTGGACTTAGATCATTGTGGAATCCCTATCCTATACGGATTCATTCCTAGGGTGATGCAAGGAGAACTACGATCTCTAATGAGGACTATGATGGAAGTTATGAGGCCGTTAGAACCCCACTCTCATTTTGTCTCTTAAAACAAGGGTTCTTCCAGAAAATATCCTTTTGAAAATTTTCCATTAAGTATTTCTTAACTTTTGTAAAATATTTAAATCCATAAATCTCTATGTCAAGATAAAATCATTTAAGAGATTTTCTATTGATTAATTTTACCTTGGTAAGAACTTAATGATTTCAAAAATTTCCTTTCAAAACTTTTAAGAGATTTTGGTCTCTAGTTTTATTTGACAAAAACATTTTTCTTGTAAAAATAAATTAAAATAGTTTATCCTTTTAGCTTTATAAAAATATCTAAATCTAAGACATTCTCTATGTTAAGGATAAAACCCTTTAAGAAAATAACTAAGGATTAATTTTTGCCTCAAGCTAAAAATAACCATTTAATTAAAGAAAATATTTTTCTTTGTTAAAAAAAATACCCAATACATTGGTCTTGAGAAAATGTGCACATAGGTTTACCAAAGAAAATAGCATGCCAGAAAACTGTAAATGTTTTCTTGCTTTTCTATTCTTTTAACCTAGCTGTCCAAATAACAGAATTAAACAAATTAATTAATTAATGGTCATGTTTAACCCTAAATCCCTTACTATTATTTTTCATACAAAATATTCCAAGAATATTAACTATGTAAAAAATAATAACTTTGCCTAGTATGAGATCCAAAATAAAAAAGAAAATTGCACAAAAATTACAAGAAAAATAATTAAAATTTTCAATGGTCTTCATGCACCCCTAGGAAGATTGCTCCAAGCCGCGGCTAGCCCGGGCATTTTGTGCCTGGGTCGCACCTGCCTGGGTCAAAGCTCACCATGGCTAGGCACTTCTTTGTGCCTTGAGCCACGGCCAGTTTGCACCTTGCCACGGCCGACTTGATGCTAGCCGTGGCCAATTCGGTGCAAATCGTGGCTTGACTTCTCTCTGGACAACTGCGTTTTTCTTCTCCAATTTGCATTGTTCTGCTTCTAGTTTCTTCCAACGGCATTTATAGGCATTTTTTGTTTACATATTTCAACCAAAATTGCAGCAAAACAACTCCAAAACAAACTCCTATGCCCTTAAACACTAGACTTAAGCGAACTCTAACTCAAAGCCAGTGGATTACAAACGTTCCTATACCTCCACCCGCGAGCTTTACAACTGATCTATCTCATACTAGTAAACATAAAGGATCACAGAAAGCATTCAAAAACAATTCTTTTTGGTTTTAATTCACCTAAGTATGCTCCTAAGTTGTAAAAACGCTGGCTCTGATACTACCTGAGGAGTGGATTGCAGCCATAGAAGCAAATACAAAAAAACAGAAATCAATCAGAAAAATAATAGTAGAAGCCTTTTTCTATTTTAAAAATAATACCTCTGAGTTTCTGCTTAGGTGGAATAGATGACTTAGGTTGAACCACTGTAAGCTACGCAGATGTATGTTGCGGTGAATGGCCTGCCAACCTCCGACTTCTCCTGCGCATGAGCGCAATGCTCTCAATCTTCTGGAATATGACCTAGCCAAATCTTAGTCGATGAAAACTCTATGGGACAGGAAAAACTATCTAATCTCTTGACCAACTGCTAAAATGCAGTACCAAGAGAATGTGTTTCTCTGCTTCTGTGTCTCCTTGAAGAAACAAATTGACATGCACAGGAAAAACCCCAAGAGAGAATAGACGTAAGGAAAAACTAGATGAGCTTTGGTTGTTATTTATTTTTGAAATTGAGAGAGATAGACTATATCACAAGTCCGATTTATCCTTAATTTAAAAACCCCTTAACTAAATCAATCATTTTTCACGTGAACTACGGTAGGCATGCATGTTTAGCCCTAAGTTAAATAAGCTTGAGCCTAACCTATTAAACCCTGGTCTAGTCTATTGGGCCAAATTAATAATTCAAACTAGGACTAAATATAAGCCCAATAAATAATTAATTATACAACCCAAATAAATCAGTTAAATACTGTAGTTTATTATAGTTTAGACCCAGGTTAATTCTAATTATTCAATCCGAGCTCAAACCCTGAACAATTAATTAACACACTAAACTAATTAATTAATTATCTCTTCGGAGCTTCTAACTCAATAAATAAATCAGACCACTAGAGTAAAATAAAATCCATTTTATTTAAGACAATTTTCTTGATAAAAAATTAATTAGGACTTACGGGTTATTCCGTAGATCAAAAGATACATTCCTTGGCTACTAAAATAACCAAAATACCTTTGCTACATAAATAGTTATATTTTACATTTTAAATATTTTTTAATATCACTATAAGGAAATATTGACCCTAAGGACAATGTTGCGTAAGCAAAGTCTCCAGCATACAAGTGTTATGATAAATGAACCCCTCTACGTAACACCATACATTCAGAAAGGAAAAGTGTGTTAACATCTCTCTAAATGATATCTATCATTCTTAGACCTCTAGTCCAATGATCCATGACTTCCTAAAATGTTTTCACTTTCTAAACGAGTTACCCTAAGGCAAGCATCTAGGTCATGTTCCCCAGGGCTTTGGATTATTAGATCATTCGAATAGTTACAAAGGGCAATATAACGTAAAAGCTATTTTGTACGAGTCCGTCTTAACTAACTAGTCACATATATCCAACATATAAGTATATTGATCCTACGATAGAACCTCAACTATAATATATCAAAGTATACGCTTCCAATTTTGTTTGACCACCAACCCACACTCATGCCGTAGGGTATTAGTCCACGCTATTACAACAGTAGTATGGGTTTCTACCATGTAGTACTTTTAGAAACCACTACTATAGATCTAGTTCTATGTATTCGAAATGCGCTTATATTATGAAGTGAGGGGACTACTCACTGGTGAAAGGTAAGTCATTCCCTACATGGAATTCACAATATAATAACCTTATCATGATGAGATTCCCATTCTCATCATCTGATTAAGAATAATAGTTTATGTATTAAGCAACCCATGGTCTATACCTTACTATGAAAGATCACCATTCATATGGATCACTTACTTAAACACAACGGGTCTTTTTCAGTGAAATCATGCACAAATTAAAATGAGAAAACACAAATAATTTGTGAGAATAAAACTTTTAATTTTTTAGTCGAAATTACATCAGAAATATTGTCTTAGTACGCGTACATTCCAACAACTTCTTGTCAGTAGGCCTTGACTTGAAGCTTGTGGAGCCTTGCTAATAGTTGTAGCAACCTCCATGACATCAATAGCCTTTGAACAAGCAGATGCATATTTGCTATTCTTTGGGGCCATTGAGTTACTTTGTGCTTGTACTTGAATTTAGGATTGAAGAGAGAAGATGGGAGGCAAAGATCGTCCCACTGGGTGTGCCAGAAATTTGTAGATGAGAAATTTTAAGTCTGTAAATTAAAACAAGAAAAATATAAAAAAAAAATACAAAATCTTAGTAAATATGAAAAGTAATTACAAATTTCCGAAGAAATCCTAAATTAAGATGAGTCATTCGATTCTTCTCTTTTGAAAATTATTGATTCAAGTGTTGAAAAGCTTGATAAAACCATATAAAATTTTAAACCCGTCAACCCGTCTACCCATGACATAAAAAATTTTAAATAAAATCATATAAAATTAAAACGACCAATTAAAAAGCCCATTAAGTTTTAAATAGCTAATAAAATAATAATCCATCCAACTAAATATTTCGAAATCTTAATAAATTTATAATACTTAATCTTAAAAATCTAAAAAAATGTCCAATTTACTTAATACATTGAAGATCCAACAAACTTCAAACAATAATGACATTAATGTTTAATACATGCGAAACCTTATCAATTGGTGTGTCCTTGTTGATGTTCAATTAATTCATGTGATAAAATAAAATTATCTAATTTTTTATAGTGAAATTTGTAAGGTATTACAAAAATATTAAACATAAATATTAAAAAAAAAAGTTAAACGGGTTCATGGGTTGAAATGGATTGAAGCCGTTTATGACCTAAACACATTTAAAGTTAAACGGGAAAACCCATTTTGACCTGAATCCGTGAAACTCCAACCCTAACCCGCTATAACCGTGTCGTGTTGGCGTGTTGTGTTCAACATTACCAACCCTAGGTTTAAGATTCTTTGACTTTAACATAAATAATCGATGTGTGATTTTTTGAGAAACCTCCTAACAAACCCTAATGGATTTGGACTTGAGGTGATTTGGATTTAATTTATATTTTAACCTAATTTCATTTAGCTCACATCATATCCGGGTTGAGATTCTCTAAAAAAATGTCCAACTTTAGGACATAGCCCAATTCCATTTAATCCATAATATATTGGATTCAATGTGAAATGGGCCTTTAGCAATAGCCCAATTTTATAGTCCAATTCCATGATACATTAGATTTAATGGACTTTTAATGATAATCCAACTATATTAATTCAATAATAATTATATGTATTCATGAATTAATTTAATTAATCAAGATTAAAATATGTAATTTTCCTTTAATCTTGATAAAATAAAATAAAATATATTTTCTCCAAAATTCCTCTTCTGCAATGACTATATACAAATTTGAAAATATTTGAATCAAGTCACAACAATATATGGTTTCAACAAATGAAATAATAAAATGAGTACGATTGATAGGTTTTCTACTTATAGTTGTAAATTTATCTTTGCTTGTCCAACAATTCACACAGTGGGCTAATTGAATTATTTGATTTCTTAGCAAGATTTAATTTATTTTCCAAAATTTGAACACCCCTTCATCACCTTTGTCCATTAATAATATTTTCTTATTTGCGTGAAATCATATATACATACAAAGATTTTTGTTGTGCAGATTTTCTTTTTCCATTTCTTGACAAACTAGTAAAGCTGTCTTGTGCAAGGCGCGAAGTGGGGTACCTGTACTATTCTCAATTATTCATTTTTTTTCTTAATAATCTATTCAAAACTTTGGAATTTATGTAATAGATAATTATATTGCTAGAAAAAAGAAAAACAAACAAAAAAAGGCACAATGTTTAAGGCTTTAAATTTTGCACAAAAAAAGAAAATCCAAACCAAAACAAACTCCTTTAGAAATGCTAGAATGCGGCCCACTGCACAAATACAACAAACTCCTTTAAAAACTTCTAAGATCATTACAACACCCAACCAAAACAACACAACAAACTTACATAAACTAAACAGAAGTTGTGGTCTCTAGCAAATTAAGATGCAAAAGCAACCCTTACATATTTATAATTAGGAGTTCAAATAAACTTAACCAGTATTATGAACAAACTTAGTGTGCAAATAGTGCTAGAAACTTAACAACCATTTGAATTCAACCTCAATTCTTAAAATATGAAAATTTTCAGTTTAAAGACCAATTGATGGCATTGGCAAGACACACCCACACCTAATCAATCAGCCAGCGAGGGCCAAGCACATATAGAAAGAAAACGTGCTTGGGATGTAAATGCTTGAGTATCCAAATGAAATTTCAAAATTTTCCTAAATCACCACAAGTTTTCCCACGTGGAATTTTAGTTGAAAATACAATCTCTCAAGCTTATTACATAATATTTCATGTTTACAACCATCTCCAGTCACTTGTAACAAACATTGAGCATTTTCCAGTCCTAATGTCTTGTGTTAACAAAGATGATCAACTTAAGTATAATGACACATTATTGAGATCTTTTCTTTTAAATTTATGACCAGCTAGATCAGAGGAAGCTAATCCTAGATTGGTAGCTACAATTGATTCCAAAGCATAACAAGTATTTTTTATCAAGGGTTCAGGACAAAGCCCAAAGGTCAATCAAACTTCAGGTTAACATCTTAAATCAGCTTTTTGCTTTTCCCCTGATCTTCCAACAGTGCTTTCAATATGCTTCTCATAACATCCTAGTATGAATGAGATGTATATTTCTTGGAGGAAATTCTACAGTTGCATGTGAATAATATAGATGTAGTAAAAGCAAAAAATTTAACCTGGCTGAAATATAAAGTACACACCTTCACTCAAGGAATAAGCAAATTAAAAACATTTCCTGACCAGGTAATGGAAGCTTTGTCCTTGGGAAACTTACCTATGCACATTTTCTGTCATTTTTCTCTTCCCTTTTTGTAATATAAATAGATTTTTTTTTTCAGTTGAACAACGGACAAAAAGTGTAGATTGAAAATTTTGTAGAACACATCTTTCCTCTATACTAAACAACAGATTCTAAAATGCATATCTTTTTACTAAAACAATCAAACCTTCTAGAAGAAAATGCACTTGAGTATTTAAATACCATCAATTTACATTTATCCACACATACAACAAGACTTGTAAATCATTACCCTTCCAGTTCGTGTAGTCCTGTACAATTTATCCAACTGGTAATGCCTTTGCATTTCAACATCATCAATAACCATCACATCGGAACTCTGATACCCACTCATACTAAATTGCTTGATCACGGCCTGGACATAAATTTTTTCCACTTCAATCAGCCCACAAAACAACAAAGATTGAAAAATCTCACTGCATGGGGCTCAGCCCTTAGAGCAGGGAAGCACATTTACATTCAAGATTTTAACAGTAGCAAAAGCTAAACCCTCTCTACAAAGCAAATTATGTAGTTCTTGAAACTTTGAATAGGCTCAGCTAGGCTTCGAATTATGATTGAATGTGCAACACTAACACAATTCATATACTATTGGAACTTAATTTGGACAATAACTCATGGGTTACTGCAATTCCCATTTGCTGATGAAAAATGGCAAAAAATAATCAAATTGTCCAAACAATGAATTCATATACAAGATTGGACAGTGCAATTCATATACAAGACTGAAATTAGAATAGAGCTTTAAGATATTACCTAGACTGGAATTTGCAACTGCCATGGCCTAAAAACCAAGCAAAAATAAGGAAATGAAAATCAAAATACATCAACAACAAAGAATCAAGATTTCAAAACCTTAAAAGTTTCAAGGTTTCGAAGAACAAGAATGAAGAAAAAGCATCTTACTGGGATTAAGAGAAATGAGTGTTAGTTAATAGGATCGACATGCTTATGTGTTAACCAGATTAAATTTCGAGAATATGAGAAACGAATCATACCTTTGTAGATATCGTCTCTACCAATACGATTCTTGAAGTCTTTGGCCTTCTGGTAATGCTCCAGACCCCCAAGTCTTCTTCAATGTAATCTCCTTGGATCAGAAAATTGTTAATGATATTTTTGTTTCTCTCTTTGTTGAGGGTGGACTCACACAAAAACTGAGATAAAAACTCCAGAGAACCACCACGATAATTCTCACGTATTTCTGAAATAGAGTTATATCCTAATATGTATATTGGGCTCTATCTCATAATACGAATCCTGATAGAATAAGAAAAGTATAGTTGAATACAACTATTTCCACTTATCCTATTCTATCTAAAATGCGATTTTTAGTTTTCTGCAATTTTCATTAATAAATTATAAATAAATTATAATTTATTATTGTCCCATAATTAGGAGCCACTGAAGGGACCTGACCGGATACAATTAGACTAAGCTCCAATAAATTATTTTGTCAATAAAAATAATTTATTAATTACGTTCCACTCCACTAAAAGAACATAACTGCACTCTTAGTCTAATCGCAATTACTGGAGTCAATAATTATATCCATTAATTGATCAATCCAACAGTGAGAGCAGTGGTATTGTCAAAGTTACAACTATCTTCAGTCACGCCATGCTTGAGGAAGTAATATATGTTGTGTGTATGTATATATATAAATGCAACAACTGGTTACGGAGATCACTGCAACATCTCTCTTTGAATTGGTCTCCTGATCGAAGCTTTATACAGCTTGTATCGTGGAGTGGTTCTCAAGAGGTTTCTTTTATATTCTTAGTATTGATGGAGCTTTTAAGAGGAATTTGGGAGTTTTTGGGGCTGGCGGAGCTCTTAAGCTTCCAGATGGGTTCTTTTTTAATAGCATTCATTGTTAACTTGGGTGTTTGTTTTAATATGGAGGCTGAAGCTCAAGCATTATTGCAAGGACTGAATTTTCTATTACAAAGGAAAAAAAAAAAAGGCCAACAACAAATTAACAACCATTCACAAAGAAACAGGCTCATAACCACCATGGAGATCTAGACTTGAAAACTATTTCCCATCAATCAACCCAAAAATTCAAATCACATCTCCTATTTATATAGATCAAGATAAAAATTTATAGATTCCATAATAAAGAAAGCTAGATCATTCCAAAATAACCACTTGATTACGTATTCCTAAATATCGAAGATTTCTAATACTTGAACTGATTAAAAACTTACATGCTTCCACAAATCTATCAAAGATTAAAAACAAAAACCCGAAAAAGAAACCCCAAAATTTAACAAATTATAGAGACTCAAGAACAGATCCTATACCTTAGAAACCTCCTAAATCTAGCCTGAGGCACAAAATCCCAAATCAACCACTGCCTCTTCCTCGGCCTCTGACCCAAGTGCGTGTATGGAAACTCCATCACACATTCCATCTCCATCAGGAAAGTCTAGAAAGAGAAAAAAAGCCTAAGAAGAGAGAAATTTTGATAAATATACATATAACCAATTGAATTTCCCCGTTCAAGATTTTAGAAAAAAATTAGCTACACTTCCATGAGGATTCACTTTCTTTTAAGAGAAACTATGATCCCGAAAAGCTTGAATGAAACAAATTTTCAAGACACTTCTTAGACATTAAAAATGAAATATTTCCAAATCTCCAGCTAAATACAACAAAAATTCAACCAAATAAGACAATTTGTCATTACTACTCGAAGTTAAAAATCTTTAAAAACTTGAAACTAATCAATTTGTTTGGGTTTCTTCTGAGCAAAAAGAAAAAAAATGCAGAAAGGAAAATATTAGAAAACCCATTGAAAAAATATGAATAGCAGAAATAACTCTTTAGCATTTCCAGTATGTTTCCTCTTCAAAGAGGAAGAGATTTCACCCAAAAATTTCCCAAAAAAATATACATAATAACAAAAATGAAAGGCAAAGAAGGATTGAAAGAACCAATAAATTCATGGCTCATTCCGAGGAACATGGCATACCAAGTCACAAACAATTCTCAAAGAGCCCATAAATTCAATGTAACAAAGAAAGAAAAAAGATTCAAGCTTCAAAATTTATAGTGACTAAAAGCCAAAACCAAAGATCCAAATACTTATCCTTGAAGAACCAGAGAAGAAAGCACAGCCAACAGAGCCTTAGGTTAAACCCAGAAGCAAGAAAGAACCCAAAAGTCACAACAAAGCAAAGTAAGGAGTACGGATGGAATTGCAAGAGAGAGAAACTGATAGGATTAGAATTAGAGAGAGAGTCCACAGTCAAATGTGAGTAGAAAAGTTGAGTAGAAAAAGTGGTCTCAGCCTGAAGTCTGATCGATCGATATTCACGAAGTGTCTTTTCCTTATATTTTGTTGAGTTCTATGGCCTCAAAACAACAAATTCAAAAATTAGCTACTTGTTTCCACCGTCTCTCTTCTTTGTTCCTTTGTTGCAAGCCTGTAATGTGTTTGGCTGCATGAGTATCACTCACAAGGAGAAACACCACTTGGGTGAGCTGGTGAAAAACCAACAGAGGCTATCACCACTATTGTTGTGAGAATAGGCCACCACTAAGGATGACGGTGATACCGATGGCAAGGGCGGAATTGCACCGCGCATGTTGAAGGCTAAGAAGGAAGAGGAAAGAAGGACGATGGAAGAGGAGGTGGCCAGAGGAGTGCCTGAATAGGGTTTGATAGGGGATAAAAGGTAGAGATAGTGGGTGGAGGAGAAGGAAGTTGTAGTAGTCCAAGTGGTTTTGGAACCAGAGCTGTGGGTGAGGCACGGGGGAAAAAAGTTGTGGTATTCTACATGTTAGCTTTGGTACTCCACATGCATTCCACCTAGTTATAAAAGTTCACTTGTCTATTTTGTATCAATAAAACAAAGCTCATATTAGAAAAAACAGAGGTTTCTCTGCATCTCACTGGTAAACAAAATTATGAAAAGATAAAAATGCCCTCATTGAGGTAAAATGAACAGTGTTCCTCCAACTCGTTTTTCTCTCTATAGAAGATTCTGAAATCCAACAATCTACGGACTATATGACAATTCTTGAATTTGCTTTTTAAGAGGGTATATAAAAAAAATTGCGATGCCATCGTATATTTGTACAAAAAACATTTTTAATGATAGTATTAAAAGACACTCAGGTTATTTATTTTATTTATGATCCACAGCAGTAACTCACAAGTATCCTAGTGGTAAAGGAGAGATCATTCCCCTCTAATACTTATCAAATTAGAGACCTTTTAAATTTTTAATTATAATATGACACGACATTTAAAATAATCTATATGATTATAAATTATCCATATCATCTTATTTTTTTTCACCATAAAAAAATTATTTTGGTAACTATTTTTTCGAATTAAAATCTTATTTTGATTTTAACCATCCAATAAAATTATTATTGATGTAGTGTAATTTTATATAAACATTAGAAGATCTCTAGTTTTATTAGGAGACGAGTTTTACCGTTGGAAAATATAACTTATATAGTATATTAACAAACATAAGCAAACCAGACAACTCAGTATTAAGCAAATGTCCACGCACATTCTTTAAAAACTTGATATTCCAAGTAATAATAATGGGATCTATCACCTATATGAAAAGATGTTTCCAACAAATTAAACAACTATCTACCTTGATACTAACGCACAAAATGAAAATTAGAATATCTTTTTCTTAACAGCAGGTTTAGCGTTGATCTCAAAAATTTGTAGCGAGAAAAGCAAAAACAAAAGATAAAGAAAATACAAATAAAAAAATTATTTTTCGAAACAATAAAATTTAATTAGTTAAATTTTATGTCTTTTTGTTTCACATCTAAATTTCTGGTTTTTAGAAATCCAATGGTTTAACTTTGATTTTGATACACTTTGTACATATGATGACCACCAATCTACTAAAAGTGAAAAGCATATATGATGATGAACGCCAATAACCGGATTTGGAAAAAGGCAATACTTATAAATCTTATATTTTGGGGTTGAATATTATAAAATTTACATTTTAGATGGAATGTGGATCGAAATCCTATTACCTAGTAAAATAAAAAATATTTAGGTATTAAATTCAAAATATTACCTAGTAAAATATTTTTTATTTTCCTTTTAATATATTCCAAATTAAACTATGTACTTTCTTGAACTATTACCTTAATATATGGGTCCTTTAATACTGCTGCATGTGGTTTGCAGGCTTGATAGGGGAAAAATACATTACTATTTTTCTAGTTATTTGAAACTAATTTGAGATACTTTTGAGGTAATAATTAAGCATATTCCTTCTTATTTGACAATTTACTTGTAAAAATGTACTTTTGATGAATTTGTGCAGCATTGAGTTAATTTTGAGCAAAAAGGGATAATTTCCAGCATGTGCTAGACACTAGGTCTGGCTATTGCACTAGGCACCAGGTCCACTCTAGAAGAATAGACAAAAACAGAGAAAACATCTAGGGATGAACCAGAATGTACCTAGCGTAGGTGGGTCGAAGGTACTCGGCGCCAGGTCTGATCTGTAATGGCCGAATTTTGTGTAGAAATTTGGAATCTTCCAAAGGATTTTAGTATTTTCTGAAGTCTACTTGGACTAGACTTCTTAAACCACAAATTTTTGTATCAAGGGAGCCTATAAAGATAAGAAAAACACAAGAGAAAAGTGTGAATTCTAGGATCAAATTAGAAAATCATTTATTGAAGGAGAAATTCATCAAATCAAGGAGCATTGTTCAAGAAGATTTTCAAAGAGAAGAATGAGGACTTGTTTATGAGTTATTTCTTTTACCTTTATTTTTCTTTTCTAGAATAATGATGTAATTAATATTTCCATTGTAATTTGACATTATTTTGAGATTCATAGCTTTTGTATTAATTTAGCTAATTGATCAATTTTCTATCATTCTTGATGTTTGATTACTTGTGATTATTAAAGAATCGATGAAGTTAGATTTTCTTCTAATTAACTTGTGAAATGATATTAGGAGTTGATTTAATTTTATTGATTTTATATTTGTTATTTCTTAATGGATTTGGGAAATGGAGTTAAGGCAAAGAACTAAAGTGATCAAAGATTAATTGATTTCACCTAAAGTATAGGGTTATTAGCTAATTTCATATTCATTATCACCTAGAGTATAGGGATAATTGTTGAAGGTTGAGTTTTATGCATCTGTTTTTGGTTTTGTTGGTTTGATTGGAAAATCTGCTAATTTAATCAAAAGATAGTGATTCCATAGATTGGGAAAGAAGTAGAGTCTATATAAGTAGATTCTTGACTTGAGTAACAATTAAATTTTGCTTTATATTCCTTCATGATGCCAAGATGATGCTTAATTGAAATAGTTGATAAATGGTTCATTATCATGTCTCCTAGCATAGCTGTCTAAGTTGCATATCCATACATCATTGAATTGTACATATTTCTTTATTTTTCTTTTTTGTCATATTATCATTTTATTGGTCGGTTAAATAATGAATGAAAAGTAATTAGTGTATATTTATTCCTTTGATGATCGATACTCGTTAATTCCTTATACTATATTTGCGATGAGTATAGTTGTTCATATGTGTATTTTGAAATTAATGTTCTAATTAAAACTTGGCTAAGAGATGAATTTAAATTTAATAATTTTTATACACTCAAAGTTTATGTATGAAGTTTTTGGCGTCGTTGCCAAGGAACAATGTCATGAAAGTTTAAATTTCATTGATTTAACCATATTTATATGTTTATATGTCCATATGTCTATGTGTGTGTGTGTGTGTGTGTGTGTGTGTGTTCTTTGTGTAAATAGGTACTATATCTTGTTATTTGCAACATTGTATGCTTTAATTGATTAGTTTAGCTCATGTTATTGGAAAGTATGCCCGCAAAGACTATGTGTTATGTATAAACATATTGCAATAAAATATTTATTCATTCAATTTAGTTTTTTACTTATATTATTGGACATTTAAAGGTCCAAGTATAATAAGTAATGGTCGATGTGTTGAGTCATTCTTCACAGTAAGGTATAGACCATGTGTACTTGTCATATAAGTAAAATTGAATTCTTAGTTGTTTGATTGAACTGGGCATTTCATTAAGGTAAGATTATTGTGCCATGATTTTCAATGAGAAATGGTTAACCTTGAATCAATGAGTAGTTCACTCATATCATATGCATAAGTGTATTTTGAATACGTAGAACTTGATTTGAAGTAGTAGTCTTTCTTAAAGTACTATAATTATAGAGACCGGACTATTATTATTATAGCGTATATAGATACCTTCATACTTGAGTATAAGTTGGCGGTCTAGCGAAGCTAGGGTTTTATACTTTGATATATGTTGGGTGAGATTTTTTTTATGAGATCAATATCCTTGTATGTTGGTTGTATTACTCTGGTTAATTAAGACGGACTCATGCAACAGAGTTTCTATGCTTCACTTAGCGAGGTTAAATCACCCCCTTGTGATTGTCGAGGATAATCTAAAGATCCAGAGCCTTGAGAATATGGCTCTAGAATGCGTGCTTTTGGGTAGCTTCCAATGATAAGCAAATACATTTAAGTGAGTCATGGATGATTGGACTAGAGATCTAAGGATGGTAAATGTTTTTGAGATGGGTGTTAGTACATTTATCCTATCTCATTGATAGGTATTACATAGAGGGGTATTTCTATTATTTCACTTGTAGGTCGGACACATTGCTTTAGCAATATTATTCTTAGGGTTAATATTTCTATGTGGTGATAAATAGAGATATTTAAAATGATAAAATGCGACTATTTAATAGTAAGGGTATTTTGGTCATTTTAGTAGTTATGGATAATATGTCTCTTGGTCCCTAAAGTAGCTCGAGTTTTCTTGATGTTGTTTAGACACAATATGGACTTAATGGATAATTATTTGGAAGATAAATAAAATTTATTCTAAGAGTCTAATTAGAATTAATTAGTTAGTCTTGGATTTTGATAAGGAGCAAAAAAGATAATTAATTAATTAAGAGAATTGGGTTGGAATAAATTAATTAATTAGACTGATATATGTTGACATATATTAAGAGTCCAATTAAAATTAATTAATTAATCTTGAGTATTTAATGAGGCCCAAAAAATAATTAATTAATTAAGAGGATTGGGTTAGTCTTGGATTAGTTTTTGAACACAGCACCAAGCCTATTAGGGCTTGATGATTTTTGGCTATTAGGGCTTAAGGAAGCCCTAAGGCGCCAAAAATAAGAGGGGAAGAAGAAAAAAAAAAGATAGAACGTGGTTTTAAGTTTTCCTCCCTAGTGTGCCGTCTTTCTCTGGCTCTCTTTCTCTAGTTTTTGTCCTTCTCTTCTTTCTTTCTTGGAAAGTATTTTGATTATCCAAAGAAGGAGCTTTCACCAAGTTAACCCAAGAATAAAGTAGAGCCATACTCTGGAAGACGAAAAGAAAGCGTTTGATGTGTAAGAGTAGAAGATTGGCGGGAATTCCAGTTGAACAACATGTGCCTCCTTCTCCCCTTCCAATGCAAGAAGTTATAGTGCAACCCGTCCCCACGTTTGTTAATCTGTGACCAATAAGAAAAAGTAAGTACTCTCTCTTAGATGTAGCTCGAAAAAACTAAAAATTTTTCATTGCATTTTTCTCTAATATTTTTCCATGAACCTTTAAGTGGTATTAGAGCCCAAGTTTTCATCTAGGAACATGTACTAAGGTTAAAACTGGAAAAGGTAGTTCCTTTACTATTTAAAAATGATTTTTTTTGTGATTTCATGTGATCCCTCATACACTGATTTCTAGAGTTCATGTACGCCTCGCGGTTGAGGCATAGGATAATGTATTCTAATAGTTTTTCCATCGTTTTTTTTAGTTTTAAGTAGATTCATTGTACACCTCGTGGTTACAGGCATAGGTGCTTGTAAAAGTATATTTTTTATGCCTGGTTTAGCGTTTCTTTGTATTCTTTTAACTTGTAAATTTTGAGGATTGAAGAACATGGTTGATGGAATTTTTTAGGGGCAAAAAGTGGCTAAAAAGCTAGATTTTTTTCCAGAAATCGGTGAAATTCAGAGTTGACCCGGTGCCAGGTGGGCCAATTGGACCAGGCGTCAAGTCCACCCTGCCTAGCTGGAATTTTTTGGAAAAATAGATTGGACTCGACGCCAAGTGGGCCCAACGGACTCGGTGCCAGGTCCATTCTGCTTAGAGCTAGTTGTGCACAATTTTGGACGAGAAGGAAAGTGACAAATTGTCCAAGAAATAGGAAAGCATTACTGATGTTTTGTACCTCAATGTTTTCTTGATGTAATCATGTTTTGAAACCATTCTATGAGGTTAATTTTCTGTAGTAGTTTTATTTATTTATGGATGAATAATTTGCATGAAAATGAATAGTAAAAGATGGAATCACCTTAGGATTAAACAGGATCATTAATTTTTAATTTATGATGTTTAATCTATTATTTGGTCACTTAAGAATAAATAAATAGTTTGAGTATGAAAAAGTTTACTTTTGGTTTCATGCTTATTTCATTTTTGTGATCAAATGCACGAGTTTTTGTGAGACCAAAGTCTCACTAGATAGGACGGTTTTTTATAAACGTTTTAATCTAAGAAACTTTAAAATAAAGAGTTCATAGTTTATTCTCTTAATGGGCTCAATCCTTGCAATAGAGAATAATGTTGAATTTGAGGTTATTTAGTAAACTTTTACTTGATTATTAACTTAGAATAGTAAAATAAAACCATAGTTTATTCTCTCAAAGGATTTAATCCTTGACATAGAGAATAATATTGAATTTTATCTTTTTACTAAAGTTAATGAAACCATAAGATTATAGAAACCATTTTTGGGCTTAAAACTCTAATTTCAAAAAACGATTAAGTGGGAGAGAGGCTCTAATGACCCTATGACTTCTAGCAGAATTCTCATTAGAGATACTGGATTTTCTTGTATCATTTTGAGCATGACCCCCTATAGAATGGATTTTCACAAATATCTAGAACTAACAGAAAAATAAAATTAAAAGTCTAGAGTATTTACTAGGATCGACAACCTATATTGGAGGTTTTTAGCATTAGATTGCCCGTAGGTGGTGTGAATTAGTGGCCATCCTATCGGTAAAAATTTTTCTAGATCATTACCTATTTTAGAAAATTTTGATTCATGATGGTTATACACTTAACATGGGATGCTATTAATCTTCTTACGAAACTCTGTTAACTTTTCTAAGAGCCAAACTCTTTATATTATTGATAATGGTTTTAAGAGTTATCTATTATCAAAGAAATAATATAAAGAATGTACATTTTTATTTCTTGCAAATTAAATGAATGTTTTTTTGTAATATTTCAGAAATGTCTATTTTCAGTTCATTGTCAATTATTCTCAAGGAGAATAAGTTGACAGGCCCAAATTATGTGGACTGAAAGAGGAACCTGAACATAATATTCACTGCCGAGGAGTATAAATATGTTCTTACGAATCTCTGTCCTGAGATTGAAGAAGAATCCATTGATCAGGAGCGAGAGGCCGAGAAGGCATGGAAGAAAGCCGATGAGATGGCTAAATGCTACATATTGGCTTCTATGTCTAGTATGCTCCAATCTAAGTATGAACACATGGCCACTGCGTATGACATAGATTTGACATTGCGTACCATATTCACTGATAAGAGTCGACCCGCAAGGCAGGAAACTCTTAGGCAATCATGAATACTAGGATGGCTGATGGGGCATCAGTTTGAGAATATCTACTCAAGATGATTGTTTACTTTGAGGAGGCCAAAATTCTAGGTGCAATGATAGATCCTAAGATCTAAATTGACATGGTTTTTGAAACTCTATCTGATTCATATTCTTAGTTCAAGTTGAACTATAAGATGAACAAGTTAGATATGAATCTCACGAAACTCATGAAAGAACTCCAAGCGACGAGAGAAGATCATGAAGCCCGTGTCAAAAGTTTTGGTCTCTTGTTCTACTTCTTCTTCTGGAATTAAGGTAAGCCTAAGAAATTCAAGAAGAAAAAGGTCAAGAACAATGCAAGGGCCTAGCCCATAGCATCTGGTTAGGCCAAGCCCAATAGGAAGCCCAAAAGTAAATGTTTCAAGTGTGACAAAAAGGGGCATTGGAAGAAAGATTGTCTAAACTTCTTAGCCAAGTCTATTTCTGGTATTGCTCTATACCTAGAGTCTATTTTGATGGTTGGATCAACATCCTCCTAGATAGTTGATTATGGAGCCATGGACTATGTCTGTAACTCTTTGCAGGGATTCAGAAGAACTTGAAGACTCAGTAAGGGTGAGCATTGATTTCAAGTAGGCAATTGAGCAAGAATATGGGCTAAAGTAGTAGGAGATCTTGAGCTTATTTTTTATTGTAATAGGAAGTTGGTTTTAAAACGTATTTTATATGTTTCTCGTTTTAAACAAAATTTGATTTCGGTTTCCAAATTGATGAATCAAGGATATTTTGTTTTTTTCTATTACGGTGTTTCCATCGGTAGAGAAGGTAATTTAATTTGTACAAGAAACGTATATGGGAATCATTTTTATATATAACTTATTCGAAATCAAGTAAGCAATATTCAAATTGAACCTGATAATAAAAAGAGAAAGGCCATATCAAATGACTCCTATTTGTGGTATCTAAGATTGGGATATATAAATCCCAATCGGATTTAAAGGCTAATACATGATGGGCTTTTAGGTTCATTAAGACTGGAAGAATGGCCTTAGTATGAATTTTACTTTAAAGGTAAAATGACCAAAAGGTCCTTTACCAAAAAGGCAGATAGAGCCATGAAAATACTAGCACTAGTTCATACAGATGTTTGTGGTCCGATGGCTACACCAGCTAGAGGAGGCTATGAATACTTCATCACTTTCACAGATGATCCCATTCAAAAAAAATTTGTTATATTTATTTGATGAGATGCAAGTCTGACTCTTTTGATAAATTTAAGGAGTTTAAGGCTGAAGTGGAGCATCGAACAAGTAAATTAATAAAAACTTTGAGATCAGATCATGGTAGAGAGTACCTCCTCGGTGAGTTTAAGATTACTTGGTACATCATGGCATGGCATAGTATTTTAGTTAACTGCACCTGGGACTCCTTCGCAAAATGGAGTAGTTGAGAGAAGAAATAGAAATTTGATGGAAATGATCAGAAGCATGATGTGTCATGCATTTCTTCCTATTTCTTTTTGAGGGGTATGCCTTAGAAACAATGGCATATATATTGAACTTGGTACCTTCCAAATCAGTACCTAGGAGACCCTATGAGACACTGGACGAAAGCCCATCTGAACCATCTCAAGTTATGGGATTGTCCGACTTATGTGTCGACAAAAGGAAGTAAGCTAGAACCAACATCAGAGTTATGCTACTTCGATGGGTATCCAAAAGGAACGAGAGTTGAATATTTCTATCATTCTCAAGAGCATAAAGTACTTGTTAGTATTAATGCTAGATACTTAAAGGATGAACAAGTTACTTCCACTACGGGTTCAAGCAGAATAGAGTTCCGATAGAGGAACTAAGAGAAACACAACCATATATTTCTATACAAACTCAGCCTCATCGTAGTGGGAGGATTACAAGGGCTCCAGAAAGGTGGACCAGAGATATCTATGATCTAGTCTCTGATAATTAGAAATAAGATCCCACTAGATACAAGGAGACCATTATTGATGCTGATGTAGACAAATGGCAGCTAGCTATGAATGCTGAGATTGAGTCCATGTATCTCAATCAGGTCTGAGATTTTATCACTGTGCCTGATAAGATAAAACCTATTAGGTGTAAGTGGTTATACAAGAGGAAGAGAGGTTCGGATGAAAAAGTTGAAACCTAGAAAGTAAGATTGGCTACTAAAGGTTATACTCAGAAAGAAGGGATCGATTATGAGGAAACCTTTTCATTAGTAGCCATGCTTAAGTCTATCCAAATTCTCTTAACCATCGCATGTCATTATAACTACGAGATATGGCAGATGGATGTTAAGATGACCTTTTTAAGTGGCTATCTTAGCGAAAATATCTATATGTCCCAACCAGAAGGTTTTGTTGCTAGAGGTCAAGAACAAACGGTTTGTAAGTTTAAGAAGTCCATTTATGGATTTAACCAAGAGTCATGAGTATGGAACATACATTTTAATGAAACCATGAAAGCTTATGGTTTCATTTAAAATGTGGATGAACCATGTGTTATAGGAAATCAGACAGTGGCAAAGTGATTTTCTTGGTACTTTATGTAGATGACATTCTACTCATTGGAAATGATGTAGGGACATTGTCATCTGTTAAGGTTTGGCTATCTAGTCAATTCAATATGAAAGATATAGGAGAAGCTAGCTACATTCTAGGCATTAAGTTTCTTAGAGATAGGAAGCAAAAAATGTTAGGTTTATCTCAATCCGCTTATATTAACAAGATATTGGTAAAGTATAATATGGATCAATGTAAAGGGGCTATTATACCATTTAGACATAGATTATCCTTATCTTTCAAGCAGTGTCCTCAGACACAGGAAGACAAGCAGAAAATGAGCAGGATCCCTTATACTTCGATTGTGGGAAGTCTCATGTATGCTATACTTTATACTTGCCCAGATATCTACTTTGCAGTAGGCATGGTTAGTGGATATTAGTCAAACTTAGGGGAAGCTCACTGGCAAGCCGTAAAACATATACTCAAATATCTCAAGAAAATAAGAGATTATATGCTTGTATATCGTACTGATGATTTACTTCCTACCGGTTACATAGACTCAGACTTTCATGCAGATAAAGATGAAAGAAAATTCATTAGTGGATATGTCTTCACTTTGTCTGGAGGAGCTATTTCATGGAGAAGTATCAAACAATCTTACATTGCGGATTCTACCATGGAAGTTGAGTACGTTGCTGCTTCAAGAAGCTTTTAGAAGTTGTGTGGCTCCGGAAGTTCCTCATAGAACTTGGAGTAGTACCACACATAGATAGGCCTATCACCATTTATTGTGACAACTCTGGAGCGGTGTCACAATGCAAGGAATCTCGAAACCATAAGAAGGGCAAGCACATAGAGAGGAATTATCATATCATCTGGGAGTTCATCTAGAAATGGGAGATTGTGGTCGATCAGATTTCCTCTCGTCAACAATCTGCGAGATCTCTTTACCAAGATTTTGACGAGAAAATGTGTTTCGTAGACACTTAGATGTCATATGAGTGGGCACTTATGGACTTTCTTATTCTTTGTAGTGCATGTGGGAGATTGTTCGAAAGTATGTCCTCAATGACTATGTATTCTGTATAAACATATTGCAATAAAATATTTATTCATTTAATTTAGTTTGTTACTTATATTATTGTACATTTAAAGGTCCAAGTATGATAAGTAATGGTCTATGTGTTGGGTCATTTTTCACAGTAAGGTATAGACTATGGATACTTGTCATACAAGTAAAATTGAATTCTTAGTCGTTTGATGGAATCAGGCATTTAATCAAGGTAAGACTATTATACGATGGTTTCCAATGAGGAATGGTTTATCTTGAATCAGTGAGTAGTTCACTCATATTATAGGCATAACCGTATTTCGAATACATAAAATATGACTTGTAGTAGTGGTCTCTCTTAAAATACTATAATTATAGAGACCAAACAATTAATGTTATGGTGTAGACGGATACCTTCATACTTGAGTATAAGTTGGTAGTCTGATGAAGCTAGGATTTTATACTTTGATGTATATTAGGTGAGATTTCTTTTGTGAGATCAATGTCATTGTATATTAGGTGTATTATTCTAGTTAGTTAAGACGGACTCATGCAACGAGTTTCTAAGCTTTACTTAGTGAGGTTAAATCACCCCATTTTGATTGTCCAAGAAAATCTAATAATCCAGGACCCTAGGAATGTGACTCTAGAATGTTTACTTTTGGGTAGCTTTCAATGATAAACAAGTACATTCAAGTGAGTCATAGATTATCGGATTAGAGATCTAAGGATGGTAGATGTCTTTGAGATGGGTGTTAGTACATTTATTCGAGTCTTATTAATGGGTGTTACATAGAGGGGTATTTCATCATTTCACCTGAAGGTCGGAGACATTGCTTTAGCAATATTATTCTTGAGGTCAATATTTTTATGTGGTGATAAATGGAGATATTTTAAATGATAAAATGCGGCTATTTAATAGTAAGAGCATTTTGATCATTTTAGTAGCCATGAATAATATGTCTCTTGGTTATCAGAGTAGCTCAAGTTTTTTTGGTGTTGTTTTGACACAATCTAGGCTTAATAGATAATTATTTGGATGAGAAATAAATTTTATTCTAAAAGTCTAATTAGAATTAATTAATTAGTCTTGAGTTTTGATAAGGCCCAAAAAATATAATTAATAAATTAAGAGAATTGGATTGGAATAAATTAATTAATTGGGCTAATATATGTTGACATATATTAAGAGTCTAATTAAAATTAATTAATTAATCTTGAGTATTTAATGAGGCCTAAAAAAGATAATTAATTAAAAGGATTGAGCCAGCCTTGAAATAATTTTTTACTACAGCACCAAGCTCATTAGGGCTTAAGGAAGCCCTAGGGTTGGCCGAAAATAAGAGGGGGTTGAAGAAAAAAAAAAAAAAGATAGAACGTGGTTTAAGTTTTCCTTTCTAGTGTGCTGTCTCTCTCTAACTCTCTCTTTCTCTGGTCTTTGTCCTTCTCTTCTTCCTATCTTGGAGAGCATTTTGATTATCCAAAGAAGGATTTTTCACCAAGCTAAACCAAGAATAAGGTAGAGCCATACTCTGGAAGACAAAAAGAAAACGCTTGATGCGTAGGAGTGGAAGATTGGCGGGAATTCCAGTTGAACAGTAGGCACCTCCTTCTACCCTTCTAAAGCAAGAAGTTCCACTGCAACCCATTCCTACGTTGGTTAATCTGTGACCAATAAAAAAAATTAAGCACTCTCTCCTAGATGTGGCCCAGAAAAATTGAAAAATTTTCACTACGTTTTTCTCTAAAGTTTTTCCATGATCCTTCACATATTGCATTTGTAAATACCACTAACTTTTGTTTTTTAGGTACATTGTGACTATTTCAATCTTTTTATTAGTATATGATTTTGTTTTTTTTATTTGTTTAAAATTTTACTATTCTTTATTTTTCTTTTTTATTTGATTTTTCTTTTTTTCTTTGAGAGCGAGATTCAAAATATCATCATAGACAATTATTTATGGGCACGATGTCAAAAGAGCTATAGTGATGATACATTGGCAAGGTTGAACGCTCCCATTGATACTTTTAATGAGATATCACTTGAAGTTTCAATCAAATCCTTTGTTGTAAACACAAACACGTCCATTAGGGAGTACGAAGAATCTTCCCAATGAATGAGTCATCAAAGAACACAACTAAGCCAAGTTGGTTGAAAATGCCATAAAAGCCTAAACACTTGCACAAGAGGACCCCTAAGGCGAGGAGAGAGGATATGAGGAACAATTGGATAATGTGATCTTTAATTCTACTTTATGCTCTAATACTTTCGATTCCTCTTTGTCACACGAGTTTGTAGGCACCTCTCGCTTTTTGGAGCCTACTGATGCCATTGATGTTGTGTTGAGTTTCCCATGTCTCAAAGAGTTGGATCTTTCAATGCTACATTATACGAAACCCTTGGAGTATACTAATACATTCTACCTTTCACCCTATTCAAAGGAAGATAATGTGGTATTTGTAGATGTGGTGCAAAGTAAGGATTTCTTAATTCCATCTTTAAGAACTCAATTGGTAAGTTTTAATGGGAATTTTCATTGTGGCAAATCTTTTGTAGGATTAAATGATGATATCAAGTTTGATACATTCTTTTGATACCTGTGCACACACTTATATGTTGACAAAAATATTTGTATGTCTAAAGAAATTTTAGAGAATGAGGTTTATGTATTTTGCTTTGTTGAAAAAAATTATTTTCATGAACCTTATATTTTTCAAAAACCTCTCTTATTTCTACTTTCATCATCTTTACTTTTTTCAATGAGCATTAATTTCTCTTACAAAAGTTTGATGAGGAAGCATGATGAGTGAAAATAGTTTGTATATTTGTTTTTTTTATTGTCAGGTGTCTTTGTCCCCTAGAAATAAGGAAAATATTTTCCATCTTAAGTGTGGCGGAGTGAGTCGTATATTTATTTACTTTGTTTAGATTTTTATTAGTATTTTTCTTTAGTGTGTTTTCTTTTATTTAGTTGTGTCTTTATTATTCTTATTATTTTAATTATTTTTTATTATTTTCCTTGTTATTTTATTTGTATTTTCTTTTCTATGTCGAAATAAAGTTCTCTTGGACAAGCTCGTCTCTCTATTGCAAGATTTGATATCTGTTGGAATTTATTGCACTTGGGGAGTATTGTTTAACTTTCTACCTCATATATTATTTTTTGTCCATTTGTCTTTGCTTTCATTGTTATATTTTTTGCTATTGAGGATGATGTCTAGTTTAAGTGTGGGGGAGAGTTTAGTATTGAATATATTTTTCATATACATTTTGACTAAACTTTTTAATTTTAATTTAAAAAAAATTCAAAACTTTTGCGATTTTCATTGCATTAGCAAGGTTGTAATTATTTTTCGTACTTGGACATGAGTTTTGTCATTCACTTGGTAGATTTATGTTAATAAAATGGTTTATTGGATGGGATATGTTAAGACTTGAGAATTTGGGGTAATCTTGTTTATACATTAGTGTTTGAGTATTATTTAATTCATCTAGTTTGAATATGGAGAATATAATGAATGTGAGAAAGGTTGTTGGCTAACTCTTGTATTATGGGTTTAAAATTTACTTGATTTTGAGTTGTGAATAAGGAATGTGAGGAAATAGAAAAACAATGAGTGAAAAAAATCTTGTTATGTGAGATGTAAAAAATGAGTTGGGAAAAAAATGCTTTCATCTTTGAAAAAAGAAAAAGACATTTTGTTGAAAAGGGGGTTAATATGGAGAGAAGTAGTAAGTATTGTTCAGTGCACTCTCTTGAGGCTATTAATTCCCGACAGCGAAAGAGAAAAAAAATGTTGAAAAAAGTGATGAGTGATGACTAAAAGGGGGCCAATATGTTGCGTGAAAAGAATCCATTCACTTGAGGCTATCAATTCCCTAAGTCATTGAAAAATTTTTGAGAGAAAAATTAGAGTGTTTTCCTTAAATCACTATTTAAGTTATGCAATTTTTTGATTTATAATACTTGAGTTGGTAGATAGCTTAACTTGTATGATTCATGCTATCTATATTTTTAACTTGAAGGGTAAAATAATTTTTTAATACTAAGGTATGAACTTGTTTAATTTGACTTTAAGAGTTTTTTTTTTTTTTTTATGTCTTATCAAGTGCTTCACGTTGTGATTGTTTTCAAAGGGTTGGATGAATGACAAAGTTCTATCTAAAGTTTGAAAGGAAGTTATAAGCCTTGTTATGATTCAAAATGTTGGAAGAATAAAAGCTTGTGTTTTCTTGATTATTTTCTTGACTAAGTGTTTTGCTTGGTGTGCGGGAATGTGATAGGGGCTAATTTATTACTATTTTCCTAGTTGTTTGAAGCTAATTTGAGATACACTTGATTAATAACTAGGCATATTCCTTTTTATTTGATATTTTGCTTGTAGAAAGTATTTTTGACGAATTTGTACAGAATTATGTGAATTTCGAGCAAAAAGAGGAAATTTCCAGCATATACTTGGTGCTAGGTCTGGGCACTGCACTGGCGCCAGGTCCACTTTGGAAGAATAGAGGAAAATAGAGCAAATGTTCAGGGGTAAATCAGAATGTACCTGGCGCCAAGTGGGTCGAAGGTACCTATCACTAGGTTTGGTTTGTAACGGCCGAATTCTGTGCACAAATTCGGTATCTTCCAGTGGATTTTGGTATTTTTTGAATTCTACTTGGACTAGACTTCTTAAACCATGAATTTTGGTACCAAGGGAGCCTATAAAAATAAGAAAAAAACAAGAGAAAAGTGTGAATTTAAGGATTAAATAAGAAAATCACTTATTGAAGGAGAAATTCATCAAACCAAGGAGCATTATTTAAGAAGATTTTCAAAGAGAAGAATGAGAGTTTGTCTATGAGTTCTTTCTTTTACCTTTATTTTTCTTTTTTAGAATAATGATGTAATTAACATTTCTATGGTAATTTGATATTGTTTTGGAATTCATGATTTTTGGATTAATTTAGCTACTTGATTAATTTTCTATCATTCTTAGTGTTTGATTACTTGTGATTATTAAAGAATTGATGAAATTAAATTTGCTTCTAATTGACTTAGGAAACGATATTAGGAGTTGATTTAATTTTATTGATTTCATATTTGTTTTTGACTTGGGAAACGAAGTTAATGCAAAGAACTAAAGTAATCAAAGATTAGTTGATTTCGCCTAGAGTATAGGGTTATTAGCTAATTTGACACTTATTATCACTTAGAGCATATGGATAATTATTGAAGGTTGAGTTTTATGCATCTTTTTTTGGTTATATTAGTTTGATTAGGAAATCTTCTAATTTAATCAAGAGATAGTGATTCCATAGATTGAGAAAGAAGTGGGATCTATGTAAGTGGATTAATGATTTGGGAAACGATTGAATTTTACTTCATATTCCTTCATCATGCTAAGATGATACTTGATTGAAATAGTTTCCAAATGGTTCGTTATCACGTCTTCTAAGATAGTTATCTAAATTGCATATCCCTATATCTTTGAATTGTACATATTTCTTTATTTTTTTTTCATACTACCACTTTTTAGGTCGGTTAAACAATGAATAAAAAGTGATTAGTGTGTACTTGTTCACTATACTTACGATAAATATACTTGCTTGTATGTGTATTTTGGGATTAATATTTTAATTAAAACTTGGTTAAAAGATGGATTTAAATTTAATGATTTTTATACGCTCAAAATTTAAGCATCAGGCCTATTGCACGAGAGTAGAATTTATCGAAAATGCACCTTCAAGTAATGGTTATGTATTCTCTTGTTAACTTAAAAAAAAAAAAAATCACCATCAAGTTTATCAAAAATGTGGTTGCCTCACCATTTCATTAATTATAGTAATGAATTGCATAGGACTTTTCTTGTCCTGCCAACTCCTCTTCAACTTCGTTGCTAAGATCCAAAACAGCCTTATAAACAATCTTCATGTATTCTGGGAGGCCATCAATCTCCTTGCGATCCCACCTGGAAATAATGAGAAATTTTAAATTTGCAAAATTCGTAATTGAATTCAAGTAGTCTGGAAGCCCATTAATCTCTTCAGTTAAGCTATGATTTGGTTTGTCAAAATTGATTTTGACCAGGGTTTGAAAGAAATTCAAGTTAACTGAAAATTGGATTAAACTAGTTGAGGGACCAGATTGACAGCAAGCAAAAATTAGGGAGGACTAAAATAATACTCAACAACTATTTTAAGGACTAATGTACAATGCAAACAGAAGGCTTTGGCAACATAGTTACCTTTGGAGTGCATCAGTAAAACATTGTAATTCATCAGGAGTTCCATAAGCATCATACGTGTCATCCACTATAGAAAGAATCGCAAATGTTTTAGCCAGGATAATTCGAGATCGAGAGTACTCAGGCTCATAATAAATCCCAAAAGTCCAGTAATAGCATTCAACCATCCTGTCCCTTGCATAAGCAAGTTTTGAGACAAGGTTCAGCTCCCTCCACCACCTGTTAAGTTCTCATTAGTAAGATTATAATGGAGATTAAAAGAAGGAATTATATGGTGCTAGATGTATCCTTATGGAATTAGGTACCTCACTAGCTCACAGAGCTCTTTTCTGTGCAACTTCTGCAGCAACTTGTAATCCATTTTTGCCAGCTTTAGAAGTGTTTCATTCCTTGAATCGTCTTCCTCATAGACAGACATGTAATAACGGGCTTCTGTTCTTTGGTGGCCTTTCCAGAGTGACTGCACAAGGGCATGCTTTACCTGCTTACCAAGAGAAGAACTTAGACATTGTGCAGCCTGCTTCAAGCTAGCGGTAGAAAAAGCAAGAGCGTCTTCTAAAATTATATCTTCTTTTGTCCTCATTTGTGCTGCTTCAAATAAGCTTAGTAAACCCTTTATGTCACTGCTTAGGGACTCCTTGAGTTTGCCATTGGTATCCATGAAATTGTCAAAGATACCTGAGTCATCAACAAACTCCTATAATTAAGAAAATCATCCAGAAAAATAAGAGAAAGGATTGGCAACTAGTTGGTAAAATTCTCAAAGTTTCCTGAAATATTTCTTGAAAGTGGGTTTATATATTTATTTCCTCAAAAATTTATTTATCATATTTAAATGCAAGTTGTTTTACATTTTCTAAGGCTAAGCAATTAAATGGGAAGAAGGGAGACCAGAGTGAAAAGCCAGTATATATTGCAAAGAGTTACCTAGCTATCACAATTTGGTAGCATCTCAATCACTCTTGATGTATATCAAGGGAGATTCCACCACATGTATGTCTTGGCATAGATTAGCTTACTACTATATATTTAAAAGTAAATGGATATTTTTTAAGTTTGAAGTACAAAAGAAAATGGGCTTATTTGGATTGGTAAGAAGGAGGCAAGAAATAAAGAAGAAGATGTACTTTGAGTGGGAAGCGAGAGGAGGGATAAGAAAAGGTAAAAAACTTTGAACTTAGAGGACAAGAAATGTTAAAAGGGAGAAAAGCACAAAAAACAAGAAAACCTATCTTCAGTTGGTAAAGATTAAACTAGAGGTGGTAAGATAGTTATCCATTTGAAGGGATTAGAATTAAATAAAGTTCAATCTAATTATATCCCATTCTATTTATCTCCGTTTATATATTTTTTTTCAATAAGTAAACATTTATTTAATTATTTTCTTTTATTAATTAAAGAAATTAGTCGTAAAACCTATGTAGTTGTCACAAGAACTGCATAATTCATCATTCATTTATGAATTATGATTTCAAATGGATTCACGTACCGCAAGAAATTTTGAAACCATATTGTCTCAATAGACGAAAATGAAGAGCAACCGTGTTGAGATCATAGATTGGATAGTTTTTAGAGTTTGTGCTTAGATTGAAAATTTGTTCTAATATTTTTTCAATCTCTTCCTTGAAGTGATATGATATTCCAAGTCGTTCAATTGTGTCTATTAACTTCAATTTCTCCGTCACATCACTATGTCGTATGGCCAAGAACATATCCCTAACTTCTTTCTTTAGCGTTTCAATCTCTGTTAGAAGCTTGTCATAGACCTACAATGAGACATATAAAAAAAATCACAATAAAAAAATTGCACTACTTAATTTGTTTTACCTTTTCAACTTAATCCTAATTTCTTTAACAACAATTCTTTTTGCTAATTTATAGAAATCGAAAATGTTGTCTCAAGATATCATTAATGTGAGAAGTACAATGCCAAGACCCGAAACTAGTAGGGTTTCATGTGGGCATAACTATAATTTTATTTATTTATTTTTAGTGTGCTTCGGAGAAGGTCGAGCTAAGTTTCAAGCTGTAAATCTTTCAAATAAATTAAACACTCGAATACTAAACTATTCTTTATTAGACAAGAGTATTTATTGTTTCGGACTTTGTTAATGTTGAAGTAATGAACAGCCTATGAATTTTATGTACAAGGAAAATTTTAGTATGAGGAACTAGGATAAATAGCATATATATATATATATATATGGAAAGAAGCAGAACCTGTTCATCAAAAGTAAATGTAGTGAAAAGATCACCCCAGATGCTCTGAGGAAAGTCAGCTACCGGGCGAATAATCTCCTGCCCGTCAGTGCTGTTTAAGGAGGTGTTAGCATTAACTGCTACTGTTGAAGACATTTTGCTGAGTGGCTGACCTGGAAATGAAGTTCTAGGCATTTGGAGATGATGTGAGGATGACAAAAATGCAAGTCCAGAGTATGCATATTTTATAGTGGAGAAAGACTCACGTGGCTGCAATTACTGTGCCAGATTTTTTTTTTTTTGGGTGTTAGATTGGATACTTGACTCTTCCCACGGATTAAATTCATGTCCGCGCGATTTCTTCTAAAGGAGAACTGTGGAAATCATGGTTGCTTTGACTCCTTATCTTTAAATGCATGCATATTTGATCCCATCCTTTTCAACATCCCATTCATCTTATCTTTATTGGCATCTACCCGTACTCCTCATCTCATATTACGTATTCAGTGTTTTGTAAAACACCAGCGGGGGCACATGCCCTGAACGAATTAGGGGTAAGGTGACCTTTGGCGTTAAAATTTTCAGAAAATGTTTATGTTTTTAAAAAAATAATTTTTGTTTTCAAAAATTTATATAAATTTACGTTTTATCCTCTCAAAATTTTTTAAAAATTATAACATTTTCTTCTACTGTATATTTTCTTTTTCATGACTTTTTCCTCTCAAGTGCAAAGTTCTAGTTCCATCTATAAGCACATGGATACACTAGAATGCACCAAAAAAATAAATAAATAAATAAGAACGTATAGATGCTAACTTTATGAAATACATTCTATCATTTCCCATATGCATCTGCTCCTTTTTTACTTGTCATATTAATGTAATGGCCGGAGACTCAGTTGCCATTTCGTCGAAGTGCAAATCCTGCAAGCAATTGGAGTAGGTTGCCTTGGCCAAGGAAAGGTTTTAACCATTGGAAATGTGCATCCTTGCTTTCTCTATGTAATCCTCTCTTAAAATTGAATATCTATATTTTTGTTCTAGAATATATATAAATAAATATTCATATCTTTCAAAATAAACATATTTTTCCTTTAAATTTCCACTATATCCCTCCTTATTTAATAGATTCAACCCCACTAATATATGTATTCCTTTACTAATATCTTTAATTAATAAGAATAATACGATAATTTTTTAATAAACAAATATTCTTCTATATTCTTCCGCTTCCAATATTTCCTCTATGCCAACCGCTTTCGTGGCAATGTCATTTGAATCCCAAGTGCTTCTCCTCCACTTGCCAAATCTAATTGATACAACCTAGCCAAGTTTGATACGAAAGTTGGGCCAAGATGAAAGGATGAATAGGCGGCCGTCTCATGACAGAAGCCACTGCATCACTCAGATAAATTAATGCAATGAATTTAGATTCTCAGTCTCCTTCAAAGCACGTGTTCTTCGACTTCAATGTGATCTGCTCAATATAAGCACATCAATAATGGGAAAATTAGAGTGATTTAAAATGATGGTTAAATATATCAAATGTTTATTAATAAACTAAATAGAACAGATTAGTTTCATACCATTTTTCAATTTCTACTAGATGTTAAACTTCAAACTTTTCAATATACATGCAAAACATATTATAAAAAATACTCGCAAACTATTATTAATTTGATTAAATGAATAAAATAAATGTATTTGAGAACATACTAGCCTAGTTATAAAAGGTGAATTTAAATTAAAGAGGATGAAAATTAGAAAAGTAGATAGCCAGCACAATAGGATTCTTCTTTCATATTTTTGTATATTTTAAAATTAAAATACATTTAATTAATATATATGTCGGTTTGGGTTGGGTTGGGTTGGATGACATGATTTAAAAAAATCAAACCAAACTATCGATTTATAATTTTCTTAACCCAAATCAAATCAAACTAACCCAAAAAATCAAAATTCAGTTTGGGTTGGGTTCATTCGATTTTTAATTTTATGGAACAGCCCTACCCTTAGGAAAAGGGTCATAACAGAACCAGATATTATATCCCCTAATAAGGGCCAGACATAACACTAGGTATTTTATCCCCCAATCATGGGCCAGTATACAGAATTGTTTGAGAAGTCCCTAGCATAATCATCTACAACCATTAAACATCTTATGGAATAGAATTCAGTACATAATAGAAATTTCATAAAATCCTTATACACAATTTTGAACAATCACATTATTATTTTCATTGAAAGCATCAAAATATCATAGTCAATCCAATTTATATACCAACATAGGCTTTTCATGAATTTCAAACAACATAAAACTGATGCAGGATGCCAAAGACTAGGAATGAACAGAAACACATATAAGCCAAATCCTCTTACCAGAATATGCTAGGAATTACAACTCAGTAATTCGGACAACTCCCAAACTCCACCACAATTCATTAATTACCTTCAAACTCTGGCATCAAGACCCCTATCAGAATCAACCTACCCAATAATTCCCAAATCATATATAATCCTACAACCCTATACCTAATCTCAAAATTACGAACCCTAGAAACGTATTAAATCTAATCCAAAGCGCAAATAAATTAGAGTTTACCTAGATTCGAAGCCTCAATCTCCACTTCTTTCGCTGTCACCTCTTCTCTGTTATTCTTCTTCTCTCTTAGAACTGTCTCTGCAAAGTTGGTATCGTTCAATTAAAAAATAACATAATCGTTGCAATAGAGTAGGTCAAATACGATAGTTTTTTTTAACCGTTGCAATAGAGTATGCCAAATACGATGATTTATTATAACCGTCGTTTTTAGTCTAATTATAACAAAGCCCCTCAAAATTATTTTAAATTTTATTTGATTATTTTCAAATTTAGTCACAATACAATTGGTAATTATTACAATAAATTTAACGACTGAATCGTTAATTTGATATATTTATATTTGTAATACTAAGATATCTTTATATTTTATAAATATTACTGTACAAATATGATAAAATAAAACGAATGACCTTCAAATTATTGGAATGTATGTTCTCTAGACTAGATTTCAGGTGTAATTATCGAATTTATTCTCAAAATTTATCTGTGAATTTACATTTTATTTGTGCATGATTTGCATTTGGAAAGGATCCATTGTGTTTAAGTAAGTGATCCATGTGAATGGTGATCTTTCATAGTAAGGTATGGATCACGGGTTACTTAACACATAAATGTTTGTTTTTAACTGATTGATGAGAATGCGAATCTAATCATGTTTAGGTTATTGTGTTGTGAATTCCAAATGAGGAATATCTTATCTTTAACCAGTGAGTAATCCACTCACTTCATACCATGAGCGTATTTCGAATACGTATATTACTGCTATAGTGTGGACTAATACTCTATTGCTTAAGTATGAATTGGCGGTCTGACGAAGTTGGAAGTATGTACTTTGATATGCTGTAGTTGAGGTTCTTTTGTAAAGTCCATATACTTGGATATTAGATATATATGACTAGTTAGTTAAGACAGACTTGTACAAGATAGTTTTTGTGTTATACCCCTTGTGACTGCTCAAATGATCTAAATATCCAGAGCCCTGGGGAACATGACTTGGATGTTTGCTTTAGGGTAGCTCCCTTAGAAAGTGAAAAATTCTAGGAGTCGTGGATCATTGGACTAGAGGTCTAAGGATGGTAGATGTTTTTTAGAGAGGTGTTAGTACACTTCTCATCTCTAAATGTACGGCGATGCGTAGAGAGGTATTTTAGTCATTACACCTGTAGGTCGGAGACTTTACTAACGCAACATTGTCCTTGGGGTCAATATTTTCTTATGGTGATATTATGAAATATTTAAAATATAAAATACAGTTATTTATATAGCAGTGGTATTTTGGGCATTTTAGTAGCCAAGGCGGTGTGTCTTTTGATCCTCGGAAGAGCCCTTAAGTCCTGATAAATTTTGGTTAAGGAATTAATTTTGATAATTATGGCTTTTATTTTATTTTTTTAAGTAGACTAATTTATTATTGGACTAGAATAAAATAAAAAGCTCAAGAGAGAGTATATATTTTATCTAGTTTAATTGGTTAATTAATTATTCAGGGCCCAAGGCCCAGATTAAATAATTAAAAAATTAATCTAGGTATAAACAAAATAAAAGATCTGATATTTTATATTGGTCTATTTGGGCTTGTTAATTATTTATTAGGCTATTTTATGAAGCCTAGAAAATAAATAATTGAGGCTTATTATTTATGAATGTTCAAGTCCAAGAGTAAATAATTTTATCTGGCCTAATGAATAAGACCAAGGGTAAAGAAAAAAAAAAAAAGACAACACGGGATGAATCCCATATTGTTTGGTGTGAGAGGATAACAAAAAGCATGATGCTTTTATTTCACTCTCTTGGTCTCTCTCTGTGATTGCATGAAATAAAAAGAAAAGGAATGAAGGCTATTATTCTGAGAATCCAACTCTTTATAGTTTTCACTGGCTTTGGGAGAAAACAGTAGCGATATTCTAGAAACTCAAAAGTTTCGCGTTAATAAGAAGGAGTAGACGGCTCGCAAGAGTGCAACCGGAGGTGTTGGGAGAACTAATGGCTTCAAGCATTCAGGTTCAGATATCTTTTTCAATGCTAATAAGATCATTCAAACACAGAGGTAAACAACTTCCATGATGATCTGCATTTTTTTGGTTCAGTAAGCATGCTTTTGTTTTCATCGTTTTGCCATTTCAATCTTCAAGTGGTATCAAAGACATGGTTTGGCAAATTAGGAAGCATGCTAGGCTTAACTAAAATAAGAAAATATTTGTTTTGGATGTTTTCTGTGAACCTTCGCGTTTCTGGTTTGGGATAGTCTCTGTGTCAGCATCACAAGTAGAAGCATAAGAACTCTATAATTTACTACTTTCTTAGATAAAACGTGTAAGCCCACTATTTTTAAGGGCATAGACGCTTGTTAAGTGCATTTATATGTTGTTTGGTCAAAAGAACTAGAAAAAGAAATGAAAAATACGCAGAAGAAAAATAGCAGGAAATGCTGGAGAAGATGAGCTGAGGTGAGCCACTGCTTGATTGTGAGAGGAGCTGACTGAGCCGTGGCTTGGAGCCGTAGCCAGATCGGCGTGCGAGCTTGGACCGAGGTCCATGGGCTTTTCCCATAGGCCATGATCCAGTGTGGCAGGTGCACTGGACCAACAATAATAAAAAAAAAATTAGTTTTTGGTCCCATACCAGACAAAGTTATTTTTATTGTAATAGTTAATATTCTTTGAATATTTTGCATAAAATAATAGTGAAAAGAAATTTAAGATTAAACAAGATCATTAATTAATTAATGTGTTTAATTCTATTATTTGGACACTTAGGTTAAAAGAATAGAAAAGTATGAAAACGTTTACAGTTTTCTAGCATACTTATTATTATTATTTTTTTGGTATGCTATGTGTGCGTTTCTCAAAAACCAAAGTCTTTGAGAATTTTTGAGCAAGAAAAATATTTTTCTTAAATTAAATGGTTAATTTTAATTTGAACAAAAATTAATTCTTGGTTATTTTTTCAAATGATTTTATCCTTGATATAGAAAATATTATGGGTTTAGATATTTTTGCGAGTTAAAATAAAGAGCTATTTTGATTTATTTTTAACAAGAAAAATTATTTTTGTCAAATTAAACTTGAGATCAAAATCTCTCAAAAATTTTATTGAAAATTTTTGAAATTATTAAGTTTATTAACTTAAATAAAATTAATCCATAAAAAATTTCTCAAAGGGTATAAACCTTGACATAAAATTTTTTATGGGTTTAGATATTTTATTTTTGAGTTAAAAGAAAACTTAATTGAAATTTTCAAAGGACATTTTCCAAGAAAACCCTTATTTTAAAATACTAAATGGGAGAGGCGTTCCAACAGCCCACGGCTTCCATCATGATCCTCATTAGAGATCATGGGTCCCCTCGCGTCACCTTGGGAGTGAACCCCTATAGGATGGGGATACTACAAGGATCTAGAACTAATGGATGAATATAATTAATAATCGGGGACAAGTGTTTTAATAGGCCAACCCATATTGGAGGTTATAGTGCGAGGAATATCTATAGGAAATGAGAAGAAATGGTCATCCCATGATGGAGTTATCTTTTAGATTATTACCTAGAAGGGAAATTAGTTTGTGGTGATTAATACACTTAGCTTAGGAAACTGTTAATCTTCCCAAGAAGATATGTCAATTTTCTTAAGAGCCAAATTAATCATATTAAAAATAATAGTGATAGGGTTAACTGTTATCGGATTTAATATGAGGACAAAGTCACAAATTATTTTGTTTTTCACAAATTGAGTTTTCTTTTATTTTTGATTTTTTAGAAATGGTTGGTGGAGGTTCTTTTAGTCCTTTGGCCATTATTCTCCATGAGAATAAGCTAATAGATCTAAATTATGTGGATTGAAAAAGGAATTTAGATATAATACTCACTGATGAGGAGTATAAGTATATCCTCTACGACACCTGCCCTGTTATCGGGGAGGGTTCCACTGCTGAAGAATGAGAGGCTGAGAAAGCATGGAAGAAGGCCAACGAGATGGCTCGATGATACATGTTGGCCTCCATGTCTAATGTGCTCTACTCTAAACACGAGTACATGGTCACTGTGTACGACATTAGCTAATCACTAGCCACAATGTTCGTAGATAAAAGCCGACTCACAAGGTAGGAGGCTCTTAGGACGATCATCAATACTAAGATGGCTGAGGGAGCATCAGTCAAAGAGGATATACTCAAGATGATTGTTACTTTCAAGGAAGTAGAAGTCTTAGGGGTTGTAACTGACCTCGAGAGGTAAGTGGATATGGTTCTCGAATTTCTTCCGGGCTCTTTTACTCGATTCAAATTAAATTATAACATGAACAAGTTAAACATGAGTTTAACCGAGTTAATGAAAGAGCTCCAGGTAGCAGAGAAGGTCATGAAGCCACAGTCCAATGCTATGATTGCTAGGAATTCTTCTTCCAGAACTGGGCCCAAGCCTAGAAAGTTCAAGAAGAAGAAGGGAAACGCACTGGCCTAGCCTAAGAACCAGCCCAACAAGCCTAAGGGCAAATGCTTCAAGTGTGGGCAGAAGGGACACTGAAAAAAAGAGTGTTTAGAACTTTAGGCCAAGAAAAACTCTATGGTATTATTCTCTATCTAGAGTCAGTTTCAATGGTTGGATCAACTTCCCCTTGAATTATTGATTCTAGAACTACTAATCATATTTGTAACTCCTTGCAGGGATTTAGGAAGATAAGAAGACTCCAGAAGGGCGAGCATGGACTACGAGTAGGAAATAGAGCACAAGTATGGGCCCTTGCAGTGGAAGAGCTGGATCTTGTATTTTATTGTAATAAAATATTTATTTTGAATGATATTTTATATATACCCGATTTTAAACAGAATTTGATTTTAGTTGCAAAGCTAATAAATCATGGATATTCTATTTTTTTTCCATTCTGGTATTACTATTAGTAGAAATAGAGAAGTTTTATGTACAGGGCATATGTATGGAAACTTGTTCTTTTTAAATCCGACAAATAATCAAATAAATAATGCTCAATCTGAACCTTTAATTAAGAAGAGAAAGACCAATGTTAATGACTCATATCTTTGACATCTAAGGTTGAGTCATATTGACTTAACTAGGATTCAGAAGTTAATCCATGATGGGCCCTTGGGCTTATTAAGATTGAAAAGTTGGCCTCAGTGTGAATCCTGCCTTATGGGAAAAATAACTAAAAATTTGTCACCCAAAAAGCTGATAGAGCTAAGGAGATATTGAGCTTTGTTCATACTGATGTGTGTGATCCTTTATCTATTCAAGCTAGAGGAGGTTTTGAGTACTTCATCACTTTCATGGATGAGTGTACAAGGTTTGGATATGTTTACCTAATGAGGTGCAAGTTTGACTCTTTTGATAAGTTCAAAGAGTTTAAGGCTAAAGTGGAGTATCAGAGTGGAGCGTCGGACAAGTAAACTGATCAAAACCTTACAATCAGATCGTGATGGAGAGTACTTCCTTGGTGAGTTCAAGTATTACATGGTACTGAAGGATTGACATATACAGAGCATGCTTCACGGGACAGTAAAAATGGAAGAACAAACAATATTAACAGAGTATTGGCACAACATGGTGCTTGCTTTCCAGTTCACGGAATATGACCCAACCTAATTTCCTGGTTGGTGAGTACTCAATTTGGAAGAGAATGAGATAATCACTCTCAGTTTTTTTTCCACCGGCTGTTCACCTTCTTTCACAGGCTTAGCTTCTTCAGTTAAAACCAAAACCAGTGAAGAAAACCAAAAGCCAGGAAAGAAAAAAGCCACGAGAGAGAGAGAAAGCAAAGAGCCTCTGGAAAAATTAATATTATTTTTTTCCTCTTTCTTTTATTTTATTTTTTCACACAGAAAGTCAAGAGTCATGAAACCAAAAATAATTATTTTGATAAAAATAATATTCCCGGAATTTAATACCCGAATATTATTTACAAAATAAATTTTAGCTTCACCCCAAACTCTTCGAAACTGTATCCGGAAAAATCCTACGGTCCAAGTTATTGGGCCAAAATAATATTTATTATTTTTCTTGGACTCAAAAATCCCAAAATAATAAATATTAATTATTTTTCTTGGGATTAAATAAATAACCCAATAAATAATTAGTGAACCCAAATGAACCAAAAAATAATTAAAATTTAATTATTTATTTCTTGGGATTTAATTAAATAAATAACCCAATAAATAATTAATTAATAATTATTTTCCCTCTAGTTTAAGTCCCGGTTAATTTTTTAATTATTCAAACTGGACCCAGGTCCTGAATAATTAATTAACCAATTAAACCAGACAATAAATTTCCCTCCATTTATTTTATCCCAGTCCAATAATAAATTTGACTTCCTGAATAAAATAAAACTCTCTCAACTGAGATCATTTTCTCAACCCAAAAATTAATTAAGACTTATGGGCTATTCCGAAGATAAAAAAGACACATCGCCTTGACTACTAAAATGACCAAAATGCCCCTATTATATGAATAAATGTATTTTGCATTTTAAATATTTCCTAATATCACCATAAGAAAATATTGACCCCAAGGACAATGCTGTATAAACAAAGTCTTCGACCTACAAGTGAAATGACTAAAATACCCCTCTACACATCGCCGCACATTTAGAGAGGAAGAAGTGTACTAACACCCCTCTAAATGACATCTACCATCCTTAGGCTTTTAGTCCAATGATCCACGACTTCTTGGAGTGTTTCTGCTTTCGAGCTACCCTAAAACAAACATCCAAGTCACGTTTCCCAGGGCCCTGGATATTTAGATCATTCGGACAATCACAAGGGGCGATATAGTGTAGAAACTATCTTGTACAAGTCTGTCTTAACTAACTAGTCACACATACCCAACATACAAGTATATTGGTCCTCCGATAGAACCTCAACTATAGCATATCAAAGCATATGCTTCCAGTTTCGCCAAACCACCAACTCATACTCAAGTCATAGAGTACTAGTCCACGCCGTAGCGGTAGTAGTTTAGATTTCTACCATATAGTACTTTCAGAAACCACTACTACAGGTCCTGTTCTACTTATTCAAAATACGCTTATATCATGAAGTGAGTGGCCTACTCACTGGCTAAAGGTAAGCCATTCCCCATTTGAAATTCATAACATAATAACCTAAACATGATGAGATTTCCATTCTCATCAATCAGTTAAGAACAACTGTTTATGTGTTTAAATAACCCATGATCCATACCTTATTGTGAAAGATCTCCATTCACATGGATCACTTATTCAAACACAATGGGTCTGTTCCAAACGAAAATGTACACAAATAAAGAAAATAAATTCACAAACGATTTCTGAAAATAAATTCTTTTATTAACATATTCGATATTGTCATCAGAAAAATAGTCTAAGAGGGCATATTTCCAACAATCTCCTACTTGCACTCTAAGACTAGGTAAGTCCATAGGTGCCCACCCCAATGGCGTCTAAGTGTCTCTTGAAGTCCCCTCAGCCAAAGGCTTGGTGAATGAATCTACTAGATTGTTCTAAGAGGCAATCTGTACCGTCACCACATCCCGTCGTTGGATGAAATCCCGGTCCAGGTGGTACTACCTCACAATATGCTTCGCCTCCTTGTGGTTCCAAGGTTCCTTTGATGTACTTAAGAACATACTTTATAGCATGCTAATAAACCTCCCCAGGGTTTGACTGATATCTGCTAATTAAGCCTACGACAAAGCAAATATTTGGCTTAGTACACAGCATGGCGTACATAAGACTTCTCACAACCGAAGCGTAGGGAATCCTACTCATTGTGTCCTTTTCTTCTTGAGATTTAGGACAGTTCCTTAAAGAAAGCGACAACCCATGTCTGCAAGGCATTAGAGCTCCCTTCCATGAGTCCATGCTGTACTTAGCTAGTATCTTGTCAACGTATGCGATTTGAGATAATCCCAACATTCTCTGCTTCCTATTTCTAAGAAGTTTAATCCAGAGAATGTAGCTGGCTTCTCCCATGTCCTTCATATTGAATTGACCAGATAGCCAAACCTTTGTTGATGACAATGACTCTATATCATTTTCAATGAGTAGAATGTCATTCACATACAAGACAAGAAAAACCACATTAAACCCCTCAAGATTCTTGTACACGCATGGTTCATCCTCGTTTTGAATAAAATCATAAGACTTTACAATCTCATCAAAACGATTGTTCCATACCCTTGATGCTTGGTTAAGTCCATAAATAGACTTCTTAAGCATGTAAACCATATGTTCTTGGTCGTCAGTAATAAAACCTTTCGGTTGGGATATATAGATGTCATCGCTAAGATGGCCATTTAAAAAATACCGTCTTGACATCCATGTGCTATATCTCGTAGTCATAGTGACATGCGATGGCAAGAATGATACGGATGGATTTAAGCATGGCCACAGGGGAAAAGGTTTCCTCATAATCGATCCATTCTTTCTGAGTATACCCTTTTGCCACAAGCCTAGCTTTGAAGGTTTCCACCTTTCCATCCGTTCCCCTCTTCCTCTTGTACACCCATTTACACCCAATGGGTTTTATCCCTTTAGGTGAAGCTACAAGATCCCAAACCTGATTGAAGTACATAGACTTAATCTCAGCTTTTATTGCTTCATGCCATATATTTGCATCAGCAACAACAATTACCTCCTCATATCTAGAGGGGTCTTGTTCCTGATGGTTAGAGACCATCTTAAAAGCTTCTCCCTACCATCTATATGGAACCCTAGACACTCTCCCACTGCGACAAGGCACCATTTGTACAGGCTCTTGAGGCTGTGCCTCTTCTTATTCCACAATCGGGTCACAAGAAGTTGCTTCCGAAGATAACTTCTCCTCGAGTTCCAATCTAGTTGAACCTTTCATGGAAGTACTTTAATCATCATCTAAGTATCTAGCATTGGTACTAAATAGTACATTCTGCTCCTTAGGATGATAGAAGTAACCACCCTTTATTCCTTTTGGATACCTAACAAAATAGCACAATTCTGATCTTGATTCCAACTTATCTCCCTTGATCAGTACATAAGCTGGACAACCCCATATCCTGAGATGATTTGGCTTACGCCTAGTCCACATCTCATAGGGAGTCCTAGGTATTGACTTGGAAGGCACCAAGTTCAGAATATATGCCGCTGTTTATCCCTTTAGGTGAAGCTACAAGATCCCAAACCTGATTGAAGTACATAGACTTAATCTCAGCTTTTATTGCTTCATGCCATATATTTGCATCAGCAACAACAATTACCTCCTCATATCTAGAGGGGTCTTGTTCCTGATGGTTAGAGACCATCTTAAAAGCTTCTCCCTACCATCTATTTGGAACCCTAGACACTCTCCCACTGCGACAAGGCACCATTTGTACAGGCTCTTGAGGCTGTGCCTCTTCTTATTCCACAATCGGGTCACAAGAAGTTGCTTCCGAAGATAACTTCTCCTTGAGTTCCAATCTAGTTGAACCTTTCATGGAAGTACTTTAATCATCATCTAAGTATCTAGCATTGGTACTAAATAGTACATTCTGCTCCTTAGGATGATAGAAGTAACCACCCTTTATTCCTTTTGGATACCTAACAAAATAGCACAATTCTGATCTTGATTCCAACTTATCTCCCTTGATCAGTACATAAGCTGGACAACCCCATATCCTGAGATGATTTGGCTTACGCCTAGTCCACATCTCATAGGGAGTCCTAGGTATTGACTTGGAAGGCACCATGTTCAGAATATATGCCGCTGTTTCTAGGTCATCTCCCCAAAAAGATACTGGAAGAGTAGCATGAGACATCATGCTTCTGACCATTTCCATTAATGTCCTATTACTTTCTCTCAGCTACTCCATTCTGCTAGGGTGTCCCTGGCGCAGAGAGTTGGGATACTATCCCATGATGTACCATGTAGTCCTTGAATTCACCAAAGAGGTACTCTCCACCAAGATCCGATCGTAAGGTCTTGATTAATTTACCTGTCAACGCTCCACTTCAGCTTTAAACTCCTTGAATTTATCAAAAGAGTCAGACTTGCGTCTCATCAGGTAAACGTAACCAAACCTTGTACAATCATATGTGAAAGTGAAGAAGAACTTACAACCTCCTCTAGCTGGTGTAGACAATGGACCACACACATTAGTGTGAACAAGACTCAGTACCTTCTTGACACTATCCACCTTAGGGATAAAAGACCTTTTGGTTATCTTTTCCATCAGGCAAGATTTACACTGAGGCCAATTTTCCAATCTCAATGTGCCCAAAGGCCCATCATGAATTAACCCCTGAATCCTGGTTGAGTTGATGTGACCCAACCTCAGATGCCAAAGATATGAGTCATTGATATTGGTATTTCTCTTTTTTAAAGGTTCAGATTGATCGTTATTTGATTAATTATTAATAGGGTTTAAATAGAATAGATTTTCATACTTGTGCCCTTTACATAACATTTCTCCATCTCTACTGATAGAAATACCAGAATGGAAATATTTAGAATATCCTTGATTTATAAGTTTTGCAACTAAAATCAAATTTTGAAGAAAACCAGGTACATATAAAATATCTATTAAAACCACTTTCCTATTACAATAAAAAATAAGATCTAGCTCTCCTACTGTAAGGGACCAAACTTGTGCTCCAAATCCCACACATAATCTATGTTTGCCCTTCTCGAGTCAACTTATCTTTCTAAACCCCTCCAAGAAGTTGCAGATATGATCAGTGGCTCCTGAATCAACAATCCAAGTGGAAGTTGATCTAACCATTGATATAGACTCTAGAAAGAAAACATTACTTGTGGGGTTTTTCTTGGCTTGAAGATCTGGACACTCCTTTTTCAGTGTCCCTTCTTCCCACAATTGAAGCACTTGCCATTTGGTTTATCTTTGGGCTGGGTCTTGGGCTAGGCTACTGCGTTTCCCTTCTTCCTTTTGAACTTTCTAGGCTTAGACCCAGTTCTTGAGGAAGAAGTCTTAGCAATCATGGCCATTGAATGTGGCTTCATGACCTTCTCTGCCATCTGGAGTTCCTTCATCAACTCAGTCAAACACATGTTTAACTTGTTCATATTGTAATTTATTTTGAATTGAGTAAAGGAACCCGGTAGAGACTCGAGAATTATGTCCACTTGGCTCTCGGGGTCAATAATAGCCCCTAAGATTTTTGCCTCCTCGAAAGCAGCAATCATCTTGAGCATATGCTCCTTGACTGATGCTCTCTTAGCCATCTTAGATTTTATTATAGTTCGAAGAGCCTCTTGTCTTGCGGGCCGGCTTTTATCCGCGAACATAGTGGCCAATGAATGACTAATTTCATACGCAAAAGCTATGTGCTCGTGTTTAGACTGGAGCACATTAGACATAGAGGCTAGCATATAGCAACGTGCTATTTCATTAGCCTTCTTCCATGCCTTCTCAGCCTCTCGCTCTCTATTGGTGGAACCTTCCCCAATTACAGGGCAGGTGTTGTAAAGGACATACTTATACTCCTCGGCTATGAGTATTATATCCAGGTTCCTCTTCCAGTCTACATAGTTTGGTCCCGTTAACTTATTCTCACGGAGAATAACGGCCAAAGGACTAAAAGAACCTCCCACCATTTCTAAAAAATCGAATAATAAAAGAAAGGTTTTAGTTTGTGAAAATAAATTTGTGCACAAAAATTAATTTGGCTCTTAGGAAAACTGACATAACTTCTTTGGAAGATTAACAATTCCCTAAGCTAAGTTTAATAACCACCACAAATTAATTTCCCTTCTAGGTAATGATCTAGAGGATAACTCCATCGTGGGATGGCCGTTTCCTCTCATTTCCTATGGACATTCCTCGCACTATAACCTCTAACGTGGGCTGGCCGATTATAGTACGTGTCCCGGGTTATTAATTATATCATTCCATTAGATTTAGATCCTTGTGGTATTCTCATCCTATACAGGTTCACTCCTAAGGTGACGCGAAGGGACCCACGTTCTCTAATAAGGATTGTGATGGAAGTCGTGGGGCCGTTAGAACCCCTCTCCCACTTAGTCTTTTAAAATAAATTTTTCTGGAAAAATAGCCTTTTAAAATTTCCATTAAGTTTTTCCTTAACTTAAAAAATAAAATATCCAAATCCATTAAAATCGCTATGTCAAGGATTATATCCTTTGAGAAATTTTTCCATAGACTAATTTTATTTAAGTTAAAACTTAATAATTTCAAAAATTTTCCAATTAAAACTTTTCTCGAGACTTTGGTCTCAATTTTATTTAACAAAACAATTTTTCTTGTGCAAAATAAAATAAAATGGCTTTCTATTTTAACTTACAAAAATATCTAAATCCAACATTTTTTCTATGCCAAGGATTAAAACTTTCAAGAAAATATCCAAGGATTAATTTTTGTTCAAGTTAAAATAACCATTTAATTTTTTTAAAGAAAAATGTTTTCCTTGTATAAATATTCCCTAAGACTTTGGTCTTTGAGAAACAGTGCACATAGGTACACAAAATAAATAGTATACCAGAAAACAATAAACGTTTTCATGCTTTTCTATTTTTATACCTAAGTGCTCAAATAATAGAATTAAACACATTAATTAATTAATTAATTATCTTGTTTAATCCTAAAATCCTTTACTAATATTTTTCATACAAATATATTCCAAGAATATAAACTATTGCAAAAATATTAACTTCGCCTGGTATGGGACCCAAAATAAAAAAAAATTATTTTTTTTGACTGGTAGTCCACGTGCACCAGATCAGCGCCCACATGGCCTGCGGTCCACCGCATGCACCAGATCGCTTGCCAGCCACGACCCGTAGAGCCGACCCGTGCCTGCGACTGGCGCCCTCTTCTCCTCTACTGCCGACTCGCGCAAGATCCGCGCATGGACCCGTTTTGGTCTTCCGGTGCACCGCTGACCTGCGTGCATGAATTGCAACTCAATTGCAAAAATGCAATTGAATTCGGCTGCTAATTTCATGGAATTGGCTCGGGTTCGCGGCTCCATCGGCACGGCTCTTGACCCAGAAATAGTGGCGGCTTGGCTCCACTTCGCTGCTTAGGAATAGTGTCTTCTTCTCCAGATTGATTTAGCGTTCTGTTTCTTCTGCGTTTTCTTTGCGGATTCACTTCCTTTGGCTTCTTTGGACATTTTTCATTACAAAAACTCATCCAAACTAAAACAACAACCGCCTATACCCATTTAAATTGGGTTTACACAATCCAAACTCCAAAACTAAATTTCATAGAATGCTTTGTGAAAATTTACAGAGAGCACGTCCCATACCATAAACAGCGAAGGATCACATATTTAAGCTCCAAACAATGTTCTTCTCCATTTTTATTAACTATCACGCTCCCTAAGTCAATCAAATTCATGCTCTAATACCACTTGAAGGATTGACATATTCAGAGCATGCTTCACGGGATAGTAAAAATGGAAGAACAAACAATATTAACAGAGTATTGGCACAGCATGGTGGCTTGAATACATACCTCTTGGAGTCCTAAAACTTGAAGAACGTTGAAGAATTGCTTGAAGCACAAAAACAGCTTCTTCTTCCTCCGTCCATGAACACCAGTGCACTGCATCATTTCTTCCTCCGGTGAATGCTTGCTCTCCAGTTCACGGAACATGACCCAACCTAATTTCCCAGTTGGTGAGCACTTAATTTGGAAGAGAAGGAGATGATCACTCTCAGTTTTTTTTTTCCGCCGGCTGGTCTTCCTTCTTTCACAGGCTTGGCTTCTTCAGTTAAAACCAAAACCAGTGAAAAAAACCAAAAGCCAGGAAAGAAAAAAGCCACGAGAGAGAGAGAAAGCCAAGAGCCTCTGGAAAAAATATTATTATTTTTTCCTTTTTCTTTTATTTTATTTTTTCACACAAAAAGTCAAGAGTCATGAAACCAAAAATAATTATTTTGATAAAAATAATATTCCTAGGATTTAATACCCGAATATTATTTACAAAATAAATGTTGACTTCACCCCAAACTCTTCGAAACTGTATCCGAAAAAATCCCACGGTCCAAGTTATTGGCCAAAATAATATTTATTATTTTTCTTGGACTCGAAAAACCCAAAATAATAAACATTAATTATTTTCCTTGGAATTAAATAAATAACCCAATAAATCATTAGTGAACCCAAATGAACCAAAAAAATTAAAATTTAATTATTTATTTCTTGGGATTTAATTAAATAAATAACCCAATAAATAATTAAGTAATAATTATTTTTCCTCTAGTTTAAGTCCCGGTTAATTTTCTAATTATTCAAACTGGACCCAGGTCCTGAATACTTAATTAACCAATTAAACCAGACAATAAATTTCTCTCCATTTATTTTATCCCAGTCCAATAATAAATTTGACTTCCTGAATAAAATAAAACTCTCTCAACTGAGATCATTTTCTCAACCCAAAAATTAATTAAGACTTATGGGCTATTTCGAAGATCAAAAAGACACATCGCCTTGACTACTAAAATGACCAAAATACCCCTATTATATGAATAGATGTATTTTGCATTTTAAATATTTCCTAATATCACCATAAGAAAATATTGACCCCAAGGACAATGCTGTATAAACAAAGTCTTCGACCTACAAGTGAAATGATTAAAATACCCCTCTACACATCGCTGCACATTTAGAGAGGAAGAAGTGTACTAACACCCCTCTAAATGACATCTACCATCCTTAGGCTTTTAGTCCAATGATCCACGACTTCTTGGAGTGTTTCTGCTTTCCAAGGGAGTTACCCTAAAGCAAACATCCAAGTCGCGTTTCCCAGGGCCCTGGATATTTAGATCATTCGGACAATTAGAAGGGGCGATATAGTGTAGAAACTATCTTGTACAAGTCTGTTTTAACTAACTAGTCACACATACCCAACATACAAGTATATTGGTCCTCCGATAGAACCTCAACTATAGCATATCAAAGCATATGCTTCCAGTTTCGCCAAACCACCAACTCATACTCAAGTCATAGAGTACTAGTCCACGCCGTAGCGGTAGTAGTTTAGATTTCTACCATATAGTACTTTCAGAAACCACTACTACAAGTCCTGTTCTACTTATTCAAAATACGCTTATATCATGAAGTGAGTGGCCTACTCACTGGCTAAAGGTAAGCCATTCCCCATTTGAAATTCATAACATAATAACCTAAACATGATGAGATTTTCATTCTCATCAATCAGTTAAGAACAACTGTTTATGTGTTTAAATAACCCATGATCCATACCTTACTGTGAAAAACCTCCATTCACATGGATCACTTATTCAAACACAATGGGTCTGTTCCAAACGAAAATGTACACAAATAAAGAAAATAAATTCACAAACAATTTCTGAAAATAAATTCTTTTATTAACATATTTGATATTGTCATCAGAAAACTAGTCTAAGAGGGCATATTTCCAATAGGTACATCATGGGATAGTATCCCATCTCTTTGCGTTAGGTACACCCCAGCAGAATGAAGTAGTTGAGAAAAGGAATATGTCATTGATGGAAATAGTCCGAAGCATGAAGTCTTATGCTACTCTTCCGGTCTCTTTTTAGGGGTATGTCTTGGAAACAACGACATACATTTTGAACTTGGTGCCTTCCAAGTTAGTACCTAGAACACCTTATAAGATATAGACTGGGGGTAATCCAAGTCTAAATCATCTCAGGATATAGGGTTGTCCAACTTATGTACTGATTAAGGGAGACAAGCTAGAACCGAGATCAGAATTATGATATTTTGTTAGGTATCTAAAAGGTTCAAAAAGAGATTACTTTTATCATCTCAAGGAGTAGAAAGTATTGGCAAGTACTAATGCTAGATACTTGGAGGATGATCAAAGTACTTCCACTAAAGGTTTAACAAGGTTGGGACTCGATGGGAAGTTATCTTCGGAATCAACTTCTTCAGACTCAATAATGGAATAAGAAGAGGCATAGCCTCAAGAACATGTTCAAACGGAGTTTTGTCGTAGCGGAAGGGTATCTAGAGTTTCAGAAAGATGGACAGGAGAGGCTTTCGAGCTGGTCTCTGACCATCAGGAATAAGATTCCACTAGATATAAGGAGGCTATTGTAAATGCCGATGCAAATTTATAACATGAAATAATGAAAGCCGATATTGAGTTTATGTACTTCAATCAAATTTGGGATCTTGTAGCTTTACCTAAAGGGATAAAATTCATTGGGTGTAAGTGGCTATACAAGAGGAATAAGGGAGCAGATGGGAAGGTGAAAACCTTCAAAGCTAGATTTGTGGTGAAAGGGTAAACTTAGAAAGAGGGAATCGATTATGAGAAAACCTTTTTCCCGGTAGCCATACTTAAGTCCATCCGTATCCTTCTTACCATTGCATGTTATTTCGACTACGAGATATAGTAAATAGATGTCAAGACGACATTTCTTAATGGCCATCTTAACAAAGACATCTATATGTTCCATCCGAAAGACTTTATTGTTAAAGGCCAGGATCATATTGTTTGAAAGCTCAAGAAGTCTATTTATGGACTTAAGTAGAAGTCTACAGTATGGAACACTCATTTTGATGAGACTGTAAAGTCTTACGATTTCATTCAAAATAAGGATGAACTATGTGTGTATAGAAAATTAGAAGGCATTGATGTGGTTTTTAATGTCCTATATGTGGATGACATTCTACTCATTTGGAATAATGTAGAAACATTGTCATTTACTAAGGTTTGGCTATCGAATCAATTCAATATGAAGGACTTGAGATAAGCCAGTTATATTTTTGGGATTAAGCTTCTTAGAAATAGGAAGCAGAGAATGTTAGGATTATCCTAAACGACATACATTGACAAGATGCTAGCCAAGTTTAGCATGGACTCATGCAAAGGAGCTTTAATCCCTTACTGACATGGGTTGTCTTTTTGTTCTAAGGACTATTCTAAGTCCCAAGAGGAAAAGACAAGACGAGTAGGATTCCTTGCACTTCGGCTGTGGGAAGTCTCGTGTACGCCATGTTGTATACTAGGCCAGATATTTGCTTTATCTAAGCCTTAATTAACAGATATTAGTCAAATCCTGGGGAGGTTCATTGGCAAGCTGTAAAGCATATTCTCAAGTACTTTGGTGGTACGAAAGATTATATGCTGGTTTACAGGGTAGACGACTTGGTTCCTACTGGATACACAGACTCAGACTTCCAGGCAGATAAGGATGAAAGAAAATCCACTAGTGGATATGTCTTCACCTTGTCTGGAGGAGTATTAAGCAATCTTGCATTACTGATTCAACTATGGAAGCTGAGTATGTGGCAGCTTCGGAGGCATCTAAGGAAGCACTCTGGCTCTGGAAGTTCCTTTTAGAACTCTGGCTTTGGAAGTTCCTTTTGAAAGTTCTTTTCAAAACTTGGAGCTGTGCCACATGTGGACAGACCGATTGTGGTGTATTGCGACAACTTTGGAGCAGTCTCGCAATCCAAAGAACCCAGGAACCATAAGAAGGGAAGCACATCGAGAGGAAGTACCACTTGATCTGGGATTTCATCTAGAGACGGGAAATCGTGGTAGAACAGATAGCCTCAGAGAACAACCTAACAGATCCCTTCACCAAGCCTTTGGCTGAGAGAGTCTTCAAGAGACACTTAGATGCCATAGGAATGGACACTTCGGACTTTTTTAGTTTTAGAGTGCAAGTAGGATATTGTTGGAATGTATGCCCTCTAGACTAGATTTCTGATATAATTATCGAATTTATTAATAAAAGAATTTATTCTCAAATTTTGTTTTTGAATTTACATTTTGTTTGTGCATAATTTGCATTTGGGAAGGACCCATTATATTTCAGTAAGTGATCCATGTGAATGGTGGTCTTTCACAGTAAGGTACTGATCACGAGTTATTTGACACATAAACGTTTGTTCTTAACTGATTGATGAGAATGTGAATCTCATCATGTTTAGATTATTGTGTTATGAATTTGAAATGGGGAATGGCTTACCTTTAGCCAGTGAGTAGTCCACTCACTTCATAACATGAGCGTATTTCGAATACATAGAACATGATCTGTAATAGTGGTTTCTAAAAGTACTATTTAGAAGAAACCCAGACTATTACTGCTACAACGTGGACTAATACTCTACCGCTTGAGTATGAGTTGGTAGTCTAATGAAGCTAGAAGCATGTACTTTGATATGCTGTAGTTGAGGTTCTTTCGTAGAGTCGAAATACTTGTATGTTGGGTATATGTGACTAGTTAGTTAAGACAGACTTGTACAGGATAGTTTTTATGCTATATCGCCCCTTGTGACTGTTCAAATGATGTAAATATCCAGGGCCCTAAGGAATATGACTTGGATATTTGCTTTAGGGTAGCTTCCTTAGAAAGTGAAAACATTCAAGGAGTCATGGATCATTAGACTAGAAGTCTATGGATGATAGATGTCTTTTAGAGAGATGTTAGTACACTCCTCCTCTCTAAATGGGCAATGCATAGAGAGGTATTTTAGTTATTATACCTGTAGACCGGAGACTTTACTAACACAGCATTATCCTTGAGGTCAATATTTTCTTATGGTGATATTATGAAATATTTAAAATGTAAAATATAGCTGTTTATGTAGTAGGGGCATTTTGGTCATTTTAGTAGCCAAGGCGATGTATTTTTTGATCCTCGGAATAGTCCTTAAGTCCTGATATATTTGGGTTAAGGAATTAGTCTTGATAATTATGAGTTTTATTTTATTTTATTTTATTTAAATAGTCTAATTTATTATTGGACTAGAATAAAATAAAAGGCCCAAGAGAGAGTATATATTTTATCTAGTTTAATTGGTTAATTAATTATTCAGGGCTCAATGCCTAGATTGAATAATTAAAAAATTAATCTAGATATAAACTAGATAAAAGGCCTGATATTTTATATTGGTCTATTTGAGCTTGTTAATTATTTTTTGGGCTGTTTTATAAAGCCTAAAAAATAAATAATTGAGACTTATTATTTATGGGTATTCAAGTCTAAGAGTAAATAATTTTATCTAACCCAATAAATAAGACCAAGGGTAAAATAAAATAAAAAAATAACACGAGATGGATCTCGTATTGTATGGCGTGAGAGAATAACAAAACGCATGAAGCTTTTGTTTCACTCTCATGGTCTCTCTCTGTGATTCCATGAAATAAAAAGAAAAGGAATGAAGGCCATTATTCTATGAATCTAACTCTCTGTAGCTTTCACTGGCTTTGGGAGAAAACAGTGGCAATATTTCAGAAGCTCAAAAACTTCGCGTGAATGAGAAGGAGTAGACAGCTCGCAAGAGTGCAACAGGAGGTGTTGGGAGAACCAATGGCTTCAAGCATTCAAGTTTAAACATCTTCTTCAGTGCTAATAAGGAAATTCAAATACAGAGGTAAACAACTTCCATGATACTCTGTAATTTTTTTGGTTCAGTAAGCATGCTTTCATTTTCATCGTTTTGCCACTTCAACCTTCACAAATTTGGTCACTAAACTTGTTTAAACTTTATAAATACATGTAATGGTTAGATCATTGATTTTTCAAATACATTTTTGTTTACATATTAAGTTTTTATATATTGGTATTAAAGAGCTTGAAATTCTTTTTAACTATTAGTTATTCTAATATATATATATATATTATATACAATATAATATATCCTTATTAGTTAATGAGTCTTAGATTAATATGTTATATAACATAAATAATTTTTTAATTACGAACATACATATATGTGTGTACATATGTATCTACATATACGCCTAGGTAGAGTATACTATCTCTTGATTATTACGTTTAATTATATATATAGACATTCTATCTATAATTTTTATTGTAAAAGTAAACTTTATATAATTTTATTTGTCACATTAGTATATATATGTGTGTGTGTAAATAATACATAAATAAATATTATTTTTTTTTAAAAAAACTAAGATTGTAACTTATTACGACGGCTAATCATTAGTCGTTGTATTAAACGTGTCTAATACGACGGCTAATGATCAGCCATCGTATTAGATCATTTAATACGAAAGTTATTTTGAAGCCACCATATCTGGTAATTTATTAGAATTTCTTCCCCATTTTTCTCGATTTCAGCTGCAGCACTCATCTATCTCAGCCGAAACATTTTAATATTGAATATTTATTGCATTTACATAGTAATGTATATTTTTACTTATATTTTGTTGTGAGTATAAATATTTTTCTTTACCACCGTGCATAGGATAATCTTATGATTATTGTGATTTTATCCACAATTCCACCATTTCCCTTGAGTGCAATGGATAAGTAGTTATAGAATATTATATTATGGTACATGGTAAGTTAAGTATGAAATATTTTATGGTGGTTTTTGCATGATATGTTAAGCCATCTATTATTTTATGGTCATGATAGAATATTACATGATCTCAGATATGGAAAAGACTAGACACATATGAATTGTCGGTGCAAGTTCATCTAAAGTCAAATGTAAGTATAGAAGCAAGAAGGCAAAAGCTAAGATGGTGATATATATTAAAAAAAAATTAAAAAAAAAACGACTAGATGGTTGTACATAATAGGAATCAAAATAATAATTATGATTAGTATAGATTAGGAATCACCAAGCATTTTTTTTTTTATTTAAGTATTCTTTTCCTCTTAAAATATTTGCGATCTTTAATTATTTTTATTTTAAATTATATATTATCGTGAGAAATCAAATATAGGTTCATTGTTTTTTTAATTGACTAATATCATTTATTATTTTATTAAATTATAACATTCTTAATTTTAAAGTAATTTAATAATTTCTAATTAAAGTAATTTAATCTTTTTCTTTAAAAATTTCATACATGTTAAATTTTTTTCATCACCATTTATGTTAAATTTAAATAATTATAACATAATAAATAAAGTAAAATGTAGATTTTTTTTTTTTTACATAATAACGTAATACAATAGCGTAATAACATAATACATAAATAATTTATAACATAATAATGTAATTTTTTTACGTCACTTGGTTCATACAATAGCTTGTTGGTTTAAAAATATTCCTTCAATTTACGTCACTTGCATTACTTATTTTCATATGTTTATAATTTTCTAATGGTGATCGGAAAAAAATTATAAAGAAAATAGTAAAACTTTATTGCTTTTGTTCTAATGGTGTTTGTTTCCCATGATTGCGTTTCTTTTTCCTTTGTTGCTTTTGTTTGTTAGCTTAGCCTTGGCCCATCGATTTTGTGCTTCTTTTTCCTTTATATTTAAGTGACAGTCTCTATTATATTCTCTAAGTGTGTGCACTCGGGGGAGGGAGGGGGAGCTCATCCCCAACATATTTTGAATTTTTTTAATCTTTTTAAATATATATATATATATAATTTGTTCTAAAAGTCTTTATAAATTTTATTTTTAATTTCAATAATTTATTTATTAAAATTCATAACATTATTTTTATCAAATTCTTTTCCATAACTTGTTCATGAACATTATAATTTTAATTTCATCTTTTGCTACGTAAAACCATATTATATAAGTAATTTTTATAGTCTCAGATTTAATTGGACCGATCCATCATATATGGTCCATCTATAAGTAACACCATCATTTTTCTTCTTTATTTTACCTGTCACACATAATCACATTTGGTTCATTTGTCTTCTTCAATTTGTCTTCATCCATTTATCTTCTTCAATTTGTCTTCATCCATTTTAGCTTTGCATAGCATCTAAATTAAAAAATATTAAACTCTATCAAACTTCATTATAAAATTTAGCAAGCTATAATAAAATATAAAAAAAATATAACCAAACTAATTTAATACTAATAGTATTAATATTGACTAATCTAAACAAACTCAAATTGTATACAAAATTTCATAAATCACTTGCATTACACAATAAGTGAGTAACAACAACAACAACAACAATAATAATAATTTTGTTATGAATTATTGGAATCTCCATTAATTAGTGGAGGCTCCACTAATTATGGATTTATGTGAATTATTAGAAGATTTTTATGGATGTCCACCATTTAGTGGAGACACCATTAATTGAGATTAGTTGAAGATGATGTATGCCATGATGTATTTCACTAATTAGAGCTCTATAAATAGAGCTATTCTCTAAGCTTGTAATACACCATCATTTTGTGAAAGAAAGATTAGTGAAAGAAAGATTGGAGAAAGAATTGTGAGAGAAAGAAAGAGAGAAGTTTGAAGAGAAATTCTTGTGCAAAGAATAGTTAGAATTTTCTTAGTGTGTAGTGTATAGATTTTATTCTAACACTACCCTAATTTTATAACAAATTTTAAAATTTTCATTGCATTTTAAAAAAAGAAGTTCAAGAAGAAGACAAAGGAAATAACTTCAAGGAAGGAAGAAAATGATTTTTTAAAGAAAAAGAGAAAATTGAGATGGAGCTTTGGATTCTTGGTTGTTAATCCACAAAATCAAGCACCCTTTTGGCTGGAATGAAATGGGTAGTGTTGGCTTTGTTTTATTATGGGCTCTCAATCAATTCCTTTTTGCCAACCAAAAGTTGAACTTTTTTGTGACGACAGTGCAAACTTTGTTTTTTCTCTTTTCTTCTCATTTGCATGCAAAGATTGAAATATTCTAATATTTAGATAATAGCTATCTACATCACTTTATGCTTTCGGCCATACCACATCAGTAGCCAAAGAAGTAGCCGACACACCCACCCTCCACTAGATCTACCATTATTCACTTGTCTTTTCTTTCTTCTTTGACCTACAATTCTAATCCCAACTGTGTCATACTGGTTCTCTGCCATCTTTGGCTAAACCTACCAGTTTAGCAGTTTCAGGCATTGCCTGTGGCTAGAAGGAATCCAAATCCAGTCGGAGACAAGAAGAATAGTCACGGTCGCTCTACATCAGATCTGGATGCGGCGCAGCACAGTACCGGCAACCCCACCATGACTTCATCATGTCCACTTGCTCTATACTATTGTTGGGGTCTATTGTGCTAACTACTATGCAGCTGATATTGGGATGAGGAGGGAAGTGGTTAAGTTTCTAGTGGAAAATCTTACAAGAAGGCTAGCAACAGGTACGCTTCAAGTTGCCGAGCTAAGTCTTCTGGATTTGCCTACACCACTTTTTCTCAATTATTATGCATGTCTGGATATACGCATCATATAATCCAAATGTTAGTTTCATTGGGAGCCATGAGGTTGGCAACTGATGCTTGACTTTTTATCTTCTTTGTTGGCTTATTTACCAGTAAAGTCATTGTGTAATTGATTTTTCATGTTTAGAATTGCATTACTGAAGTGCCAAGAGAGTTCTACTTTTTATGTATTAATGCCTTTTATTCAAGCTGTTGATGTTGACATCCAAGCTAAAGCATATTCATTACCTAAAAACATTTATAACAATTATCTAAATGTGTTTGAAAGATATAAATATTGAATAATAATATCTGCACTGATTGCAGATGGTATAGATGGGGAAACTTTGAAAGTGCTAATTCACTTTTTATGTTTGTGCAGGTTCTATTACTAAAAATAAAAATATCATTCACTTAAAAAAAAAAAAAAAGTAGTTGATCCATCATCGTAAATTATTGTCATTTTGGGTAATTCTTAAAAGTCAGTTATATCCAGCCCAATAAGTTTGTGACTTTCCTTGAGAAAACTTTGAACGATGATCAACGCAGAGCCATTCTCAAGGTTGTGTATCAGTAAGGTCTCCTTTGATTGGTGAATTGATGATCATCACTCCACCTTTGATTTATGCTTTTCTCCCTGTAGCCTATAGTGTTAAAAAAAATTATATGACACATGCTATGGAGTTAAACAATTTAGTTGAGAATTTGCTGACATTAGAACCAATTTGCAGTGCTTTGATTTGTAATACTTGGTGAAAACTTTGCAGTGCTTTCAGTTGTAATGCTTGGGCTACCAATGCCTTAATAGTTTAATTTTATTGATTTCTTTGGCTCTGTAGTACTTTTGTAATTATCATTTTTGTGGAGAGTTGGGTCTCATCTTTTGCAAGTAGAGAGAGAGAAGAACAAAGAAACCATCACTATCACATCAAGAGACAGTCAAATATCACTGAGTATGCAGACAGCATTTTCATGGACACCGATATCTTGTTGTCTCTTTTTCCCTTCTTGGATTCACTGAGGTTAAAAAAATTCAATTTGGTCCAATAAAACTTTGACCATACTAAAGTTTCAGTTTTTGAGAAGTTTTTTGTCATATAGTTGCAATACTTACGTGATTACATGAATAGTGTTTCCTTTTTGACTAAATTCATTTTCTAATCCAACTCTCTCCTAATGGTGTCAAAAAGCTCACATGCACACAGAAGACCGCAGACACATAGTTTACAGTGGGTGTTTCATGAACGGTGGGATTTTAACAAGTAAAGATGTCTGCACTTATCTTTTAAGTATAACTTTGATAGTTATGGTGCCAAAAATTTATAATCTTTCTATGGATCACAAAGTACCTCTCACCTTTGCTATAATGTTAGTTAAGGATTTAACTATTCTGTTTAAAGCATACTTGATATTGGTAGATGTAAATATCTCTATATTATCAAATGCACCTCTTGTAATGTTCATGCAGATTCCTCACTTGAGATTTATATATAAATTGATATAAGTACTTGGCATGTAAATAGATTTAATTCAAGAGGGAGAGGATATGAAATATTTTCGCTACATATTTGGAACTCATTTCAGATCGCAAAAATAGATATATTTGCTTATTTTCTAAATATCATATCAAACTTATATCTGAAACTCTGTTCTGAAGGTAAAGAGATGTTCTAAAGCCCAACCCACTATACTTGGGCTACTTGTAGGTAAAAACTAATATTGAAATATATCAGTGGCTAATATTGAGATTTCATCATCTCTATGAGTTTTCTCTTGTTATAGTTGGCCTTGAAGCATGCTTGTCTCAATCTCTTTATTTGGTCCTCCAACTACTTATCAGGGATTTCTTCCATCAACTTCTTCTCACGTTCTAATATCTTAATAGCTTCTCTCAACTTCTTCTCAGTCATATGTCCTCCTTCTTCTTCATTTCATATTTCCTGTAAATCTAAAGACATCTCCTGAACTTTCTTGATTAGGATCTCCAAACTCCTCAACTTCCTGCATGGCCATCGACGAATTCTCAACGCCCTACATCATTTCTTAAGAAGGGTTAGGCCAACATTTAGTTCTTTGAACGCCCGAGTAAGTGGCATGCACAAGTACTTAGAAATGGTTGCTCTTGATAATGTCTTAGAGCTACTATGCTTCTCCTTTTGATGCCTTCTGATCATCTTCTTTTCTATAGAAACTTCATCTGAAGTGATACTTTCAAGATGCGTTTCATGATTGCTCACTTCGAATTCGTTGCCAAGACCATTCCATATTTCTCTTGGAAAAAGAAAAATAATCTCAGTAAAGGTAATTCTCATCAATGGAAGTCTTTGGAATTTTCTAGAATCATGAGTTCTAATGTATGATTACCTTGAACCATGTTTTGATTTTGTTCAAAATTCATTAGGGAGTAGAAATGATCATACACAAGCATATCCTCCATTACAAGAACAACATCAAAAGCAGTCTTTTGAATGGGCAGATCAAATTAGAAATCAAAAGCAGTCTTTTGAATGGGCAAATCAAATTGGAAATCCAAAACAGTATGTCTAGAACTTCCACTGGTTTACATCTTAAAAAACCCAAAGAGAGTTCAGTTTCATTATCAAGAACATTTTCAGATGAAGAAGATAGGTGAAAAGCAACAAAAAAAAAAAAAAAAGAAAAAGAAAAAAAGATCCTCAAAAGTATCTCACCTGAAATCAAGAGGAAGTAGTTGACTTGGAAAGGAAAACACATCAAAATCTTTTATGCGAGGAAGAGGAGACAACATTAATATATTTGGTCCTTGAGGAGAGGAAAAGACAAGGAGGAAGATATATATGTAGTAGAGGAAGAGGAGAGGAAGAGACAAGAAGGAGATAAGGAGAGGGGAGGAATGTATTTAATATTAACTCATTTTACATGTACTATTATTTCTAATAGATTCTTTGGTATTTCCTACTTGTTATAGATGTAGTATTACTTCTCTTGTGGAGTTTAAGGATTATTTATGATTTTAATGTTCAAGAGATTGATTTTGATTTGTCTGGCATTAAGCAAATTGTGTTTTATTATGATTGGTGTTGAATGAGTTGAGCGGATTGAATTTGGTTTGAAATTGCAGGTGGATAGGCCTAAATACCAAGCTACTATTTTTTTTAAAAAAAAATTTAATCAAATACGACGGTTTGATTAGAAAAATAATTTTACGTGTGCAGGGTCAAATAAAAATAAAAAAATGATTTAAAAAAATACGACGACCACAACCGTTGTATTTAGTTTAGGCTTAGCAGACAAATATGACGGTCACAACCATCGTATTTATTGATCAAATATGATGGCTAGCTCATCAAGTGCTAACCAAATATGATGGTTTGATTATCCTAATACGACAGTGTTTTGAACCGTGTCAATAAACCTTTCGGGTGACAAAAAATGATCATTTTGTATAGCCATTGTATTAGCATAATGCAACGGTTTTGTAGCCGTTGTCGTTCAAAAGCAACGAAACCAAATACGATGGCCTTATAACCGTCGTTTAGTTGTCGTATTTAGCAAATACGACGGCTCTGTGAGCAAATATGACGGCCTTATTTGTTTATTTGATGTCGTATTTGATGCTTATTTTAGTAGTGATATGTTTTCTCTTATTAATATTCATTTATTTTTTTCTCATAATTGAAATTATTTTTTAATTCAAAAAAAAAATTCACAAAAAGTTGCAATCCAAGTAGTAAAGAATGAGGAAGATGTGAAAGCCATGGCGGTGGCTATAACACCTTGCTGGTAGGGTTGGGGATGTTGCCCCATCCTTAGGACCAGGGGTTTTTCTAGGCAAATAGAGAGCATTAAACTTAACTCGAAATAAATCAACTCAAAACTTATTACAAGGTCTCAAAAACAACTTAAAGCATTCAAGATTGAAATCCATGACTTAAATAAAACATAGTCTAGAGGACATATGTCTTCTCAACCATAGTTAAATAAATAAGCAAAGCAATCTTAAACATCAATTGTCTCTAATAGTTTCCCACCTCAGGTCTAGTACTTCCTGAAAATGGCTTGAGGAAGGAATTCTCAATAAGTCCAGTGTGTGTGCATATGGAACAACTTTGAAAAGCTTTTATGAGGCAATTTCATACATAGTTTCAGAAAACATTTGCAAATCAACAAACATATAATCACAGAGTGGTTTTTAGTTGCATTGAATCTCAAGTGTTCTCTTTTGTGGATTGATTGATAAGATGGGCTAGGTAACTTTAACATCCTTTCCTAAGCATTCTCTGGGCCTTAGTTCCCAAGACTAAATACTTCAATTCTTTTATTTTCCCTGAAATTCTAAGATATCCTTTTCCAGCATAAGGAATGGTACCGACTTGTTTTTGCAATCTACCCGAGCACTATGCTTAGCTAACCAATCTATACCTAGGATGATATTGTAATCCTCAAAAGGCATAATAATAAGATCCTCAAGTAGTTTTTCCCTTCCCACTTCAATCTCACACCCCTTGATAATTTCTTTTACTTCTACTAATTTTTCCAAATGTGTGGTCTAACCAAAAGAGTATATGGCAACTCTACACACAACATGCCCCAAAAACGAAACTGTGTCCAGCCAAAATTCACACTTACTAAACTTAGCATACAATTGATGCTCCCTCAAAATTTCCAAAACTAATTTGAGGTATTCTGCATGCTCCTCTGGTCTCTTGGAGTAAATCAATATATCATCAATAAAAAATACAAGGAATTTGTCCAGATAAGGTCAGAATATTCAGTGCATCAAATTCATAAAGGTTGCGGGGGCATTAGTTAATCAAAAGGGCATCACAACAAAATCATAATGCCTATACCAGGTACTAAAGGTAGTCTTGGGGTTATCCTTCTCCCGGTTCCTCACTTGGTAATAACCTTACCTCAGGTCAAGTTTAAAATAACAACTAGACACTCTTAATTGATCAAACAACTCATCAATAAGTGAGAATGAATATTTATTCTTAATTTTCAAACCATTTAAACCACATTAATCATTGCACAGACACAGGGTCCCATAATTCTTTTTCACAAACAACATCGGTGCTCCCTATGGCGAAGTACTTGACCTAATGTATCCTTGACCCAACAACTCCTCCAATTGTTCCTTTAACCCTTTGAGTTCCATTAGGCTATATGATATAGGGTTTTGGAAATCGTTTCGACTCTAGACACTAGGTCAATAATAAACTCCACCTCCCGAGATGGGGGTAGGGCTATCAATTCTTTAGGAAAGATATCAATGAATTCTCTCGCCACATCATTGCTCTCCAACGTGTTCTCTTTTGTGAGTTGATTGATCAGATAGGCTAGGTAACCTTGACATTCCTTCCTAAGCATTCTCCAGGCTTTAGCACCCAAGACTAAATACTTCAATTCTTTCACCTTAATTCCCCAAAATTCTAAGATATCCTTTTCTAGCCTAAGGAATTGTACCGACTTGTTTTTGCAATCTATCTGAGCACTGTGCTTATCTAACCAATCCATGCCTAGGATGATATCATAATCCTCAAAGGCCATAATAATGAGATCCCAAGGTAGTTTTTCCCTTCCTACTTCAATCTCACACCATTTAATAATTTCTTTTGCTTCTACTGATTTTCCCAAAGGCGTGGTCTAACCATTAGAGTATATAGCAACTCTAAGCTAACAAATCCCATCTTATATGAGCAAGATTTATTCATATATGAATGGGTGGAAACAGGATCTACCAACACATTTACTTTGCAATTTTGAATAGAAAGAATACATTCGACTACTGCAAAGTCAGCTCCTATTTCTTCGAGATTCAGTACAAACATTTTGGTTTTCACTTGGTGCTTCTGGCTGTTCCCTTTATGGATTGCACCATTACCATGATTTGCTTGGTTCATTGGTGGAGTAAGATTGCCATTAGTGTTGAACTGTAATTTTGGATACTTGTCTCGAAAATGATTGGGGTCCCCAGAGTTGAAGCATCTTTTGGTTGCAATCTTCTCCTTGTGTCCTTTCTTTCCACAGCGATGGCAAATTACCTCGTTTTGCCCAGCCCTGATAGGGTTAGTCCTCAGTTTCTTTCTTTTGTTTCTTCCCTGCGGCCGCTGGACTCTTCATGGGAAATTGCTTGTTGGGTGGGAAGGTTCTCACTGCAAGTCGACTCTTGTGCTCATTTTTTGTTCTAGTAGCAGCGTCCACAATAGCAGTATAAGAGGTTGGTGGATACGGAACTAGGGCTCTTTTTAGCTCTTGCCTCAAGCCTTTGATAAATTTGCGAGTTTGGTTATGCTCTGTGCCTACCAAGCAACGACAATACTTTGATAATTTACTAAACTGTGTTGCATACTGTGCCACTAACATGTTGCCTTGCTTCAATTTTTGAAATTCATATTTTTTTTTTTTCTCAATGATCCACTGTGGGATGAATCATACTCGAAAGATTTTCAAGAAATAATCCCAACTCCATTCTTGCTCAGTTTGCTTCCAAACCTCTTGAACCACATCCACCAATCTCAGGCGGGTCCTCTCAAGCGGAATGTTGTAATCCACACCATCCTCTCTTTCGTTTATCGAAGAGTGCAAAAAATGTCTTCTATTTGTTTGATCCATATCTTAGCTTTTAAATGGCCAGGGATGTCACCTCGTCCTAAAGATAAGGGGTCTTTATAACAGGGAAAAACAAATAGCAAACGAGAACAAGATAAACTAAATAGTCGGATAAATCTCAAAGTTAGAATTTAAATTCATTGTCTAGAAAAGAAAAATCCTTAGTACTTGGCACAACACAGTTGAACCACACGGGCAGAAATAAAATATAATACTGAAGGGTAGAAATGATAAAGTATTAAGAACTAATTCTATTACAAAAAGATCTTCAGCACATGGTCTTCATAATCTTAGACTACTCTAAAAATTATAGTTAGGAAATTGTGTGAGATTATAAATAATCTCAGCAAGTCCATTGTTTGCAAATGGCAATTAGAAAATCATAGGCATGATGCATGAATGTAATAATTTAAATGATTGTAATCGTGGGAAAATTCCAACATTATAACTCAAAATTTCATCACCTAATATTTTGGAAAGAAAATTCAAACAAGTATGAACAAGTACGATATTTAGTAAAGAATTTTGTCAGGTAAATTATTTCTAACCATAAGCTGATGCGAATGTTCATTGAGGTAAAATCTTGAACACGTCATTCACAAGCCATATTATGTATCGAGATATCAAATCTTCAATAATTTATAAATATGACCCTGACATTATTCACACTGAGATAGTACAATGAGTATGGTATACATCCGTCCTAAGAGGATACTTTGACATCCTTCTCACATATAAACAGACCGGATGTCCCACGTCCGTCCCCTGATTCGCTTACGATACCGGGTTGCTAGCTAAGGACTGGACTCAACCACTAGGCCTGACGTCCTGTTTGGAAAAGATAGTTTTCTAGAGATGGCCAATCAACTAGAATTCTCTCCTAATCTAATTAGAGCTAGTCCTATAGTCTCATCCCTTGAGTACTCAAGTCTTAAAATAGGTGCGATTCAAGAAATTCCCTTTCCGTTGTGGAATATACAATTTCAGTTCCAAAACTTATTAATCCAAATCCCAAAACTAATATCTCTAAATTCACCCTGACCAGAAAAGGAAAGTTTATATTTTCTCTCCAAAATTTCTCAAAATTAGAAAATTCCTTCATCCATCAATAATACTATTGACCTTGAAAAAGTGATGAACAGGAACTACATGTCATGCCATGAGTTTCGCAATTATGCACATGAATGAAAACTTGGAATTAGGTGCATGCATTGATGCATAACTCCTAATCAAATATAGTATTTCATATAGAAATTCTGTAAGGATGATCATGCAAAATTCTTTCGTATAGGAGTTATAATGTAAATAAGGGTAAAACCAAGTGATAAAATGAACTAATCTAAAAATTTCATTGTAATATATAGTATAAAGATTCTATCATTGTATATGCAAGATCATAGAATTTCCTATGAAATTATTTTGCAGAAACAAGTCGTGAAATGTAAGGATTTATCTCTTCTCCAAAGGCTTAGTGAATTTAGCTTCAAGATATCTTAGGTGCTTCCTCCTTCAAGGTCCAACCCCGAATCTAATACACATATAATATAGGAATTATTTTCCTAATTGAATTAATCTAAAAAAAAGCATTAATCAAGATCCTAGAATAGTTAGGGGAATTACATAGATCTTAAGTAATTCCAAAATACTTAGTGATATAACCTAATTGATTCTAATCACAAAGAATCTTAACAAGAAATCCAACAATCCCCTATAATATCCATTATTTAAAAATCATAGAACTCTCATACTTTATAATTATCATATATAGTCAAACAAGGCCTTAATTGCTAACTAAAACCTTAACCACCATGCAAATCTAATAAGTCGGATAAACAAAATTAATTAATCAATAAGGCAGCATCTAAACTAACTTATTTTGCGAATCACACCAAGAGTTCATATAACTTTTCAAAAATTGAAATTCTCATCTTATAATGGTACAAGAGATCACTTTTCAAAATTATACTATAAAAGAAGCTCATCAAACTTTAATAAAAAATCATTTACTTAATTAACCGAGGAAACCATTTTATTTTTAAACAAAAACCTCCATATGTTCGATGAATTATTATATATTTATCTCCCCAATATTCCCATAAGAAAGGACTCCACTAATTTTTACACAAAGTCTCGGGGAACACTAAACTACCTTGCACAATCAACTTCAAAAATTCATTACTCCCAAATTATAATCTATTTTTCAAGGATTATTATTCTAAAACTTTCTTAACATCTTGAAGTTTATACAGTCCAAAAATCATAAGAAAATTCAGTCGGGAAGGGGGATTTTCGGTGGTTTATATTTAGCCCTCTGTACAGGGATTTCTGTACAGCTTAAACACACTCAACAACATGCCATAATTTTCAATCACCAACCACTTATAAACCCTCAATTAAGCTCCCAACATATCCTAGATTCTATAAAACATCATACACCAGCCCTATGATCATAATTTGGCTTAAAGGAAACAACACCCAAATCAAAATCTAAAATTCCAGCAAGCACTCTGTTTGCTTTAACCATCATCTTGAACATAAAGAACACCAAAATTTCCCCAACTAATCAATATAAAATGCCACACACATAGGGCCTCATTTCCACAACATAAACACAATTTCAATTCATCAAATTTTCAATATTCAAAGAATAAATTCCAGTGGCAAATATATGAACAGAATTTTCAGCACACATAGGACCGTTCTTTCGATTTGTGCAAAAATGCAACAAGACAATCATCCATACACACAACCTTTCTCAAATGATTCTACATTTTCCTAAACTTCATTTATCAAGTCCCGAAGGAGAAATCACACAAACAAAACCTCCAAGACATCATTTTTCGAAAAACTGACGGCATGAACAGATTTTCGGTTTTCAACTATATGGTAAGGGGGTAAAAATGATTTCTTAGCATAAAAGACTTCATTTATCACATCATAAAACATCCCCTAATATAAATATAACAGTTTCCATCATATATATCCACCCATATTGGATAAAATTGGAAAAACATCGAGTTGTCCAGCAAGAACATTTTTGAACACAAGAATAAGAAAATGGAAGGGAAGGTGATGGTGTTACCTCAATTTTCAACTCAAAAACTTCAGAAAAAAAAAAAAAATGCTTCTTCAACCTTCAAGATGTGTGCTAGCTTGAGGGTAATAAGTTGCAATTCAAGGAGTGAGTGTGTGCTCATGTCTTGGCCATGAAAGAGCAATTTTTCCCTTGGTCACTAAGGCTGGTCGGCAGCCTTGGGGAAGAGAAGGGTAGGCTAGTTTCTTGAGTGGAAGAAGGAGAGAAATTGCAGAGAAATGGGGGAGATATTTTCAGACAATAAGGGGAAGAAATGGAGAGAAAAATACATTTTATACTAGGGCATTTTTCAATCTAAGGGTTGGGATAAGTTCATTTAAAATATACTTTATATTCAATGACTAAGATGAAAGGTATTTGTTGGGTTAAAATGATCTATGAATATTGGATACGGGTTTTGGGTCAAATGGTGAAATTGAGTCAAGTAGGCAAAATTAATTTTGATATGAAATTTGACCAAGATTTTAAAATTAACAACTAGGCCAAACCCTAATTAAAATAAATTCATTCAAGAGTGTATTTTTCAAAAGGAAAAATTCATTATTATCATATTATTTGAAACGTGATACATTAATTAATTTGACCAATTTGTCTACTATACACAATGCATACATACATACAATTCACAATAACTTTCATATAAGTCACCTACTTTGATGCACACAAATAATTACCTTAATACACGTATTTCCCCTAAAAGAATGCACATAAGAAGCACATGAAATAGCCACAAATAGTATAATTAATTTATAAAACGAGATTAATTCTATCAAGCATTTTGTTCCCTAACACTCAATTTAGTAGGGTATTACATAATCTATTAACTTCTTCTCACTTCCACTACCAAAGTATTTCAGTGTACATTCACACCACACACACATATTATGCAGATACAAATAAACAAGCGTTTAATCGTCAAATAAAGCTTGAAAAGATTTTTATTTAATTTTGTTTGGTAAGCGAATATAAGCTCATGAAATAGTATAAGTATTAATTTATTAGACACATTTAGCAGATATCAGAAATTGACTAAATTAATTACTTTGATTGATTTAGCAACCGCAATATTCAATAGGTAAATAGAAAGTAATTAAATATACACATGATTATCTATCCAAAAAATAGTGAAATGAAGATAAGGGAGTTTAATGAATGATTTAGACCAATCAGTTGATAGTATATGACATTTAATGTTTATTTTAACATCCAACTTGCCGTGGTTAAGTAGACATATCCAAATCAATTAGTTTACTAATCAATAACAATTGATATTTATTAATCAAATCATGGATAAATAAATAAATAATGAATATTTATATATATACTTCAAGAATTCAGTCACTAAACATAGCAATTAGTTAAGAAATAAATAATTTGTTAGGTAAATGATTCCCTAATTTAGTAAAATATTGTTGATAATAACTACTTGATACTAAGGGAAAAAAAAAAGATAATAATAATAATAACAATTTAATAACTAATAATTCACAAACAGTTGCTAAATGAATGATAATTAATAATAAATATTTAATAAGTAACCCATAAATAACAACTAATAAATTAAATAGTGGATAATAATTTGGATAACAATCAATAAAAACAAAAATTATATTGAATAAATAGTAGTGATAATAAGATTAAATTATTCAATAATAATAAGTTTACAGTCCAAAATTATAAAAATGATTATAATATATTAACTAGGGTGCGTTTACATTAATACCATTCATTAGAATAATATTTTATGAGAAGAAGAAAAATGATATTAACTAGACATGTTAGTAATAAATTGATCACTAATGTAAAAATTAATAGATATATAGTGCATCACCAAGATAATTTTAACTCAAAAGGTTATCCTACAAGTATATCCTAAGGTTGCACCATATTTTAACTTGTAGTACTATATTCAACAAGTGTAGCCAAGGCTTCCTCATGGCAGCCAACGATCAAAACTACCCTCAAAGCAATGAATTCCTGATTCCACACCAGCTAACTTATCAAACCATTAAAATATTCATTGCCCACAAATTGGACAAAACCATGCACAACCCTCACGATCGAAATCCATACAAAACCCAGAAGTATTTACCTAAACAAACCAGTGACATCTGCTAGGCAATTGAAACCAAAATTCTTACGCCAAAGAGAATGAAACCATGGCAAGCCGCGCATGGTTGGTGAGGTTTAGAGAAAATAGAGGAGAGTTTCAGGTACCTCAACCCAGCAACGTATGACTCAGTCCAAGGGAAGATAGCGACTTGGTCGTTTAGAAAGTGAAATAATAAATCCTCAAGAAGAAGGTGAGACTGCCGTAAGTCTTGCGAGTGAATGGGTGTGAGAGCTGGGTCTGTTGAATGAAACTTTTGTATTCGAGTGAAGAGAAAGGAGTGTGTCGATTCGGATCTTGGTAGAGAAAAAAGGGGAAACTGCTTTGGTGTTGCTAGTATTGAGGCAGTCCGAATGGCCTATGTGTGAGTGTGTGTTATTTTGTTCTATGAGAATGACTAAGGAGTGATCATATGGGATGTGAGGGTTTTGTGTTTCTGGTTCTAGTATGTTTAGAGGGAGTGATCGTGGCTTTGCTAAGTGGTTACGATTTTTGCCGCGGCTTGGGAAAATCTCAGTCGACATCTTGCTGATGTGTTGTGTGAATTTTGTGCACAAAGGAAGAAAAGGGAATGAATGATGATTGCTGGAATTCTGACTGGCAGTTCCCTTAAAAAAATTATATGCTTTGTTTAATTAAAGAAAAGTTCCATCCTTGGTTTTGATCTTTATTTTTGGTCTATTTTAAACAAGGAAATATGAGCTGGGTGTGGTCATGAGCTGACGGAAATCAATGATGTTCAGCCATATTCTTAGCTAGAATTCGTGAGCTCTAATAGGAAGGGATTCCAGATTTTTTTTTTTTTTTAATTCCAATCCTTGGGAGAAAATGGAAGGTTGCGGCTGTTTGGAAAAAAGAAATAAATTCCAGTTTGTTATGAATTATTGGAATCTCCATTAATTAGTGGAGGCTCCACTAATTATGGATTTATGTGAATTATTAGAAGATTTTTATGGATGTCCACCATTTAGTGGAGACACCATTAATTGAGATTAGTTGAAGATGATGTATGCCATGATGTATTTCACTAATTAGAGCTCTATAAATAGAGCTATTCTCTAAGCTTGTAATATACCATCATTTTGTGAAAGAAAGATTAGTGAAAGAAAGATTAGAGAAAGAATTGTGAGAGAAAGAAAGAGAGAAGTTTGAAGAGAAATTCTTGTGCAAAGAATAGTTAGAGTTTTCTTAGTGTGTAGTGTGTAGATTTTATTCTAACACTACCCTAATTTTATAACACGTTATCAGCACGAGTCTCTGCCGTTATTAAAGCCAGAAGACAGGTACGCGTTTATTGATCTCGCTAAATTCGAATTTGTAACCCTTGATATTTCTGAAAAAAAAAATTTATATGTCATACAAAAATGCATCTAAATGCTAAAAAAAAAGGAGATCCATATGTCATGTGGATAAAAAAAAAAAAAAAAAAAGAGATTTGACCACTTGAAGATGGTCGTACTACCCACTGCACGGTATGAATGGTTGCACCTGAAGTTGCAAGATTGTAAAACTGTGAACTCCGTGATGTATAAAACTACATCTTAGTTAAAAATTTTACGGAGAAAAAGTTACTGATGAAGTTATATTGGAGAAGACATTCTCCATTTTTCATGTTCTACAGTAACAATATCGATAAAAATGGTATCCAAAATTGACAGCTTTAACATGAGTTATTATTGAGAAATTATGAAGCCAGATGAACTGGCTCAACAGCACTCCCAGAAGTGAATGTTGTTGGCTCCAGTAGAAGCCATCGTTATAGTCGTAGTTGTGGCAGTGGCCGTGGTTATGGTCATGGACACACTCGATATTTCCTTATCACGGATAAATACGGCCACTGAAGTGGAACGAGAAAAGATAATAAGGGAAAAAGATATTTCCATTAATAATAAGCATCACATCTTTTATTCATATCAATAGTGTTCATATGAACTTGATGATACATGCTTATAGTTGCTCTTTTGTAATTGAGCTGACAAATGTAAGATGAAGGTTTGTAATTGTTCTTTTTCAATATTTACATTAGAGGATGACAAACAATTAGTAATTATGGACTTCGGCTCCTCTTTTTCGACATCCTCCTCCTTTTCTTTCCCCTTTGAGCCGACATCGAGACTAGTAGCGGAATTAGCAGTAAAATTACTGCGAAATGAGTCTTGAGATTTTATGATCTCCTTAAGTTTATTATATTTCTTATTATATTTGGCCTTGAAGCATGCTTGTCTCAATTTCGTGTTTGGTCCTCTAGCTGCGTATTAGGACTTTCTTCCACCAAATGTTTTTCACATTCCGAGTATCGCAATGGCTTCTTGTAATTTCTTCTCGACCATATGTCCTCCTTCTTCTTTATTTTGCATATCCTGTAAATCGAAGTGATATCATCGGTTATTTACTTATAAATCTTTCATAGTTTCATACTTGCAAATTATAAGTATGTATGAGAGAGAACACTGAACATTCTTGATTATGGTCTCCAAGCTCACCAATTTCTGTGAGGCCATCGACGAATTCCTAACTCCCTACATCTTTTCTTGAGACGGGTTATGCCAATATTCGGTTCTTTGGCTGCGCTTTTGATTGGTAGGTAAAAGTACTTGCGAAATTGTTTCTCTTGATAGTGTCCGGGAGTTATTGCCCTTCTTCTCTCTCTGCCTCTTAATCATCTTCTTCTCCCCAGGAATTTTATCTGCAATAATATCTTGAACTTCGATATTATGTATTTCATGAGTACTTACTCCGACTTCGTTGCCAAGACCACTCATTATTTCTCCTAGAAAAAGAAAATAATATCGATAAAGGTAATACAATTCAAAATCCATGTTTAAATGTATAATAACTCTGGAAACATATTATGGCTTTGTTCAAAATCCATTAGAGAGTAGAAAGGATCATGCACAAGCATATCCTCATTCAAAGGAATAGCATCAAGAAGAACAGATATCAAAAGCGAGTCTCTTGTAGAGGCGAGATCAACTTGGTCCAAAGCGGTATGTTCAAAACTTCCATCGATTTACATAAAAAACAAACCAAAAGAGAGTTTAATTTCATTATCAAGCACACTAAAAACAAATGGAAGCCATCAAAGGTATCTCACCCGAAATTAGGAGGAAGCGGTTGGTTTGAAAAGGAAAACATATCAAAATCTTCAGCGTTCGAATTAGGCGAAGCGGTTGGTTTGGAAAGGAAAACATATCAAAATCTTACGTGTTCGAATTAGGCGAAGCGGTTGGTTTGGAAATGAAAATACATCAACATCTGCTTGCAAAAACTAAGTCAAAATTTGACCATGTCTCAAATGAATTACGAGTCTCCATATCTGCTTTGTGATTTTTGTTTTTGATGTTTACTAATGACTGATAACTGATATATATATATATATATATATCGATACATACATATATATATATATATATATATATCTGTATGAGGAAGAAGAAGAGGTAGATGGTAGGTAGAGGGTCGGAGGAGAAGAAAAGACAAGAGAGGAAGATGAAAAGTCGGTACCGGGAAGAGTGAAAAAAAAATAGATATTTTTCTTGACATTTCCTGCTTGTCATCATTTTCTTATATTTATTTTCTTATTCTCTTATGAAATCATTATTCCCTAAATTAAGGGGAGAAAAGAAACAATACAAGAAAGATCGTGATTGGACAACATCATTAAATTATCTTGATCCGCATACAAGCACATGTGAACTTGAAGTTCAAAAGATAATTCATTTGTAAAGCATTGCAAATCAAATGCCAGACGCTTTTGTTGACTCTAGAAGAGTAACAAAATCGCATATGCCAGCTATAAATGCTCCTATTCGAATTGAAGTTCCAACAGAACAAAATATTATACCTATAGCTGCTGAGCCAAAAGCATGCCAGAAGCATGGCCGACCTCTTGGTTCTAAAGATAAAAATCCTCGAAAGAAAAGAGGATTAAATGATCCAGAAGATCATATTGAAGAAAAGAATGATAAAGACCAAGACCAAGAGAGAACTAATGACAAAGAACCAGAAGTTGATGAAAGTAACATTGAAATTTCTATCAATTATACCACTTCTGGTAGAAGTTGGAATCGGATAGAAACTGTTATTGATGATATATTTGCATACAATATATCTCTTGATGTTACACAGGATAATGATGATCTTGAACTAATATTAGTTGATGAATGTCGGCATAGAAAAGATTGGCTGCAATGGAAAGATGCGATTCAATCGGAGTTAAATGCACTGACAAAATGTGAAGTCTTCGGACCTGCAGTCCGAATACCAGAAGGTGTAAAACCTGTTGGCTACAAATGGATATTTGTGCGAAAGCGCAATGAAAAGAGTGAAATCGTTCGATATAAAGCGCGATTAGTAGCCCAAGGTTTTTCACAAAGACCAGGTATTGACTATGATGAAACTTATTCTCCTGTTGTTGATGCTATTACACTCCGATATCTTATCAGTTTGGCAGTACATGAAAAGATAGATATGCGCCTATTAGATGTTGTCACTGCTTACTTGTATGGAAATTTAGAAAATGATGTTTACATGAAAATCCCCGAAGGATTTCATATGCCTGAAGCATATAAACATTATCCTCGTGAAAATTACTCCATCATTATATGGTCTGAAGCAATCTGGGCGCATGTGGTTCACACGTCTTAGTGAATATTTATTGAAAGCGGGATTTAAAAATGACCAGGTATATCCATGCGTTTTTATTAAGAAATCTGGTTCTAAATTTGTGATATTAGCTATATATGTTGATGATATTAATCTTATTGGAACTCCTGAAGAGCTCCAAGAAACAATTGATTATTTAAAAAGAGAATTCGAAATCAAGGATTTTGGTAAAACCAAATTTTGCCTTGGTTTACAAATTGAACATTTGGAGAGTGGAACATTTATTCATCAATCAACATATACAGCAAAAGTGCTAAAAAGATTTTACATGGACAAAGCACATCCATTGAGTATTCCAATGATCGTCCGATCATTAAATGTGGATAAAGATCCTTTCCGACCTCAAGAAAATGATGAAGAACTCCTTGGTCCTCGAAGTACCATATCTCGAGTGCAATTGGTGCATTGATGTATCTTGCTAATAACACACGGCCTGATATTGCTTTCATTGTCAATTTATTAGCAAGATTTAGTTCTTCACCAACACGACGACATTAGAATGGAATTAAACAAGTCCTTCGATATCTCCAAGGTACAATTGATCTCGGATTATTTTATTCAAATAAAACCAGTCCAACATTGATAGGTTATGCGAGATGTCTGGTTATTTATCCGATCCACATAAAGCACGTTCTCAAACGGGCTATATATTTACATGTGGAAATACTCGCTATATCATGGCGGTCTACGAAACAATCTATAGCAGACTACTTCTTCAAATCATGCTGAAATTATAGCCATTCATGAAGCAAGTCGAGAATGTGTATGGCTAAGATCCATGATTCATTATATCCGAGAAAGTTGTGGATTATCATCAATCAAAGGTATTCCAACTCCTCTTTATGAAGACAATGCAGCTTGCATAACTCAATTACGAGGAGGATATATTAAAGGAGATCGGACAAAACATATTTCACCAAAATTCTTCTTTACTCATGAACTCCGGAAGAAATGTGAAATTGATGTGCTACAAATTCGGTCATGTGATAACCTCGCGAGATATTTTCACGAAGACTTTACCGATCGCAACATTTGAAAAGTTGAGATATAAAATCGGTATGCGTCGGTTTAAAGATTTAAAGGAATCATCTCATCGTGGGGAGTAATAAACAAACATATAGAATAGTGTACTCTTTTTCCTTCACTAGATTTTTTTCCCACTCGGGTTTTTATCTAGTAAGGTTTTAACGAGGCATATTCTTTATGTATGGATGGACATCCAAGGGGGAGTGTTATGAATTATTGGAATCTCCATTAATTAGTGGAGGCTCCACTAATTATGGATTTATGTGAATTATTAGAAGATTTTTATGGATGTCCACCATTTAGTGGAGACACCATTAATTGAGATTAGTTGAAGATGATGTATGCCATGATGTATTTCACTAATTAGAGCTCTATAAATAGAGCTATTCTCTAAGCTTGTAATATACCATCATTTTGTGAAAGAAAGATTAGTGAAAGAAAGATTAGAGAAAGAATTGTGAGAGAAAGAAAGAGAGAAGTTTGAAGAGAAATTCTTGTGCAAAGAATAGTTAGAGTTTCTTAGTGTGTAGTGTGTAGATTTTATTCTAACACTACCCTAATTTTATAACACAGTTGTGGTAATGAAATAATCCTCTATTGATTTGGTCCCCAAATTTTAGATGATTGAAGAAGAATTAGGAAATAAAGAAAAACAAGGAGAATATTCATTCTCCTAAGAATTTCCATCTTCGAATTCTTTAGAAAAAAAAAAAGAAGAATTATAAATCCAGCTTGGTAAGGAATGATCACCAATTAATATTGTTATAATAATTGAAGCGAAAAAAAAAAAAACAAGGAAACATTGTTATACTATGGTCGGTTATGGTGTATGAAAGGAAATATTCACAAAGGCTAGAATAAAAGGAAATAGAAGTATAATAAGTAGGAAGATTTTGTTGAATTGATCAATTGTAAGGATAAAATTATTGACTCCATTAATTGCAATTAGTTTAAGAGTGCAATTACGTTTTTTAATGGAGTAGAATGTAATTAATAAATTATTTTTAGCTGACAAAATAATTATTAGAGTTTAGTCTAATTGTATTCGGTTAGGTCTCTTCAATGGCTTCTAATTATGGGACAATAATAAATTATAATTATTTATAATTTATTAATAAAAATTACAGGAAACTAAAAATTGTATTTGAGATGGAATAAGATAAGTGGAAATAGTTGTACCCAACTATACTCTTATTTTATCAGGATCTGTATTTGAGGTAGAGTCAATTATATATATTGGTTTAAGACTCTATATTAGTGTTACGTGAGAAACAACGTTCTCTTAGTTTTTGTGTGAGTCCAATCTCTACAAAGAGAGAAAAAATACGATTAGCAATTTTTCTGGTTCGGGAGATTACACTAAAGAAGGTTTGGGGGTTTGGAGCACTACTAGAAGGTCAAAAGCTTCAATCGTATTGTTGAAAATGATATCTACAAAGGTATGATTCATTTTTTACGTACTTATAGGGTTTAATCTGGTTGACATATAAATATAAAACCAGCCTCTGATTCCAATTGTTAGGAATAGGATCAATATATTTATGTGTTAATCAAATTAAACCTTATGATTCGTTGTTTCTCACGTATTTTAATCATGCATCATGGTATGATATTGGCGCATATGTTTTATTTTATTTAATTTTAGAAAATGACTACCAACACATTATCCCTATCTTATCAAAGAACCAACTAGTTGGAGAAACTTTTATTGATTGGAAAAGGAACCTAATAATCATACTCACTGCTAAGAAACTCAAATATATGCTAACTGAACCATGTCCTCTTAAGCCTACTAATTCGTCCACGTCCAAAAAATGGGCGACTTATGAGAAATGGTTGAGTTCTGATGAGACGGCTCGCTGCAACATTTTGGGATTCATCTCAAATATTTGCAGTAGAAACATGAGAGCATGACAACTGTTTCAAATATCATCAAAAGCCTCCAGCAAATGTTCGAGCACAAAAGGCGTCAGACCCGTCAAGCAGCAATGAGGTTCATAATGAATATGCGTACGAAACCAGGAATGCCCGTGAGAAATCATATGTTAGAATTGATCTCTCAATTTAACGTGGCAGAAGTCTTAGGAGCTGAAATTAAGCCCAAGACTCAAGTTGATATGGCTCTAGAAACTCTTTCGGAGACATTTTTGCAGTTCAAGGTTAATTATAACAAGAATAAGATGAATATGTCTCTTATAGAGTTAATGAAAGAGCTTGAGACCGCCGAGGTTACCCTAAAAGTGGAAAGTTACAATGCTCTTATTGTAGCTCGTGTTGGATCTTCCTCTTCCGAGCCCAAAGGCAAAGAAGGAAATAAGAGGAAGCAAAATAATAAAAAAGGGCCTAAGCAGCAGACTAAGAAGGCAAAAGTGGATAAAAAGCCCAAATGCAAATATTTCCACTACAAGCAAAAAGGACACTAGAAGTCTTAATACCCAGATTACTTGGCCAAACGCAAGCAGGGTACTAGTGAGTTATCTTACATTGAAACCTGTTTAGTGGTTGATTCTACAAATACTTCTATAGTAGATTTTAGAGCCACTAATCATGTTTGCAATTCATTACAGGGATTCTAAGTAACCAGACATCTCAATAAAGTAGAGCATACTCTAAAGGTTGGCACAGGATGAGTGATATCTGCAAAAGTTATTGGAGATGTTTATCTTTATTTTGGTAATAAACATTTGGTTTTAAAAAATTATTATTATATTCATGACATTTATTAAAATTTGATTTCAGCGTCTTTATTATTTCAACAAAAATATTCTGTTAAAGTTTATAAATTTTCAGTAGAGATATTTTTGAATAACTCATTAATATGTCGTGAAAATTTAAATAATGATTTGTATGTTTTAAAACCTAGCAACAATTTGTTATATCATAATGAATCTAACAAACGCATTAAGTTACTCATACTAATGAGACTCTCTTATGGCATCTAAGACTTAGTCATATTAATCCAAATATGATTCAAAGACTCGTAAAATAAAGTCCTTTAAGTGACTTAAAGGTAGAACCTTTTTAAGTTTGTGAATCTTGTTTGGAGGGTAAAATGACCAAAAGACCCATTCCTTCGAAAGGAAACAGAACTAAGGAAGTCTTGGAATTAGTGCACTTTGATGTGTGTGGACCAATTAATGTCCAAACTAAATGTGGATATGAGTACTTCATTACTTTTATAGGTGATTACTCAAGATATGGATATGTTTACCTAATGACGCATAAGTCTGATACCTTAGATAAATTCAAAGAATTTAAGGCTGAGATTGAGAAGAGTTAGGTAAAAGAACATTAAGAAACTTCGATCAGATCGATGTGGAGAATATCTATCACATGACTTTAAAGCATACTTGTCAAAAATGGGATTTTATCCCAACTAAGTGCACTAGGTACTCCTCAACAAAATGGAGTAGAAGAATGGAGAAACATGACCTTGTTAGACATGGTTAGGTCAATGCTAGGTTCTCTACATTAGGTACATCATTTTGGGGATATACTATACAAATTGTGATATATATTTTGCACATGGTTCCATCTAAATCTATCCCTAAGACTCCATTGGAATTGTGGAATGGACGAAAGATTAATTTAACACATATTCGAATTTGGAGTTGTCCTGCATATGTGCTAAAGGGAAATATGGATAAAATAGAATCATGATCAAATTTATATCTATTTGTTGGGTATCGAAAAGGAATAAGGAGATACTACTTCTATAGTCCTTAAGATAAAAAAATATTTGTAAGTACAAATGTAATTTTCTTAGAGAAAGAGTACATAGAAGACTGTGAATCCAAGAGTAAGGTTATTTTGGAAGAAACCAAGGGAGATAATCCCAAGAAAATGGCTATAGAAACCGAATACGCATAAAGAAGCTGTAAGTGATATAGACGTGGACCATTGGAAGAGTGCAATAGATTCTGATATACTAACTCCATTTAGGAACTTGTGAACTTACCTAATGGGGTAAAACCTATTAGGTACAAATAGGTGTACAAAAGAAAGAGAAGAGTAGACGGGAAAGTGAAAACTTTCAAAGTTAAATTGGTAGCTAAGGGTTATACCCAACAAGAATGTATTGATTATGAGAAAACCTTCTCGCCTGTGGCCTAAAGTCTATAAGAATCCTCTTATCTATTGCAGCTCACTTCGACAATAAAGTATAGCAAATAGACGTCAAGACAACATTCCTTAATGGAAATCTCGACGAATGTATCTATATGGTACAACCCGATGGTTTTATCCAAGAAGGTCAAGAACATAATGTCTACAGCTAAATAGGTCCGTTTATGGATTTAAACAAACATCTAGATCTTGGAATATCAAGTGTGATCAAGCCATTAATTCTTATAGTTTTAGTTAGCATCTTGATGAACCTTGTGTATATAAGAGCATTATATATGGTAAGATGATTTTTCTCATACTGTATGTTGATGGCATCCTTCTCATTGGAAATGGTGCAGGGATATTAACATTAGTGAAAAACTGGTTGGGCAAACAATTTGATATGAAGGACTTGGGAGAAGCAAGATATGTTCTAGGCATTGAGCTACTTCAGGATAGAAAGAATAGACAGATAGCTTTATTCCAAGCTTCATATATTGATAAAATACTAGCAATGTTTCCAATGCAAAATTTCAAGAAAGGTCAATTGCCTTTCAAACATAGAATCCATTTATCTCAAAAGCATAGTCGTAAAACTCCTAATGAAGTTGAGTACATAAAATGTGATCCTTATGCATCAGCTATCAGAAGTCTCATGTATGCTATGCTTTGTACTCCTCCAGACATTTGCTATGCTGTTGAAATGGTCAGTGGATATCAGTTAAACCCAAGACCGGAACATTGGACAACAGTGAAGAATATATTTAAGTATCTTTATAGAACTTGAGGATATATACTAGTTGACTCAGCTTTAGAATTGGTACCTATAGGTTACACTAATTTTGATTTTTTAGCTGATAGAGATCTTCGCAAGTCCACTCTAAGCTCTATTTTTACTTTAGGTGGTGGTGTAGTTGTGTGAAGAAGTATTAAACAATCTTGCAGTGCTGATTCTACAGTAGAAGCTAAATATGTGGCAGCTTGTTAGGCAGCTAACGAAGCATATGATTAAAGAAGTTCTTGATAGAACTTGAGGTGGTTCCTTCTACATCTCAAGCCATTAGTTTGTATTGTGACAATCGTGGTACAATGGTAAATGCAAAAGAACCACGCAACTATCAGCGTGGTAAACACATTGAATGTAAATATCACCTACTCAGGGAGGTTGTTCAACACAGACATATAGAAGTATGCAAGATTTCTTCTACTGAGAATCTTGCTGGTTTTTTTTATTAAAAGTTTACTTGTAACTATTTTCGGGAGTCATATATATAGTATGGATATTTCTGACATGTCCCATTTACTTTAGGACAAGTGAGAGATTTTTATTAGATATGCCTATCGAGTAAATACAATATTTGTATTTTGAAATTAAATAAAGTATGTTTTTATATATTTATATATGTGTATGAGCCTGTTTTGTCCCTGAATTATTTAGATATTAGAAACCAAGTGTTTATTTGTTAAACATTAAAAGACTTGATTTATAATTTAATTTGAAATAAATTATCCGCGATCTAAAATAAATTTGGACAATTTATTTTTTATGAGATTGTCTTAATTTTATTGAAATTTGTCTTTGACTTTGGTAATAAAATTAAGAATATATTTTGATATATTAGATGGACCATCAATGTTTATTTGTTAAATAGACCATACAAATAAAATATTAAAAGATTATCATACATAATACCTTAATCCTATGCAAACAATTATTTATATTTACTAATTTGAAGTTCCTTAAGTTACCAAAGAGTGAGATTAACAAAATAATCAATATCTCAGCATCTTGGGAATTAAAGTGAAATAAATATGGAATAATTATTTTGTAATATGGAATTTGTCACCTTTAATAGGCAAGATCATTTCCCCATGAGTTTCTTCTAAGAGATAGTTAAATATGAGCTCAGTAATTCAATAGTGTCTATTGAATTTAATTTATAAGTGTGACATGGTTACATGGTGCTGTCAAATTGAAGATAAGAATTGAGGATTTGAATGAGGGGTACTGTGGTCATACTACCTCATTCAAAATATTATGTTGATCGATGGGGGTAATTTGTTGAATGGATCAATAATAAAGATATAATTATTGACTATAGTAATTGCAATTAGTTTAAGAGTGCAATTACTTTTTTTAGTGGAGTGGAACGTAATTAATAATTTTTTTTGACAAAATAATTTACTAGAGCTTAGTCTAACTGTATCCGGTCAGGTCCCTTCAATAGCTCCTAATTATGGGACAATAATAAATTATAATTATTTATAATTTATTAATCAAAATTACAAAAAACAAAAAATGATACTTGAGATAGAATAGGATAAGTGGAAATAGTTGTACCTAACTATACTTTTCTTATTCTATCAGGATTTGTATTTGAGGTAGAGTCAACTATATATATTAGTTTAAGACTACATATTAGGGCTACATGAGAAACAACATTCTCTCAGTTTTTGTGTGTTTACCCTCTACAAAGAGAGAAAAAATACGATTAACAATTTTCTGATCTTAGAGATTACACTGAAGAAGGTTTAAGGGTTTGGTGCACTACTAGAAGGTCAAAAGATTCAATTGTATTGATGAAAATGATATCTACAAAGGTATGATTCATTTTTCATATACTCGTATGGTTTAATCTAGTTAACATATAAATATATCGATCTTATTCCTAACAGATCTTAGGGATAAAATTTAAATGTAATATTCCTTCATTCCATTATGGGAATGGCAGCTGGAATTAGTACATGCGCCAGTCAAGAAGGATGAAGAGAATGAAATAAAAGGATGTCCAGGCAAGAAGTAGCGTTTGAGCCACAATTGACTAACTAAGATCCTGGCATTACTCCCATCATATTTCCACAACCCTTATGCACCATAAATACACTAATATATTTATGAAACATAGTTTTGAACCCAAAATCCACTCACAACAAATTAACGACCCCAGAAAATTTCACTTAGCTCAAATAAGTATATAAGCTAAATAAAGTAGCACGAGATAATAACTATTCAATTAAATTACTTGAGAAACACAAGATAAAATTAAGTACGACTACAATCATATATAAATGATGCAATGCATGCTCCCAGGGCATATTAGGGTGGGGTTTTACAGTGGCCATTTTTGTGAAAAGGAAAAAGAGGCTCCAATCAATAGGCAAGAAGGAAAAATGTAAAAAAAAAAAAGCTCCAATCTATAGGTTTGTATGCTGATTTTATGGACTATTCATAATACAATTACGAATCGAATTTTTATTTTACTCCATGCAAAAGAAGGAAAAAGCAAACACCACCAAATTATGGAATGCTTACTGTAAAAAATAAGGGAATTTCATATGAAATTTTATTCCTAATTCAGAAACAACTTTTTATGTTTTTATTTTATTTTTATAAAAGAGTGAATTGCTTTTTGGTAGCTTTTATTAAAAAAGGATAAATAAATAAATAAATAAAAGAGGTGGCCATTTTTACAATCAATCTTTTATAAAAATTAGACTCTAGAACTATTTTGAGGTTCCGAAAATAATTAAAAGGATGACAATATATTGAAAAAATGTACAAGGATGAAAAATGGTATTTCAAAAAGTTCAAGGATGATAATGCATCAAAAGAGTTTCAAAGAAGAAAATGGTACTAAAATTAAATAAAATTTGAGGACTACTTACTGTAATTAACTTTTAAAAAAAAGAAAAATATTACACTAAATTTTCAATTTGCACTTTTATTGGTATATGAATGACATTTAAAAACATAATATGACTGAATAATTATGTTAAAAAAAAAAAAGCAATAAAACAAAACATGCCTTTAAAAAAATTAATTTTAACTCGAACTTCTTTTTCTCTTGGAAAATTAATCAATTCAATTCTATCATTTTTTGTTTTAGAAGGTTAGATTCATTTTCTTTATTTTCAACTATTTAAGTCTTATAACTATTTTTTTAACTGAAAATATCTTTTTAGTTGTTATTATCACTATCACTATCAAAGGTAATTTTGCCACTACACTTTTCAAGTATTGCTAGTGCAAAACTCACGTCCATATGAAGACGAGACAAACGAGTATGTACGTCCAAAGTCAGAGTTCTTATCGGCATTGACAATATCTGTCTTCATAAACTGAAGAATATCTCAATCAATCAAAGTTATGTATCAAACAATCACTGAAATTTCATTGCCAATGTTGAAGTTTACTTGGAAAAATGCAATTAGATATACAAATTAGAACAAGAGAATACAATACGCTGGCCTTCTCCCTTCTCCCCATGAGAGATTTTTCTGTACAGAATATTTAAAAACTAATCACCACAAAATCCTACTGCATATGTACAAGATATCCCAAGAAGTCTAATTCGTTATCAATATATTCACAACTTGAATGGAACTAAAAGGCCACCGAACCAGATCGTCATTGAAATGAGATTAAATTAATCAAATGAAGTTCCGACACAGATCATTTCACTAGTTTTGAAACCCGCAAGAAGTCAGGACCTGCTGTTCCAATCGAGTCAAGTGAGTTCTCCTTACTTTGTTTGGCGTAGATCTTTGTGCGAAGGTCTCTCCTAGATTCTACTCTTTCCATCACGGGTTCTTCCTGATATGACTTTTCCGAGGCATCGAAGGTACCAAGTCCAGATCGAGTTAGGGCTCGAGTTGGGGTGGAAGGCAGGCTCATGAATTCGGGTGAAAGTATGGAAAGGCTTCGAGGTGAACAAAGTCCGGAACCTATTTGAACACCCCATGAAGGGGAGCATACTGTCATTCTTAAAGTTCCAATCTGCAGCTTTCTCATTGAATCGATGAGAAAGCTCATACTGTTTAACTCAGTGTCCCACTCGTGCAATATTGGAGGGGACTTAGAAAGCTGGGACGCCGGCGATGAGTACAAAACCAAGGAGATAATCAGGAAATTATTGTGTGCACCCGATGTGGTGTTTATACTACATGCTGGTAAAGTTATACATAACATTTACTATATAATTCTCAATGCACGTGGTACCAGTACTTAAAGCACCGAGTGCACATCGGTGCACACAAGAAATTCCCGAGTGGGCCCTTGTTAATATTCAAGCTTGTGTCAAAACTGAGTCGACCCGGTGAGTTACATCCAAGTCGTTCATAGGACTTAGTCTGAGGAAGGACACGAAGCTGATTAGGCATGAGCTTTGTACAAGTAATTCTGGAAAAGTGTAGGGACGAAATTGTCCTTCTTATTTGACGGTGATAGTTGTAACACCCCCTAAATAAGTGGCCGAAATGATTGGGGATATCACCCCGTCCTTTTTGCACTAGGGGTCCTTATAATAGGGAAAAATAAATAAAAGAAATCATGGTAAACTAAATACTTGAGTAGACCTCAAAGTTGGAATTTAAATTTATTGTCTAGATAAATCCTTAGTACTTGGCATACTACAGTTGAGCTTCACTGGCAAAAAAAAAAAAAAAAAAAAAAAGTAACAAGATAGGGTAGAAGTATTAAAGTATTAAGACATAATTCTATTACAAAAGGATCTTCAACTCTTGGTCTTGATAATTTTAGACTACCATGAAAATCATGATTAGAAAATTTGTGTGAGATTATAAATAATCTCAATAAATCCATAGCATGCAAATGGCAGTTAGAAAATAAATGACATCATGCATGAATATAATAATTCAAATCACTACAAGAAATCTTGCCAATTTGCTACGGATAAATCCGTGGCTAAACTAGAATTTGCCATGGATCTGCCACGGAAAAGGTCCGTAGCAACCTTCGTCGCTAAGCATTTTTTTGCCACAGAAAACAATTTGTCATGGATTTGTCATGGATTGTTCAAGTTGGTATCACATTTGGGGAGAAATATTGAAAAAAAATCGTGACAAATCTGTGGCAATCTATCACGGATTTGTCATGGACGATGCTCAAGCAGGTACAGTTTGTGGCAAATCCATAGCAGATTGCCACGAATTTTCCACGGAAACAATATGGAATATAGGTTGTCCGTGCCACGGATTTGCCACGGATGTTTCTCAAGCAGGTACTATTTATGGCAAATCCGTGGCAGATTGTTACGAATTTGCCACGGACATTTCTCAAGCAGGTACAGTTCGTAGCAAATCCCTGACAGATTGTCACGGATTTACCACGGAAACAATATGGAATATAGGCTGTCCGTGACAAATCCGTGGCAATCTACCACGGATTTGCAACAGACATTTCTCAAGCAGGTACAGTCCTTGGCAATCTGCATCCTTGGCAAATCCATAGCAGATTGCCACGGATTTGCCATGAATGTTTCTCAAGCAGGTACACTTTGTGGCAAATTCGTGACAGATTGTCACGGATATTTCACAAGCAGGTACCATTCGTGGCAAATCCATGTTAAGCTACCACGGATTTGCCACGAACATTTTTCAAGCAGGTATCGTTCGTGGTAAATCCATGGCAATCTGTCACGAATTTACCACGAAAAAAAAAAAATAGAATATAGGCTGTCCGTGACAAATTCGTGGCAAACTGTCACAGATTTGTCACGAATATTTCTCAAGCAAGTACAGTCCGTGGCAATTCCTTAGTAATCTGTCACGGATTTGCCAACGAAAATAATATGGAACATATGCTGTCTGTGATAAATCCGTGGTAGATTGCCACCGATTTGCCACGGATGATACTCATGCAAATCCGTGACAGATTGTCACGAATTTTTGTACTATCTTCCATGGTAAATCCGTGGCAATCTGCCACGAATTGGCCATGGAATCAAAATCTGTGACAGTCTAGAATTTCAGTTTCAAAACTTGTTACATTTCCCTATTCATAATTCCATAGCAACCAGTATGCCTTACACACATGCATAATCCCCATTACACTCCCTGCCTACAAAGTTTCGAGTCACAATCCCTAGACATATACACAACAAACAACCTATATAACATTTATAATCCATTATCCATACATACATATTCACTATACACAACCTACAACATTCTTGAGTATCATACTCCCTGCACACATGCACAACACACCACCTACAACATCTCAAATCATATTCCCACCACATAATGCACAACTGCAAAACACATCCACCATAATTGTTTTAGCAAACCATAAAATTTCATAATTTGTTTAGAGCCTAAATACACAAATAATCATATATCATCAAAATATCTTAAAATAGTAAATATAAATTTATAACAATACTAAATCCATAATCAAAGCGATGCAAACTTAACATTCATATGAAAATAAAACCAATCTAACTATCATCTGTTGCTGAAGGGTCAGAGTCATCCTCGTCAGAATCATTAGAGTTAGAAGGGGGAATGGAGGGCACTTGTAATTTAAGATGCTGCATCACCATGCGATTCACATCAATCAATGCAGACATCTTCTTATCCTTTTTCTCCAAAGTCCTCTTTATCCTTTTCCTCTCTTTCTCTATCTCTTTGTCCTTCTTGTCCAACTGTTGCTGAAGCTGCTGCTGAAGGGTCTACTTAAGCTCACCACGAAGCTTCTCTATATCCACTGATGATCCCAAAAACAAGGCCCTAGACCGACGGTGCTGAATGAGGCCTCGGATCCTATGCCATAGACCCTTCATTTTTTCAATCCACTAGCAGCTGACAAAATCATAGCTTTTTCATCTGGCACAGAACTTGAAGTGGATACTAAATTAGTAGACTCCATTTGAGAGTACTGCGACTTCATCGTTTGGACATCTTCCTAAATAATTCGAAGGTGAAACTATAAACAAAAATTAAAGCATTATGCAATTCATACAAATGAAATTAATATGTAGCATACACTAATCTTGTGGGATTTCTCATCTACAAATTCGCCCTTATTGGGCCCATCTTGAAATTGGTGTAATTTTTTAAACAATGCAAGATAGTTAAAGTCATCCTCTTTCTTCTCACGCTACAAGAAGTATTAAAGTGATTATTAAGTTCAGAATTTGATTCAACATGTACAAATTTAATATCTATTATTAAAGTAAACATTTAACAATAGATCATATAAGGGAAAAGACCATTCTCAACTCATGCTCCGTAAAGCTAATGGAATCTTCAGTATGTTTAGCAGAACTAGCCCTTCTATTTTCTTTAGCCATATTTGATTTTTTTTGCCAATCCTCGGACTGTCAGTATCTACACAATTGGTGATATATGTCCTCTTACATCCAAGCAGGCCCCTTCTTGTGTACATTCCTGATCTTTGAAAGGGTATCAGTCAATCTTGCCTGACATCTTTCCTCCCATGTTGAACATATCCGTGGCAAATGATGCGGGTGCCATGTCCAGTGTTTCTACAATAATGAACTGGTTAGGACATCATAAAAGGACTACTCATTTTGAGATAAAGGTAGATAACAGATATTTACAGTGATAGTAAAATGTGAACATACAACAACAAAAAAGTAATAGATAAATACATATAGCAAACTCCTTAAACCAAACATCCCAAATATCAACAGGTACATCGCTGAATCACGGCCAGCAATCCTTAAATCGCTGCTTTATTATTGTGGTGATAGTTTTTACACACTCAGACTGACGTGTGAATCTATAATAATTAGACAAATGTTAATAATCATAGCATAATAGGCTAGATTTGAATGGAAAACAAATAAGGAAAAAAGACCACAAAATGGGTCGAGCAACCTAGATAGCAACATAGAACACGAAATTGAAGTAAGATATAAGAAAATTATATGTGCTACTTACATATCACCATAGGGCTCGATTGTGTTATTATCCACTTGTTGTGATGTAGCACTAGCTATTGAAGGGTGAATTGAAGGACTGGGAGACTCAGCACCTTGCTGATATTGTCCAAGATCAGTAGACTCAGTAGGTGGACATGAAGTAGATTGTACACCTCCAACCACAAGAAAACGAGAAGTCTCTGGTGTATGTAGGGAAAACCCCAACTGTTCACCAACTCTATTGTTGTCCAAGGGTATTTGACTGGGAGTAGAATTGGATATCGGTTGCTGAGTAGAAGAAGGCAATGCATCTGGATGACTAGAAGAAGGAGTGGCAACTGGAGTTCTAACTTATGGGGCATGAGATGAAGGTTGCCCTACCTCTGGAGCAGATATAAATGAACCATAAGTTGAGCAGATATCATTTCTTTAATATTTATAATTTTAATACAAACGCATATTTCGATACTAAAAAATAATACATCTTATTTTCAATTCCATTTCAAGAATAAACACATTAGAAAATAAATAAATCAAGACACTTACAAAATATTTTGTCGTTGTTATTTAAAATGTATGGAATAAAAATTAATATAAACCAATATAATTAATAAATTAGAACAAAAAACAAGAAGAATACCGCAACCACGGATTAGTAGTAATTTTGTGACACAACAAAATTTAATCATTTCTTTTTATCACTACTTTGCGTAACATACTTTTAGGTGAGATCTCAATGACAACATAATTCTTCAAAACAATTTTCAATGGCTTTTACAGTCAAAATAAAAATAAAATTATTTTGTTTCTTTAATATTTATAATTTTAATATGAATGTATATTTTGATACTAAAAAATAATATATTTTATTTTCAATTCCATTTCAAGAATGAACGCATTAGAAAATAAATAAGTCAAGATACTTACAAAATATTTCGTTGTTGTTATTAAAAATGTATGGAATAATAATTAATATAAACCAATATAATTAATAAATTAGAATAAAAAAAATGCTGTGGCAAATCCATGGCAATCTGCCATGGAATTGCCATGGATTAGTGGTAATTTTGTGACACAATAAAAATTTAGTCATTCCTTTTTATCACTACTTTGCGTAACATACTTTCAGGTGAGATCTCAATGATAATATAGTTCTTCAAAATAATTTTCAATAGCTTTTACAGTTGAAATAAAAATACAAACATATATTTCGATACTAAAATATATTTATAATTTTGTGACACAATAAAATTTAATTATTTCTTTTTATCACTACTTTGCGTAACATACTTTTAGGTGAGATCTCAATGACAACATAATTCTTCAAAACAATTTTCAATGGCTTTTACAGTCAAAATAAAAATAAAATTATTTCATTTCTTTAATATTTATAATTTAAATACGAACGTATATTTCGATACTAAAAAATAATATATCTTATTTTCAATTCCATTTCAAGAATGAACGCATTAGAAAATAAATAAATCAAGATACTTACAAAATATTTCGTCATTGTTATTAAAAATGTATGGAATAAAAATTAATACAAACCAATATAATTAATAAATTAGAATAAAAAAAAAGAAAAAATGCCGTGGTAATCTGCCACGGAATTGCAATGGATTAGTGGTAATTTTGTGACACAATAAAAATTTAGTCATTTCTTTTTATCACTACTTTATGTAACATATTTTCAGGTGAGATCTCAATGATAATATAGTTCTTCAAAATAATTTTCAATAGCTTTTACAGTTGAAATAAAAATACAAACGTATATTTCGATACAACTATATAATTTTCTTTAATATTTATAATTTTAATACAAACGTATATTTCGATACTAAAAAATAATACAGCTTTTTTTTTTCAATTCCATTTCAAGAATGAACGCATTAGAAAAATAAATCAGGATTGTTATAAAATATTTCATTGTTGTTATTTAAAATGTATGGAATAAAAATTAATACAAATCAATATAATTAATAAATTAGAACAAAAAAAAAAAGGAAAAAAATACCGTGGCAATCTGCCATGGAATTGCCACGAATTAGTGACAATTTTGTGATTCTGCGGCAAATCCATGGTAAATAGCCATGAATTTGCTACTGAACACACAACAAAAATTTAGCTCTTTCTTTTTATCACTACATTGTGTAATATACTTTCAGGTGAGATCTCAATGATAATATAGTTCTTCAAAATAATTTTCAATGGCTTTTACAGTCGGGACAAAATAAAATTATATCGTTTCTTTAATATTTATAATTTTAATACAAACGTATATTTCGATACTAAAAAATAATACATCTTATTTTCAATTCCATTTCAAGAATGAACGCATTAGAAAATAAATAAATCAAGATACTTACAAAATATTTCGTCGTTGTTATTTAAAATGTATGGAATGAAAATTAATATAAACCAATATAATTAATAAATTAGAACAAAAAAAAGAAAAAATGCCGTGGCAATCTGCCACGGAATTTCCACCACTTAGTGGCAATTTTGTGATTCCATGGCAAATCTGTGGGAAATAGCCACGGATTTGCCACGGAACACACAACAAAAATTTATTCCTTTTTTTATCACTAATTTGCGTAACATTCTTTTTTTATATACTCTCAATGATAATATAGTTCTTCAAAATAATTTTCTATGGCTTTTACAGTCGGAATAAAAATAAAATTATATCATTTCTTTAATATCTATAAGTTAAATACAAATGTATATTTCGATACTAAAAAATAATACATCTTATTTTCAATTCCATTTCAAGAATGAACATATTAGAAAATAAATAAATCAAGATACTTGCAAAATATTTCGTCGTTGTTATTTGAAATGTATGGAATAAAAATTAATACAAAACAATATAATTAATAAATTAAACAAAAAAAGAAAAAAATGTCGTGGCAAATTCGTGACAATCTGCCACGGAATTGCCACGGATTAGTGGCAATTTTTTGATTCTGTGGCAAATCCGTGGATGGAACACAAAACAAAAATTTATCCCTTTCTTTTTATCACTACTTTGAGATTCCATGGCAAATTCGTGGTTAATGTTTGGCATAAATTTGCCACGGAAATGTTTCCATCCCAAATCGGTGGCTAATATTTAGCATAACTTTTTGGAGCCTTTTTTTGCTACCAATTTGCAACGAAATATTTTTGCATCGCTACTTGCTAGTATTTCCATTGCAATTCCGCAGCAAATTGCCACGAATTTGCTAGGGTATTTTTTCCCTCGCAAGTTGCTTGTATTTTGCTAGTCCATGGCAAAATTCATCATTGATTGCCACGAAAAATATTCCGTGGAAAAAATCCACGGTAGATTCACAATTTTCTTGTAGTGAATGGATGTAATCGTTAGAAAATTTAATGTTATGCCTCAAGTCTCATTACCAAAATTTGGAGAGAAAATTCAAAATGTATCAGGTATGATATCTAGAGAAGAATGTTGTTGGGTAAATTATTTTCAATAAAAAACTTGACACGAGTGTTCATTGCGGTAAAGTCTTGAACCCATCATTAACAAGTCATATTGAGTATCGTGACTATACATCTTATGACCCTGACATAATGAATATCGAAATCGCACCATAGGTTGGGTGTACATCCCTCCCGAGAGGATACCTCACCATCCCTCTCATATATGAATAGACCAGATGTCCCATGTCCGTCCTCCAATTCCCCTTAGATACCATGTTGCTAGCTAAGGATCCGATCAACTACTAGGTCTGATGCCCCGTTTAGAAAAGACAGTTTCCTAGAGACGACCAATCAACCGGAATTCTCTCATGATCTAATAAGAGTTAGTCCTATAGTCTCGTCCCTTGAGTACTCAAGTCTAAAATAGTGTGGTTCAAGAAATTCCCATTCTGATATGGAATATATAATTTCAATTCCAAAATTATTGTTGCAATTCTCAAAACTCAGTGTTTTTCAAATTTATCCCAATAGAAAACAAAAATTCATGTTTTCTCCCCAAAATTTTCCGAAGGTAGAAAATTCCTTCATCCATTCTAAAAATACTTGTTCAAAGCATAATAAATTATGTTTTTTCATAATTTATCTCGAAGGAGATATCGACAAGAGCCAAATGTCATGCTATGATTTTTGCAATTATGTACTTGAATGAAAATTTGGAATTAGGTGAAAACATTGATGCATGGCTCCTAATCAAACATAGTATGAAAATTCTCTAAGATTGATCATGCAAATTTTTTTTTTTTGTGTAGGAAGCGCAATATAACGAACTATTCCAAAATATTATTTCGATAAATAATATAAAAATCCTTTTATCATGTATGCATGATCATATAATTTATTATGAAATTATTTTATATAAACAAGTCACAATATGTAAGGACTTACCTTTTGTCCAAAAGTTTAGGTGCTTCTTCCTCTAAGTCTAACACCAAATCCAACATAAGTTTCACAAGAATTAACCTCTTGTCCACAAGTCCGTAAGAGCATTTCAAATTAATCCCTAAGGGGGAAAAAGAGATTACTTATGCTCTAATTAATTTACTATTTTCTAATGCTAATCTTAATAAACCTAGACATTTACTTAGTCAAACAAACCCCAACACACTTATTTCTCAAGTAAGTTAGGAAGGGAAAGTGTTTCGCAACCATTAACATACCTTTGAGCTTTACATATATAAATTATTAGGGTTTCATTTCCTAAAAACAATCAAGTAATGATTGGAAGTATACAAAGAAATACAATAGATTTCTAATGAGTCAAAATATCCAGCAAGATTTCTGTATGTTCATTTGAAATTTAGTTATGGCAATTTTCAAGGCAAAAATTCATATTTTTACTTCTAGATTAAAACTCTATTTTCAAAGTAAAAAAGGGGTCTCAAAGATTGACTTCATTTACTAAGCAAAACATTTTATTTCTTAGTGAAAATTTCTAGTTTGACACCTATAGATGTTGGGTAAATTACCTTGTAATCCTTTACCAAAACTCTTTTCAAAAATAGGTCAATTGATTTTCGAAATGGAGTTCACCCGAACAGTAACCGTATTGGAGAAGTAATTTTCAAAAATTTATATCTCACAATCTATAAGGAATTTTTCAGTGATTCTCGAACCAAAAATTTACTAGCATCTCAGAATTCGTTCTAAAAATTCAATCCCAAACTCCAATCGAAAGCGCGTTTATTTTGGGTGGGGGGGTGGGGGTTCAAACTTGGATTGCAAATAGGGATTTTCTGGCAGCCTATTCTAATTCAACATCGCACTACAATTTCCAATCACCAAACCCTTATAAACCCTCAAATAAGTTCCCATCACATCCTAGATCCTATGAACATCATACACAAATTCTCATTATCATAATTTGGATTAAAAATGCAACACCCAAATTAAAATCCAAAATTCTAGCAAGCATTCTATTTTCCTCAAAAATCATCTTAAAGTATAAGAAACACCTAAACTCATCCAAGTAGTCTAGATAAAACACCACAAATATAGGGCAACATTTTCGCAACATAAATACAATTTCATTCATCAAAATTTGCAGCATTCAAAACATAGTTTCATTGAGCAATACTAAACAGAATTTTTGGCACTCATAGAGCAACTTTCGATTTTGAGAAGAAAATTACAATGAGACAAGCATTTCATTCACAAAACATCAATTCTCAAGTGTTTCTACATCTTCCTAGACTTCATTTATCATGTCTCCATGGAGAAATCACGCAAACAAGGCATCAAAGCCATTTTTCTTTTGAAAATCTAGCAATGCTCAAATTTTCTGTTTTCAAGGTTATTTAGTGAGCAAAATGAGTTATTAACATAAAGGACTTCATTTTTCATATCATATACCAAACCCCTACCATTAATACAATAGTTTTGCATCACATGCTTCCCCCCATAATGCATAAAACTTTCCAAAATGCAAGCTGCCCAGAAATAGATATTTTCGGCCATAAGGAATTAACAAGAGAGGAAAAGGAATTCTTTGCCTACCTCTTATAGCTTTAATCTTCTACAATGAGAGATGATAAGATGAAGGATTGATCTTCAAGTTCTTGGCCCTACTATGGAATGTTTTGCAAGGAAGATTTCCAAGAAATAAAATGGAGGGGGTAAGGCTATGCTATTTTTCGGTCACAAGAAAAGAAATGGAAGGAAAGATGATGATGTTACCTAAATCTTTTAACTCTAAACCACAGAAAAATGTCTCTTGCATCTCCAAGGAGTGATGCTAGCTTATGGAAGATGGATTGCAAGACCAAGAAGTGAGTGTGTGTGTGTGTGTGTGTGTGTGTGTGTGCGCGCTTGTGTTTTTAGTTAGGTGGAGAAGAACCCAAGCTGTCGACAGCTTGGCAGCAAGGGGAGGAAAACTTCTCTTCTAGAGAGAAGTTGGAGAGAAAATGTTTTTGAGAGAGAGAGGGAAGGTGGTTGCTGGCTAGGGTGGAGTGAGAGGAGGAAAAGAATGATTTTATACTAGGGTTTTTGAGTATCCAAGGGTTGAGATGAGTCTATTTAAATATACTCTAAATTCAAGGGCTAAGATGAAGAGTATTTTGTTGGGTTAAAATGCTCCATGGATCTTGGAAATGGGTCTTGGGTCAAATATTGAAACTAGGTCAAGTAGTCAAAATTGGTCTTGATAGAAAATTTGACCAAGACTTTTTAATTATCAAACAAGGCCAAACTCCTAATTAAAATTAAATTCGTTCAATAGGGTATTTTTCACAAAGGGAGGCTCATTGTTGCAATATTATTTGAAATGTGATACAATAATAAATTTGACTAAATTCTCTACTACAAATAACACACACACACACACACACACACACATAGGGAAAAATATGTCCGCCACCCTTGAACTTTCACAAATTTTGATTTCTACCATTGAACTTTTAAAACATCTTAAAAATAACTCTAAAAAATAGCTCTTCCATCTATTAAAACTATTAAGTGCTCACAGAAATTCATCATATGACTTTCACATGACCTATTTTATAGGTATTTTCATTCACTTAACTCTCACAATGTGGTGTCATCCTTCTAATTCTTACAAAGTAACTTCTATATATGACAGGAAATGACTACGCGACTTGCGGGTCTTTCACTTCTCTTTTTAGATTTTTTTTGGTAATTCACTTTTGCTTTCAAATTTATTCTTCCTTTCTGTAGAGATACCAAGAAAATTACTATTGTCAAGAACTGAATTGATTTTTTTCTTCTTCATCTTTATGTCTTAGTTTTGTTTGTTAAATGGTAAAATATGTTATTTTTGTTGTATGGTTAGATTCAAAAAAGTGTAAAAGAGTAATCACAAGATTATTGAATCGCATAAAAGGTTTGAAGTTAGATCTTAAAATTGTTGTTAATAAATGAAGAATTTGAAGAGAAGAGAGTGAGATTAAAGTTGAAGAATAATATTTTAGAAATAAAAAATGAGAGAATGAGGGCTAAAATCTTGTAATTTTGTATTGTACTTGAGCTTTTATTGTTGAAAGGGTTATTTTTTAAGTGTTTCAAAAGTTTGAGGGCTAAAATCACATATTTTAAAGTTCGAAGGTAAAAATAAAAATTTATAAAAGGTCAAGGATGGTTAGCATATTTTATCCTATATATATATATATATATATATATATATATATATATTATGCACAATTTCTTATGTATAAATCACCTACTACGAACCATACAAATAATTAATTTAATACATTTACTTTCTCTAAAAGAATTCACATAAGGAGCACAAGAAATAGGCACATGTAATGTGTTTAATTTATGAAGTGGAATTAATTCGATCAAGTGTTATTTCCCTAGTACTCAATTTAGTAGGACTTTACAATAGTGACGACAATGGTTAAAAAGATATTTTCAGTTAAAAAAAAAATAGTTAAGAGACCTAACTAGTTGAATTCACGCACATTTGTAGTGGAGAGTGAATTCACGCACCAAAAAAGAGTGAATTATTTCTCTGATACTCAAAGAATTCAACTTTAATTTATTAAAATACAAATTAAATACTAATTATTACAGTATTGCCTCATCCATTAACAAAAGAGTGAACTTTTGGAGGAAGTTGTAGATAGATTTTGCAGTATTTCACAATTCGAACTGTGAATAGAGATAAGAAAAGTGAAAGAAATCGACGAGGCAATAAACAATAATTAATTAATTAAAAATATTTTATTAAATATTTAAATTCAAACATCGCCAAATAAATATTTTAATTTAAGTTGATGAGGTAATAAATATTTTAAATATTAAATATATTTTTAAAATATATTAAAAATTATTATTAACGAAGAGGAGGAGGGAGAGAAAAATACAAAGTTAGGTCACTTCGTTTGATTTCTTTTTCCATTCTTTTCTTTTGCCCTCTTTGAGTTTTGTTGTTGAAGTGGAGCGTATGTTATATTTTTCATTATTTTGCCAATATATTTTTATCTCTTGGAACTTATCTTACAGCAATAGCAAGACCACAGTAATATGGAATTAGTGCAACTTTACCTCTTAGAAAACATACACTTTTTCTTAACAAAGTTGGTTCTTTCAAATTGCAGGGCCATTTGATGAAATCTTTTACCAACATTTATTCTAATTGTAGGACCATTTTGGCTCCATTGGTTTTTCTGTGATTTTTTTTGTTCTCACACACACACACACACACACATATATATATATATATATATATATATATATATATTTATATTGGGAGATGAATTTTATGCACGGTTTTTGTGATCTTTACACTACAGGAAAAATCGCGATTTGCGACGAATTTTTTGCGACGGCTTCAATACCGTCGCTAATAGCGACCAATTTGCGACGATTTTCAAACAAGTAGCGAGTTGACCAAAACCGTCGCAAAACCGTCGCAATTTGCGACGGTTTTGCGACGGTTTTGCGACGGCCAATATACCCGTCGCAATTCGTAGCAAAATCATCGCTATTTGCGATGGTTTTGCGACGGTATTTATGCCCTCGCAAATTGCGAGGGTTTTGCGACGGCAAGTTATTTTAAATAAATTTTCAGATACGTCCGTCGCAAAACCCTCGCAATTTGCGAGGATTTTGCGACGGCTAATAAACCATCGCAAATTGCGAGGGTTTTGCGACGGCGAGTTATTTTAAAAAATATATTTTTAAATAAATTTTCGTATGTCCGTAGCAAAACCCTCGCAATTTGCGAGGATTTTGCGACGGCCAATAAACCCTCGCAAATTGCGAGGGTTTTGCGACGGCGAGTTATTTTAAAAAAAAATATTTTTAAATAAATTTTCGTACGTCCGTCGCAAAACCCTCGCAATTTGCGACGGCTAATAAACCCTCGCAAATTGCGAGGGTTTTGCGACGGCAAGTTATTTTTTAAAATAATATTTTTTAAAAATTTTTTTGAACGACCATCGCAAAACCCTCGCAAATTGCGAGGGTTTTGCGACGGCAAATAATCCTCTCAATTTGCGAGGGTTTTGCGACGGATATTTAATTTTAAAAAATATTTTTTTAAAAAATTTGAACGTCCATCGCAAAACCCTCGCAATTTGCGACGACCAATAAACCCTCTCAATTTGCGAGGGTTTTGCGACGTGCAATTTATTTTTTAAAAAAATATTTTTAAAAATTTTTTGAACTTCCATCGCAAAACCCTCGCAAATTGCGAGGGTTTTGCGACGGTAAATAACCCTCGCAATTTGCGATGGGTTTGCGACGACAAATTATTTTTTAAAAAAATATTTTTAAAATTTTTGAACGTCCATCGCAAAGTCCTCGCAATTTGCGAGGGTTTTGTGACGGTAGTTAGCCCTCGCAATTTGCGAGGGTTTTGCGACGTGTAATTTATTTTTAAAAAAAATTGAACGTTCATCGCAAACCCTCGCAAATTGCGAGGATTTTGCGACGGCAATAACCCTCGCAATTTGCGAGGGATTTGCGACGATCGATTATTTTTTAAAAAAATATTTTAAAAATTTTTGAACATCCGTCGCAAAGTTCTCGCAATTTGCGAGGGTTTTGAGACGAATTTTCGGCTCTCGCAATTTGCGAGGGTTTTGCGACGGTCAATATTTTTAATTAAAAAATAAATAAATGGCAAAATGTATAGAAAATCTCAAAACCCCAATTCGTCGCAAATTGCCGCTAATACGTCACTAATTGCGACGAATTTGCGAGGGTTTTACAACAAAATAGGGTTTTAATTTTTTTTTTAAATTTCTTTATGTGTTTATGTGATGGTGTATTTTGACAAATTTACTCGAAATATTTTTAATAACATGTCTCAATTAGTGCATTTTATTATAATTTTGTATATGTAATTATGTCATGTTATACACCTAATGTATTGCATAAGTAAATGTATATAGTTAATTATGTTATGTTATATACTTATTCTAATATATAAGTATATGTATATAATGTATATAAGTATCTGTTTAGTTTAATATATATATATATATATATATATATACTATAACATGTAGGTATATATATACATATGTCTAATTTTTTAATCTATCACTTTGATTAAGTAGTGTATAAAGAAAAATAATTCAAATACTCGTTATTATTGTTGATATCACTAAAAAAATTATGAAATTTATAATGTAGAGATCAATTTGTAATGTTCTTCGTCTCCTACATGTTAATATATATTATACTAATTTAGCTATGTATATACATATGTCCAATTTTTTAATATATCTATTTTGTTAAGTAGTGTATAAAATAAAATATGTAAAGAAAAACAATTCAAATACTCGTTATTATTGTTGAGATTACTAAAAAAAATATTGAAAATTATAATGTAGAGATCGATTTGTAATGTTATTCATCTCGAACATATTAATATATATTATACTATATAGTTATATATATACATATTCTAATTTTTTTATCTATTTATTTGATTAAGTGGTGTATAAATTAAAATATATAAAGAAAAATAATTTACATAATAATATTATTATTAGAATCACTAAAAAATAATAAAAATTATAATGTATAGATCGATTTATAATATTATTCGTATTAATTTATGAGAAATTAGCGAGGATTTTATTTTTTCGTCACAAATTGCGACGAAATAGCTAGAAATTTAAAAAAAATTAAAAATTTCCAAAATTTTTCACTCCCTCTTTTTTTTTTTTTTTTTCCCTCCTTCTTCCCCCTTCCTTCTTCCTCCTCAACTCCCCTCCCTCACCTCCCTCACGGCACCCCCCCATCCGGCGCCCCCTCCCGCTCCCCCCTCCCTCTCCCCGCCGGCGACCCCCCCATCCCGCGCCCCCTCCCGCTCCCCCTCCCTCTCCCCGCCGGCGACCCCCCCATCCCGCGCCCCCTCCCGCTCCCCCTCCCTCATCCGCGCCCCCTCCCGCTCCCCCTCCCTCATCCCGCGGCCCCCTCCCTCAACTCCCCCCATCCCGCAGCCCCCCCTCAACTCCCCTCCCTCAACCCCCCACACCCCCGCGGCCCCCTCCCCACGCCCCCTCCCCGCCCCCTCCCCGCGCCCCCTCCCGCCCCCTCCCGCGCCCCCTCCCTCAACTCCCCCACACCCCCGCGCCCCCTCCCTGCGCCCATCCCGCAGCCCCCCCACCCCCGCGCCCCCTCCCTCAACTCCCCCCATCCCGCAGCCGCCCCCCCTCAACTCCCCCTCGCTCTTCCTACCCCCTTCAGCCCGCCCCTCGCTCGGCGCCTGCCATTCCCGTGCTATCACTGTCGTGTCGTTGTCGAAGTTGATTCGTTTGGGTAAGTAGTTAGAATTTATCTCTTTGAGCTACTTCATTATCTTATAAACTTTGGGCAGATTTTCATTTCCCTGAAGCTTTGAAATTTGGGCGATTATTTGTGAATGAGCAGAGTTTGAATTGATGTATAAAAGTTGTATTGATGTTGGGGTTGAGTTTGAGGAGATTGTGAGTGACATGATGGTGGTTTGATGTGAGAAAAACAATTTAAATTTGGAATTGTGAACTCGGAATTGCTAAATTGTTAGTTGGAATTGTTGTCCTTTTTTAACATTCAATGTGTTTTGATCTATACTTATAGTGCACTCTTTTTTACCCCGTTATAAAAAAATTACTACTTTGATCAAATTATATGAGAACTATGTTTTAGCTATATAAACCCTTATAAATTAATTTGATTGGTTATGATGCCATAATAGGAAGGTTGATTTCTAATTAGTTTAGTAATCTTATTACTTGATTATAATAATATATTAGTCTCTCTAGTGGAAGATTTAACTCTAGTAGAATGCTTTGAAGGCTCTTTTATGTGAGAAATCCGTTTCCTTAGATTATGAAGATGTAGGATGTGCGTGTTGTTCATATAAATTGCCTTTTTGTTGAATTCAAATGTTGGATTCCCCGTGAGTAATGGGTGATTACTCCTCCTGGGTAATGGGTGATTACCCCTAGTTATCCTTTTATTTATTTATTTATTTTTTTGTATAAATGAATGATCTGTCTTTGTTGTTTGCAATTGCATTTTGATTGTATAATTTTGAGGTGGCCTTGTGCTTGGAAAATGTCCAATTACGGGGAGACTCGTCAAAATTTTTTCAAAATCTGCCGCTACTTAATGTGGAATAGAATAACTACCCTTATCTTGGAGTGTATTATTCGATTGAGCATGAGTATATATCCCATAATAGCATTATTATTAAAAATAATATTGCTAATAAGAATAAGAATAGGAGTAATGAAATGAGTAATAATAATAATTTCATATATAGGTCGATGTTAATAATAGCAGGAATAATATACGTTATAGAGAGAGTTAAAATAAGAATATAATTAGCTTTAATAGTATTTAATCTTAATCAAATTCCTCAATTAAGATTAAATACTTGGTTAAAACGTATATATTGAAGGTGTAACTGTATCCAACGATAGCAATTGTAAATTCTATGTTTTGGACCTCTTTTTGTTAGATAATAGAAAGGAAAATGTAATTATACTTCTCTTCCTTTTGTTTAAGGGGTGATTTTAATTATTGAGTTGATTGTTCTTTTCTCTCATTTAGACGTCATGGAGGATCGTAGTTGGATGTATAGAAGGCACGCTCTGGTGTAAAAGGGATCACTATTGAATTTGAGGAAGGGGTTAAGGCTTTTTGACATTTGCCTTATCAAATGCAATGTCAAGCGTAATTAGATGCCCGTGTGCAAAATGTAAGAATAAAAAGTACCGGATCCAAGACAAGTTAAGCTCCACCTGTGGAAGTCTGGATTTGTGCCTAGGTATTACCGGTGGACATGTCATGGTGAGCCATTCGAGTGTCCCTCAAGTGTGTCTACCTCAATCCCAGAATCTGATTCACATCAAGAAAATCGGTCTCGCGAAATGGTCTTAGACGTAGCAGGACCTGACTTTCCCCCTGAAGCTCCATCAGCAGTTCATTTTGAAGAGCCACCTAATGTGGAGGCACAAAGGTTTTACGATATGTTAAAGGCGGCAGAGACTCCTATATGGGATGGATGCACACAACATTCGCAGCTTTCACTGGCTTCAAGGTTATTAAACATTAAGTTTGAAAATAACCTCTCGCGTAAAGCCTTTAACGATGTTGTGCAATTGATGAAAGAGGTTGTGCCTAGCAGTAATACGATTCCTGATGATTTCTATCAGATGAAAAAATTAGTGGCTGGGTTGGGTTTGCCGGTACAAAAAATAGATGTATGCAATAATGGATGCATGCTTTACTGGAAAGATGACATGAATCGTAGAGAGTGTAAATTTTGTGGCCATCCTCGATATGCACAGAAAAAGGTTGGGAAGAACACAAGTAGAAGGGAAATTTCATTCAAGAAGATGTATTACTTCCCGATAACACCGAGGCTACAAAGATTGTACACTTCCAAAACAACAGCTGAACACATGAGATGGCATGGAGAGAGTAGATCGGAGAAAGGCACAATGAGTCACCCTCGGTGTTATCGGAAGGGTATTTGCATCAATTGAAAATCAAGGTGAAAAATAAGGCTAGCGTTGAAGGGTCAATCTGCAATGCTTATCTAGTTGAGGAAGCATCCACTTTCTTCTCTTATTATTTTGAGCCACATGTACAAACAAAACGTACAATTCCAGCGCGTAATGAAGAAGGAGAACGATTAGAGAGGGTGCAAGAACCTGGGCTGTCAATCTGCAATGTTCAAGGACGGGTGATAGGACGAATTCGAACTCGGTTCCTTACTTCTGAAGAATTCGTTGCAGCAAGAATTTATATGTTGCTTAATTGTGGTGAAGTGCAGCCATACATTGAGTACGAGCTACTACTTCATACATTTTATACGATAAATGATACATCATAATGATTTTGACTCATTCCATCTAATTCTAATGCATTACAGGGCATTCACGACACACTTACGAAGTCTGGCTCCGACTATATCAGAGATAGAAATCAATAGAAGTATCAGCCTTGAATTTGCAGAATGGTTTAGTGGATATGTAAGTCTCATAAGATAATAACTTGCATTTGGAACTCCATTGAGGATTCAATGGAGTTTCATAATGCTATAACTTTCATAATTACGAGGTTAACTTGTCTAATGTTTTTTAGGTACAAGATTCAGAAAATATGGTTACAAATGAATGCTTGAGGAACTTTGCTTGGGGTTCGTCAAGACTAGTGAAATCATATAGTGGGTACATAATTAATGGTTACCGATTTCACACTCATGATTATGCGGAGGGAAAGAAAACAGGTAATAGTGGTGTTTGCGTGAAAGGGATTGGAAATGACGCATCAGGACCTGATTACTATGGAGTGTTAAATGAGATTATTGAAGTGCAATTTCCTGGTAATCCACAAGCAAAGCATTGTTCTTTTTAAATGTCACTTGGTTTGATCAAACATTGAATCGTGGTACGAGGGTACATCCGCGAGTATAATCTTGTAGAAATTAACCACAAAAGGAGCTATGCTAACTATGATCCATTTGTTCTAGCTCAACAAGCTATCCAAGTGTATTATGCATCATATCCAGGGAGTAAGAGGCCAAGATCCGATTGGTTGGCAGTTTGCAAAACCAAAGCTCGACATATAATAGATGCACCCGTGGTTGATAGAGCTTATCGAGAAGAAGTAGATGCTATCGACGAAGTCAGCATATCGTTATTTGTTGATCTTGGTATTCGACGCATGAGAATGGTATGAGTGAAATGTTGGATGTTCATGATGAGGCTATAACAAGCAAGGGATAGTTCTCCTATAAATGAAGAGGAAGAAGATGAATGGGAAACGAGCAGCGATACCTCAGTAGATGATGATGAGTCTGTATCGGAGAATGATTCTAGTGAATAGGCCTGATTTCAATTCATTTACAAATAATATAGTTAATGGTGAGGGAATCCTGAAATCTATTGCATCATTACTATCCCATGTCAAATTTTAACTTACAATTTATTTGTTACTTGAATCTACATGCCTTGAATCTTTTAATTTTTATTATTTTAAATTCCATCACATACAATTTTGTTTCACAATTTTGTCTAATTGTCGGGAATCTCATCTCCTTCTTTTTTTTTTTTTGCAGGAATCTTTCGTTTAGACTTGTACAGCCCGGAGGATTTTTGTTATTCCTTATTATATTCTTTTGTGGTGTAAACAACAAGGTAGTTTATATATTGTATTGTTGCTGTATTGACAGACAATTCACAAGGACAGAGGCATTTATAATTTTTAGCTTGATTTTAACTATATCTAACATTTTAATTGGAACCCCGTGAGTGATGGGTGATCATTCCCCGTGGTGATGGGTGATCATTCCCCGTGAGTGATGGGTGATCATTCCTCTTGGGTAATGGGTGATTACCCCTAGTTATCTTTTGAATTTTTCTATATTTAAAAGATCTGTCTTTGTTGTTTGTAACAGCGTTTTGGTTGTCAAATCTTGAGGTGGCCTTGTGCCTGGGAAATGCCCAATTATAGGGGAGACTCGTCAAATTTTTTTAAAATTCAATTTACAAGTACAATGTTTATTTTGACATATCCATCATCAGCAAAGCATTATTATTGTATTACTTTAAACTAGCGAATAGATATAACGTTTCAATGTTATTATTCTTTTATCATTTTTATTCACGGTTATTTACATCCTTCTTTTGGAGTGGGCTTCGTCTTTATTGGTTACTTATTTTTCTTTTTTCATCTCCTTTAGCAATGTCTTCTAATGAAGGATCATTGAGGGAGGGGAGTCGGGAGGGTCGGGAGCCTTATACTCCATCCCCTACTCGGCCTACAAAGGCTTTCGATGCCTCATTCATTACATGGCTCTATTGGAGATGAGGGAGTACCATCCCCGGCTTTTCAATCATCCGTTGCTTCGACTTCGCATTCTCGTTGGGTTGCAAGTTACGGACTCCCGACCTTGGATTGTTCCACGGGGAAACGGGTAAGTAACATATTCATACTTTCTAAGATGTTGATTATTAGTTCAATTATTATTATTATTTTTGAGATTAACATAACTATATTGTACATTGTCATTGCACCAAAAATAGGTTCGCCAGCTCGGACAAATGTGTCCGAGAAATTTCAAATATAATACAAGCAGTACTTCACCGGTTCGTATCCGACATACACGCACGTCCCGATAACCGTGCGAGACTTATGGTTTCAAGAATTTGGGGTAAGCAATTTTTGAGTATTTTTTATCGTTTAAGTACTATGTTATATGTTAATCGAAATCTTAATCATGATCATGCAGAAATATTTTCGGTGGAGGGAAGAGTATGCTTCGCTAATTCGATCAAATTGGGAAAAGAAGTGTCGGACGCGATTTTCGGACATAATGTCTAGGTCGAGGAAGAGGGATGATTGGGTATGTCCTCATTGGATAGAGGCACAGTATTGGAATGACATTTGCGAGTACCGGAGATTAGAGAAGTATCGAAGCTCTCATCCACCAACAAAAAGAATCGTGGGAGTAGTCGCACCCATACTCGGAGGGTCTATTTCGTTCACGTAACACGAGGACCGTTTGGTAATTCACCTACATGCCTTAATTAATTATTAATCTAAATTGTTTTATTACAAATTTATGTAAGATTGTAATGATTACATTGTGTTAACATAAATGTAGCGGGCCAAGGAAGGGAGTTCTTTTAGCTACACAGACATGTTTGAGACATTACATGTCTTTCAGAGCGGGCCACAAAAGGGTCAGTTTGTCAATGAGCGATCTCGCCAGACATTGGTACTATATAGATTAAATATGTTGAAATTCTTTATACTGTGTGGAATTTGTATTTTATTTTGATAATTACTATTGACAATTCTTTTTTTTTTTTTAGGATGAGGTGCGAAATCTCATACGTAGCACTCCTCGATCCGAGTCTAGTGACTCGTAAACTCTGTTGTTCCTCTTGATGAAAAAGCCATGTTTGTAAAGGCACAAGGCGGGTTCAAAAGGGGACGAGTTTTGGGTTAGGCTCGGAGGCGACACATGTTCGAACTAGACTGTCTCAAAGTGGATCGCATGCATCTTCTCCTACAGAAGTTGATATTGGACATCTAGTAGAGCAAAGGGTTCAACAGTCGAGCGGAGATTCAATCGACAAATAGACTTGTACCGGGACTTCATGAGGCAACAGATAGCCTACATTTGGTGGTTGGATGGCAGCTATGTCGGACAAAATGGGTATTCCCGCACCATCTATGCCATCCATAGAGGAGATAGAAGCGCGCATTGCGGCTGCTAATGTCGAAGATGAAGATCCAAATGTTGACGATGGATTTGATCCAGTCGATGAGCACCGGGCCCACGTAGTGGCTCTCGTTCCCCTCCTCCACCTCCTTCTGCAACTGCTCCTTCATTGCTTACATAGACTTGTTATATTTATTTTATACTCTTTATACACTATTACTTATTTTTGTGAATTATTTTACTTTTTTAAATACTTATTATGTATTTTATATTATATTTTAATATTTAATTATATTTATTTGGGTTTATTTTTAATTTTTTATAGTATTTTTTTGGATTATGAACATACTCGTTGATATTTATTTGTATAATATTTCGGGGTTGATTTATAGGGTAATAATTTAAAATAAATATAATAATAAAAAAATTTATTGCAAAACCCTCGCAAATTGCGACGGTTTTGCGAGGGTCACGACTTGGGGTTAATTGTCCCTCGCAAAACCGTCGCAATTTGCGAGGGTTTTGCGAGGGTCGTTAATTGTGCCCTCGCAAAACCGTCGCAATTTGCGAGGGCCACCCTTGTGCCCTCGCAAAACCCTCGCAAATTGCGACGGTTTTGCGAGGGTCACAACTTGGGGTTAATTGTGCCCTCGCAAAACCGTCGCAATTTGCGACGGTTTTGCGAGGGGTCACTTTTTTTCGTCGCAAAATCGTCGCAAAAATTATTCCTCTGGTGAAGTTTGACCAAAAATATTCGTCGCAAAATCCTCGCAAAACCGTCGTAAATAGCAACGAATTTTTTTTGCCCTCGCAAAACCGTCACAATTTGCGACGGTTTCCCATGGCCATCGCAAATTGCGACGTCGTTTTTTGCGACGGCCAAAACCATCGCAAAAACGGTCAGCGACGGTTTTGCGACGGTTTTTGGCCGTCGCAAATGGCAATTTTTCCTGTTGTGTTATATTCCGTGGTGTCACAATATATTTTTCAAAATTATTAATTTTGTGTATAAATTTAAAAAATTATATTGTAAAATCTCTCCTCAATTTTTTAAAATTGAAATTAAATTTCCCAAAAATTTACACAGTAATTCGATATCAAACTCGAAATTAAAATAATTTTTTAAATCTTTCTATATAGATAAGCTAAATAAAAATATTTCCAATAAAATTATTTTATGTATTATATATATATATATATATAACTTATTTATAAAATGATTTTATGTATTATACATATATAACTTATTTAAAAATAAAAAATTCTCAAATTTAAATGATGCAATATTAAATAATTAGTTTTGGCATACATTAAATACTCGTGGATTGCAATTGATCAAATTGATTTTTACTGATTAATTTGATATAGGTTGATATAGCTTAACTTTTCTTAGAGTTTAATTCTTTACTAAAAATATTTGTCTAACTTATTTAGACATAATATCATTGGAACAATCTGTAAGATTACAATTATATTGGGGTTGTGAGATTATTCGGACCAGAAATGGTGATTTATTTTTAATGGTCCCTATTGCATGACGTTGCTTATTAGAAATCGAGTTAGTTATGTTGGTTTAGTCAATAAAATATGTACAATTCAATGCTTAGACATGTTTGCTAGTGAACTGTAAATCACGATGAGAGAAGCTAATGTCATTGGTAATGGGATGAGGTCTACAACAGGAAATATAATGGATGTTGAAGATATGTAAAATTTGCAGTACTATGCATCTATCATGAGGGGACAACTAATTGATCTGCATATTCATCCCGAGATTATCCCAATTCCAAATACAACAGTTATAGATCTTCCAGAGCATAACAACCTAACTCTATTACGGAGTCATCACTGCATTGCTAAACTTAATTGTTCTGGTGAATTTGGGTAATTTTGATCTAAATTTACCTACACATGTTGCAAACTATCCTCCATATATACCGGATAGCACAGTTGTTGGACCTAGTAATTAATACTTATACACCTTGATAGGATTTATTATGCCTCCACTTCTTTTTTTTTTTTTTAAATCAAACAACCGAATCCAATTTTTATTTTTATTAAGAGCCAAATTTTCTACTCCACCTCAAGAAGCTAAGGGCAGTAATCTAGATAGGTTCCATGTTTTGTCTCCATTTCATGACCACATACAATCCCACCAAACACAGACGAGGCTACAATTGTTTTCAGCTGCAGAAATTGATGTTCCATTAGATGTAAACCCAGTTGATGAGTGGGTTGCTTGAGAGCCCAATTGGGTGGGTGCTATAGAGACAACGGTGGATGGTTTAGGACCTATATTAGATATTGATGGGCCTGCTGCGGAAGGCACTCCTCAAGAGGATAAGGGGGATGATGATGCTGGAGAACAGATATTCCCAATCCTTCTATAATGCAACATCTTTCAAATAGACCTACTGACCGAAGTGCTATTATTCAATATACCTTGATAGGTTGGATACTTCTCAGGAAATAGAAAACGAAGCTGGTGGAATGGTAACAAATAGCAATGAGATGGATTTATGGTCAGAATCCAATAATGACTTGAGGGTCGACATGTGGTTTACGGATAATAATTAGTTACTTTGGACTGCTTGGTCATGGTCTATTAGAATGGGTCGTAAGTTTATAGTATAAGAAAGCAAGGGGGCACAATGGATTGTAACGTATAAAAATTCTACTTAACAATATCCCTATCCTTGGCGGATCCACGCACGGAAGAAGAAAATTAGTAGCTTATGGAAAATTAGTCACTAGCATAGAGAGCAAACTTGTCTGATCAGAATAGTAGATGGGAACCATTGCAACATGAGCACGAAATTCATAGCAAAGCATATTTAGCCGATGATTCACCATAATTTGAATATTAAATTCAGCGAGAGAAACAACCATATTTATAACATATTGCATTACACTCCATCCTAAAGGAAAGGATGGAATGCGTATAGGAATGCTATTGAGATGATCTATAGAGATTGGTCTTCTTTATTCGCATAGCTGCCACAATTGCCTTACGAGATTTGAATCCTGGTACAGTCATGGAGCGTCATCATTTCCCAATTGTCAGCAATGGGGCCAAGACATTTAGATTTGTACTTTGGACTCACAAACCATGTATCAATGCATTTGTTTATAGGAAATTGGTGGTCAATATTGATGGGACATTCTTTACGTGCATATATACAAGGGAAGCTCTTAATAGTAATGGGTCAAGATACCAAAAATCATATATTACTCGTTGTATTTGTAGTAGGTGACGAAGAAACTATTGGAAGCTAGGCTTGGTTTTCATCATTACTTAGGGAGCATGTGTTAAAGGGTTACAAAGTGTGTTTACTATTGAAAAAACACACCAGGATAGTGAATGCAATTAATTGACTACCCCTTTGGCAAGAGTGATGCATAAATTTTAGGTGTATAGAAATCATTAAATTTAAATCCATCCCTAAATTAAAATTGTTGATTCTATGCCCTCTTAGACTAGGTTTCTGATGTAAAATCGAATATTTTAATAAAAAAAATTTATTTTCAGAAATTATTTGTGAATTTACTTTTTGTTTGTGCATAATTTTCGTTTGGAACAGACCTATTGTATTTAAATAAGTGATCCATATGAATGGTGGTCTTTCACAGTAAGGTATGGATTACGGGTTATTTAACATATAGACATTTGTTCTTAACCTATTGATAAGACTGGGAACCTCATCATGCTTAGGTTATTATGTTATGAGTTCCAAATGGGGAATGGTTTACCTTTAGCCAGTGAGTAGTCCACTCACTTCATAACATAAGCGTATTTCAAATATGTATGATAGGACTTGTAATAGTGGTTTCTAAAAGTACTATATGATAGAAACCTAGACTACTACCACTACAGCGTGGACTAGTACTCTACAACTTGAGTATGAGTTGGTGGTCTGGAGAAGATGGAAGCGTATACTTTGATTTTGCTATAGTTGAGGTTCTATCGTAGGGCCAATATACTTGCATGTTGGGTATGCGTGAGTAGTTAGCTAAGACAGACTTGTACAAGAAAGTTTTTGCACTATATCGCCCCTTGTGGTTGTCCGAATGGTCTAAAATGTCCAGGGCCCTGGAAACATGACCTGGATGTTTGCTTTAGGGTAGCTCCCTTGGAAAGCGGAAACACTCCAAGAAGTCGTGGATCATTGGACTAGAAGCCTAAGGATGGTAGATGTCATTTAGAGGGGTGTTAGTACACTTCTTCCTCTCTAAATGTACGGCGATATGTAGAGGGGTATTTTAGTCATTTCACCTGTAGGTCAGAGACTTTGCTAATGCAGCATTGTCCTTGGGGTCAATATATCCTTATGGTGATATTAGGAAATATTTAAAATGCAAAATACAGCTATTTATATAGCAAGGGTATTTTAGTCATTTTAGCAGCCAAGGCGATGTGTCTTTTTAGTCCTCGGAATAGCCCGTAAGTCCTAACTGGTTTTGGGTTGAGGAATTGGTCTCAGTTCAAGAGGATTTTATTTTATTTTATTTTATTCAGGATGTCTAATTTATTGTTAGACTGAAATAAATAAATAAATAAAATAGGAGTCGAGAGAAATGAATTATCTAGTTTAATTGGTTAACTAATTATTCAGGGCCTAGGTCCAGTATGAATAATTAGGAAATTAACCTGGGCTTAAACTAGGGGAAATAATTAATGTTTAATTATTTATTGGGTTATTTATATAGGGCCAAGAAATAAATAATTAAAGATTAATTATTTTAGTTCATTTGGGCTCATTAATTATTTATTGGGTTATTTATATAAGCCCAGAAAATAAATAATTAATGTTTATTATTTTGGGCCTTTAGGTCCAAGAGAAATAATAAATATTTTTTCGGCCCAATAGCTTGGACCTTAGAGTTTTTTCCAGATACGGTTATAAAGAGTTTAGGGTTAAGCCAAACTCATTCTCAAGATAACATCCGGGTGTTTGAAATTTGATATCCCAGGGATATGTTTGTCAGATATTTGAGTCCCAGTTTTGGCTAACCAATAAAACAACTCTCTGGTGAAAGAAAGCCTAATTTTTCCTAGCCTAACAGAGACTCACGTCTCTCTCTCTCTCACTCTCACGCCTCCCTCATTCTCTGTTTTTTCTTGTTTTCTTTGCTAACCAATAGTAAGAGAACCAAGGAGATTTGAGACCGTTCCTCCTCACCATTGTGTTCACCAATTAAAGGTTGGGCAGAGGAATATTCCGAGAGCTGAAAAGCTTGGCGTTCATGCAAACAAGGCAAAGTAGAAGGCTAGCGGGTTTTCAACCGGAAGCTTCTTCAAGTGGGCAAGGCGAAGCGATTCCTGTCATTCAATCTACTTCTACACAACCTAGAAGGCTTAAGGAGCGCAAAGGTATGATCTTCACGCTTCCGTGTGGCCTTTAAGGCTTGCGTTTTTTTTTTTTCCTCTATTTTTCCTGTAACTGCATGATGCTCTCTGTTTTTCGTCCCTCAATGTGGTATCAGAGCCAATGGTTCTTTGATCAATATAGGGAGCATGGTAGTTAATAAAAATGGAGAAGATGATTATACCTGTGATCCTTTGTTGTTTTGGTATGGGATAGCATCTCTGTGAGCTTCACTGTTGAAGCATAGGACACTCTGTAAATTTTTTTTTGGCTTTGGTATTTGATCGTGTAAACCCAACTTTAATGGGTATAGGTGGTTGTGTTTTGTTTTGGCTGAGTTTTTGTAAGTAAAAATGTCCAAAGAAGCCAAAGAAGACTGGAAAAGTCGAACCAGAGAAGCCTCTGCAATTCGCGCGCAAAAAGAAGGAAAAACCAAGAAGAAACACTATTCCTATGCCGCCGGTCGAGCCGAGCCGAGCCGAGTTTTTTGTGAAAGGAGCCACTGTCTGTGAGCCGAGTAAGCCGAGCCGATTTCATTAAAATGCAAGCCGTTTTTGCATTGGAAATTTGCAATTCAATTGCAAATTGGAGATCAGGTTGCGCGCGGACTGGACGCACAAAACGGGCAGACACGCGGATCCTTCGCGGGTCGGAAGCAGAGGGCAAGCGGGTTGCAGTTGCGGGCGCAGGCTGATCCACGGGTTGCAGTGAAGGCAATTTGGTGCGGAGTGGTGCACCGCGGCCGCGGTGGACCGCAGGCCATGAGGGCGCAGATCCGGTGCGGCCGGTGCAGTGGACCTCCAGCTATTTATTGCAAATTTTTTATTTTTTTTATTTTTTGTTTTGGGTCCCATACCAGGCGAAGTTAATATTTTTACAATATTTATATTCTTGGAATATATTTTCATGAAAAATATTAGTAAGGGATTTTAGGATTAAACTAGATAATTAATTAATTAATTAATGTGTTTAATTCTATTATTTGGGCACTTAATTAGGTTTAAAAAATAGAAAAGCATGAAAACGTTTACTGTTTTCGAGTATGCTATTTTTTTTATGTACCTATGTGCGTTTTTCCTCAAAGACCAAAGTCTTTGGGAACATTTTTTATAAGAAAAATATTTTTCTTCAAAAATTAAATGGTTATTTTAATTTGTACAAAAATTAATCCTTGAATATTTTCTCGAAGGATTTAATCCTTGACATAGAAAATATATTGGATTTAGATATTTTTGTAAATTAAAATGGAGAGCCATTTTGTTTTGTTTTGGACTAGAAAAATGATTTTGTCAAATAAACTTGAGACCAAAGTCTCTAGAAAGTTTTAATTGGAAAATTTTTGAAATTATTAAGTTTTAAGTTAAATAAAATTAGTCCATGGAGAATTCTCTCAAAGGATATAAGCCTTGACATAGAGATTTTAATGGACTTAGGTATTTTATTTTTGAGTTAAGAAAAAATTTAATGGAATTTTCAAAATGATATTTTTCCAGAAAACCTTTATTTTAAAAGACTAAGTGGGAGAAGGGTTCCAACGGCCCCACGGCTTCCATCATGGTCCTCATTAGAGATCGTGGGTCCCCTCGCGTCACCCTGGGAGTGAACCCTATAGGATGGGGATACCACAAGGATCTAGATCTAATGGAAGGATGTAATTAATAACTTGGGGCACGTACTATGATTGGCCAGCCACGTTGGAGGTTATAGTACGAAGCATGTCCATAGGAAATGAGAGGAAACGGCCATCCCACGATGGAGTTATTCTTTAGACCATTACCTAGAAGGAAAATTAATTTGTAGTGGTTAATACACTTAGCTTAGGAAACTGTTAATCTTCCTAAGAAGCTATGTCAGTTTTCCTAAGAGCCAAATTATTTTTAGTGCACAAATTTTATTTTGTTTTCACAAACTTAATTCTTTCTTTTATTTTTCGATTTTCAGAAATGGTGGGAGGTTCTTTTAGTCCATTGGCCGTTATTCTCAGGGAGAATAAGTTAACGGGTCCAAACTATGTGGACTGGAAAAGGAACCTAGACATAATACTCATAGCTGAGGAGTATAAGTATGTCCTTTACAAGACCTGCCCTGTTATCGGAGAAGGTTCTACCGCCGAAGAGCGAGTGGCTGAGAAGGCGTGGAAGAAGGCTGACAAAATGGCACGTTGCTATATGTTAGCCTCCATGTCTAATGTGTTCCAGTCAAAACACGAGCACATGGTTTCTGTATATGACATCAGTTAATCATTGGCTACTATGTTCGCGGACAAAAGCCGGCCCGCAAGGCAGGAGGCTCTTTGAACTATTGTTAACACTATGATAGCTGAGGGAGCATCAGTCCGAGAGCATATGCTCAAGATGATTGTTGCTTTCGAGGAGGCGGAAATCTTAGGGGCTGTCATTGACCCCGAGAGCTAAGTGGACATGGTTCTCGAATCTCTACCGGGCTCATTCTCTCAGTTCAAGTTAAACTATAACATGAGTAAGTTGAACATGAGTTTAACTGAATTGATGAAGGAGCTCCAGATAGCGGAGAAGGTCATGAAGCCGCAGTCAAAGGCCATGATTGCTAAGACTTTTTCCTCAAGAACTGGGCCTAAACCCAAAAAGTTCAAGAGGAAGAAGGGGAATGCAGCAGCCCAGCCCAAGAACCAGCCCAATGACAAACCAAAGGGCAAGTGCTTCAAATGTGGCAAGAAGGGACACTGGAAAAAGGAATGTCCAGATCTTCAAACCAAGAAAAACCCCACAGGTAATGTTTTCTATCTAGAGACCATATCAATGGTAGGATCAACTTCCACTTGGATTGTTGATTCAGGAGTCACTGATCATATCTGTAACTCCTTGCAGGGGTTTAGAAAGATAAGAAAACTCAAGAAGGGTGAACATGGGCTTCGAGTGGGTAATGGAGCACAAGTCTGGGTCCTTGCAGTGGGAGAGCTGTATCTTATTTTTTATTGTAATAAGATAGTGGTTTTAAAAGATATTTTATATGTACCTGATTTTCGTCAGAATTTGATTTCAGTTGCAAAACTTATTAATCAAGGATATTTTGTATCTTTCCATTCTGGTATTTCTATCAGTAGAGATGGAGAAATTTTATGTACTGGGCATATGTATGGAAATTTTATGTTATGTGGTTTTTCTTGTCCTGTATGTGGATGACATTCTACTCATTGGAAATGATGTAGGAACATTATCATCTACAAAGGTTTGGCTATCTAGTCAATTCAGTATGAAGGACTTGGGAGAAGCCAGCTACATTCTCGGGATTAGGCTTCTTAGGAATAGGAAGAAGAGAATGTTAGGGTTATCCCAAGCAACATACATTGACAAGATGTTGGCCAAGTACAGCATAGACTCATGCAAGGGAGCTCTAATCCCTTGCAGACATGGGTTTTCATTTTCTTCAAAGGACTGTCCTAAGTCTCAAGAAGAAAAGGACAGAATGAGTAGGATTCCCTACGCTTCGGCTGTGGGAAGTCTCATGTACGTCATGCTGTGTACTAGGCCAGATATCTGTTTTGCCGTGGGCTTAGTTAGCAGATATCAGTCAAACCCAGGGGAGGTTCATTGGTAAGCTGTAAAGCATATTCTCAAGTACCTCAAGGGAACGAGAGATAATATGCTGGTTTACAGGGCTGATGATTTGGTTCTTACAGGATATATAGACTCAGATTTCCAGGCGGATAAGGATGAGGGAAAATCCACTAGTGGATATGTCTTCACCTTGTCTGGAGGAGCAATTTCATGGAAGAGTATTAAGCAGTCTTGTATTGCTAACTTAACCATGGAAGTTGAGTATGTGGTAGCTTCGGAGGCATCCAAGGAAGCAGTTTGGCTCCGGATGTTCCTATCAGAACTTGGAGTCGTACCACATATGGACAGGCCGATTGTGATGTATTGCGACAACACTGGAGCAGTATCGCAATCTAAGGAACCTCGGAACCACAAGAAGGGGAAACACATCGAGAGGAAGTACCACCTGATCCGGGATTTCATCCAGAGACAGGAAGTCGTGGTGGAACATATTACCTCAGAAAAAAATCTAGAAGATCCATTCACCAAACCTTTAGCTGAGAGAGTCTTCAAGAGACACTTAGACGCCATAGGGGTGGGCACCTATGGACTTACCTAGTCTTAGAGTGCAAGTGGGATATTGTTGGATTGTATGCCCTCTTAGACTAGGTTTCTGATGTAAAATTGAATATTTTAATAAAAGAATTTATTTTCAGAAATTATTTGTGAATTTACATTTTATTTGTGCACAATTTTTATTTGGAACAGACCCATTGTGTTTAAATAAGTGATCCATGTGAATGGTGGTCTTTCACAGTAAGGTATGGATCACGGGTTATTTAACATATAGACATTTGTTCTTAACCTATTGATAAGACTGGGAACCTCATCATGCTTAGGTTATTATGTTATGAGTTCCAAATGGGGAATGGTTTACCTTTAGCCAGTGAGTAGTCCACTCACTTCATAATATAAGCTTATTTCGAATACGTATGATAGGACCTGTAGTAGTGGTTTCTAAAAGTACTATATGATAGAAACCTAGACTACTACCGCTACAGCGTGGACTAGTACTCTACAACTTGAGTATGAGTTGGTGGTCTGGAGAAGCTGGAAGCGTATACTTTGATTTTGCTATAGTTGAGGTTCTATCGTAGGGTCAATATACTTGCATGTTGGGTATGCGTGACTAGTTAGCTAAGACAGATTTGTACAAGAAAGTTTCTGCACTATATCGCCCCTTGTGGTTGTCCGAATGGTCTAAAATGTCCAGGGCCCTGGGAAACATGACTTGGATGTTTGCTTTAAGGTAGCTCCCTTGGAAAGCGGAAACACTCCAGGAAGTCGTGGATCATTGGACTAGAAGCCTAAGGGTGGTAGATGTCATTTAGAGGGGTGTTAGTACACTTCTTCCTCTCTAAATGTATGGCGATGTGTAGAGGGGTATTTTAGTCATTTCACCTGTAGGTCAGAGACTTTGCTAATGCAGCATTATCCTTGGGGTCAATATTTCCTTATGGTGATATTATGAAATATTTAAAATGCAAAATACAGCTATTTATATAACAGGGGTATTTTAGTCATTTTAGCAGCCAAGACGATGTGTCTTTTTGGTCCTCGGAATAGCTCGTAAGTCCTAACTGGTTTTGGGTTGAGGAATTGGTCTCAGTTCAAGAGGATTTTATTTTATTTTATTTTATTCAGGATGTCTAATTTATTGTTAGACTGAAATAAATAAATAAATAAATAAAATAGGAGTCGAGAGAAATGAATTATCTAGTTTAATTGGTTAACTAATTATTCAGGGCCTAGGTCCAGTATAAATAATTAGGAAATTAACCTGGGCTTAAACTAGGGGAAATAATTAATGTTTAATTATGTATTGGGTTATTTATATAGGCCCAAGAAATAAATAATTAAAGATTAATTATTTTAGTTCATTTGGGCTCATTAATTATTTATTGGGTTATTTATATAAGCCCAGAAAATAAATAATTAATGTTTATTATTTTGGGCCTTTTGGGTCCAAGAGAAATAATAAATATTTTTTCGGCCCAATAGCTTGGACCTTAGGGTTTTTTCCAGATACGGTTATGAAGAGTTTAGGGTTAAGCCAAACTAATTTTCAAGATAACATCCGGGTGTTTGAAATTTGATATCCCAGGGATATGTTTATCAGATATTTGAGTCCCAGTTTTGGCTAACCAATAAAACAACTCTCTGGTGAAAGAAAACCTAATTTTTCCTAGCCTAACAGAGACTCACGTCTCTTTCTCTCTCACTCTCACGCCTCCCTCCTTCTCTGTTTCTTCTTGTTTTCTTTGCTAACCAATAGCAAGAGAACCAAGGAGATTTGAGACCGTTCCTCCTCACCATTGTGTTCACCGACTAGACGTTGGGCAGAGGAATATTCCGAGAGCTGAAAAGCTTGGCGTTCATGCAAACAAGGCGAAGTAGAAGGCTGGCGGGTTTTCAACCAGAAGCTTCTTCAAGTGGGCAAGGCGAAGCGATTCCTGTCGTTCAATCTACTTCTACACAACCTAGAAGTCTTAAGGAGCGCAAAGGTATGATCTTCACGCTTCCGTGTAGCCTTTAAGGCTTGCGTTTTTTTTTTCCTCTGTTTTTCCTGTAACTGCATGATGCTCTCTGTTTTTCGTCCCTCAAAAATATCAATCCTAAATTATACATATGAGCAAGTATACTCATCGCAAGTATATTATAGGAAATTAAACATTATTGATCCTTAAGGAAACAAGTACACACTAATCACTTTTCATTTATTGTTTAACCGACCCAATAAAGTGATAAAATAATGAAAAGAAAAAACAAGCAAAATATACATATATAACTCAAGGATATAATTTCATGTAACTAGACAATTATCTTGAGAACATAATATTGAATCACTTAGTATTCATTACAATCAATTGTTATCTTAGCATCATGAAGAAACTTAAGTAAAATTCAATCATTTCCTGAGTCATAAACTTACTAATGTAGACTCCACTTCTTTCCCAATCCATGGAACCACTATCTCTTGAATAATTTAGCTAGTTTTCCAATCGCACTAAAATAGCCAAACGATGCATTAAATTCTTCCTTCAATAATTACCCATATACTCTATGTGATAATAAATATAAAATCAGTTAATAACCCTATGCTCCTGGTGAAATCAACCATTCTTTGATCACTTTAGTTCTTTAATTTTAACTTCGTTTCCCAAGTCTATTAAGATCTAATAAATATGAAATCGATGCAATGAACTTCTAACATCATTTCTCAAGCCAATTAGAAGAAAACACATCAATAACTAATGATAACAAGAATCAAATACCAAGGATAACAATAGATTGATAAAAATTTTCAATTAACTCAAAATCATAATCTCCAAAACAATATCCAATTACAATCAAAACATTAAGCATATCATTGTTCTAAAAAAGTAAACAAATGATAAAAGATAGAACTCATAGACATGCCTTTTTTCTTCTCTTGAAAACCTCCTTTGAACAATGCTAATTTGAGTGATGAATTCATCTTTTAAAAATAAGTAGCTAGCTTGGATGCTTGAATTCACACATTTGTCTTATGTTTTTCTTGTTTAAATAAGCTTCCAAGAAGCCAAAATTCGTTCCTTAAGAGTTATGGGCTGAGTAGAGATTGGAAAATACCAAAAATCTAGACAAATTACCAAATCCGTGCTTGAAAAGAAAAGTTCACCGACATTGGACAGTCCAAGGCCGACACCGACTCCGCTTAGCATGTTTGGTGCCGACCGTGCTCTGATGGCGACGGGATTTTTTGTTTTTTTATTGTTTTCTGCAGTAAAAAGCTAAAACACCTTTTTAGGGGTAAAATATCAAATATGAAGGAATATGACTAGTTATTGCACCAAATATATCATAAAACATCCTCAAATAACAAGAAAAATATTGATTAATTTTGCCTCTATCACATTTTCCCACACTTGAACCTTTGTTTATCCTCAAGCAAAGCACTTTAAAACAAGAAAAAATAAGAAAATATTTCAAAAAGTTCAGCTATAACAAAGCCACAATTGTTATTCCAACTTTAGATATAACATTGTCATTCTTTCAACCCTTTGAAAACATTCACAAAGTAAAGTACAAGATAAGACATATCAAGGCCCTCAAAGTCATTAAGTAAGTTTATGCTCTAGTCTAAGAATATTATTTCACCTTTCAAGTAAAATATAGATAACATGAATTATACAAGTCAAGCTATCTACCAACTCAAGCATTATAAATCTAAAAATTGCACAACTCAAGTCATGATTCAAGGAAAACACTCCAATTTTTTTCCTCTCATTTTTTTTTTTTTTAATGACTTAGGGAATTGATAGCTTCAAGTAAAAGGATTTATCTTTTTTTCCCCCCAACAATCTTGCTTTATTTTGCTTTTAGGAATTAATAGCCTCAAGAAAGTAGATTTCTCTTCACTATTCATATTGGTCCCCATAATCAAGCAAAATATATTTTCTTGTCTTGTAAGATGAAATAAAATTTTCAACTCATTTGTCTCACTTTTCAATTTATAATCAGCTTTTTTTTTCCACTTAGTCTTTTCACTCAAAGATTTTTTTCCCTCACATTTCTTATCATAACTCAAAGTCAAGCAAAGTTTAGACCCATAATAAAAGAGTTAGCCAACAACTTTCTCCACATTCATCACATTATCCACATTCAAACTAGATGAGTCAAATAATACTCAAACACTAATACATAAACAAGATTAACCTAAATTCTCAAGTCTTAACATATCCCATCCATTAAACCAATTCATTGTTAATAAAATTCCACCAAGTGAATGACAAAACTCATATCCAAGTAAAAAAGATAACTACAACCTTGCTAAAGTAATGAAAACCACAAAAATTTTGAAAACTTTCAGCCTAAAATGTGTATATGAAAATATTTTCAACGCTAAACTCTCCCCACACTTAAACTAGACATTGTCCTCAATGGCCAATAATATAACAATGAAAGCAAAACTAATTGACTACAATAAATAAAGGAGAGGAATAGAGAAAAGAAAATACTTCCATTATGGAGTAGCTCCAACATATATGAATCCATCACAAGGAGTCATTAGGGGAAATAATGTACCTAAAAAAACACAAAAGAAAAACAGAAAACATAAATCTAGAAAAGGAAAAGACAATAAAAAGAAAATTAAAGATAAAAGAAAAATCAACTAAAAAGAAATCCTAAGAAAAGTCATGAATCATGGAGAAAAACATTCACATGATCCAAAGTGTCGAGAGTCTTACCAAAATAATGCTTCACCTGATTTTCATTGACTTTAAAAGTACCATTAACCGGGTGAGTATCTTCAGGTGTACCAAAAGGAATAACCTTACTTACCAAATCCGGCCCTGACCGTCTTGATTTCAACTTACCCGAAAAGATTCGCAAGGGAGAATTAAACAACAACACTTGATTGCCTTCTTTAAACTCCCGGTGTTGAGCAATATTAATAGGGGCTAAATTCATCACTAATTTCACAGTTATTTGCAGTTCTTTTATGATACTTTTAATGTAATAACTAGGTATATTCCTTCCCATTTAATATTTTTCTTGTGAAAAGTATTTTGGATGAATTTGTGCAGGATTTAGTAGATTTTGAAAAAAAAGTGAAAAATTCCAGACTTGACCTTGGTGCCAAGTCAAAGTTATGCACCCGATGCCAGGTCTACTATGGAAAAGCAGAGCAAAAATAGAGCAAATAGTGAGGAGAAAACCAGAATGCACCAGCACCAGGTTGGTCAAAGTGACCAGGTGCCAGGTCCATTCTATCTAGAGGCGATTTTGTATGAGAATTTGGTATCTTCCAAAGGATTTTGGTTTTTTCTGAATTCTACTCGAACTAGAATTCTTAAGCCACAAATTTTGGTACTAAGGGAGCTTATAAAGATAAGAAAAACACAAGAGAAAGGTGTGAATCCAAAGATTAAAGCTTCCAATCACTCACAAGAAAACGAGATTCATCATTCAATGAGCATTATTCAAGAAGGTTTTCAAAGAGAAGAAGAAGGGCTTGTCTATGAGTTCTTCCTTTTTACCTTTTTTTTTTTCTAGAATAATGATGTAATTAATATTTCTATTATAATTTGAAATTGTTTTTGGGATTCATGATTTCTTCAATTAATTTAAACTTTTTGATTAATTAATTATTTGTCTTGAGATTTGGTTACTTGTTTTATTACGAAGTTGATTGATTGATTCTTGTTATTCATTTGTATGAAAAAGGGGTTAATAATGACTCCAATTAATTAATTTCATATTTATTATCTCTTAACTTGCTTAAAAAAGAGATTAATTGTTAAGAACTTGGGTAATCAAATGATAGTTGATGATTGCTAGAATATGGATTCATAGAGTAATTTCACGCTTTAAATCACCTAGAATATGTGGCTTTATATGAGGATTGATTTTAACGAATCTTTTGAGTAAAACTGGTGAGGTAGAATATATCCATTAAGTTACTTAGAAGATAGGGAATCTTGGATTGCAAATGAAGTGGTTCTAATTTATTCCTTCACAATACCAAGATAATAATTGATTGTGATAATTGCTACGTAGTTCATGGACATATTTTCAAGAATATTTGTCTAATTACATATTCTTACATCCTTGGATGGTATATATTTTTTCTTTATTTTTCTTTTTATCATATTATCACTTTATTAGGTCGGTTAAACAATGAATGAAAAGTGATTAGTGTGTACTTGTTCCCTTGAGGATCGATACTCATTAATTCTCTATACTATGCTTGCGATGAGTATACTTTCTCGTATATGTAATTTAGGATTAATGTTTTCATTAAAACTTGGTTATGGATGGATTTAAATTTAATGATTTTTATACACCCAAAATCTACACATCAAATATGTTTATCATGCCATTGTTTGACTCGCTCTTTGTAGAGTAGGGAGTTATCATATGCAGCTATACGCAATTTGTCCAATGCATTTAAGTGAAGTAACCTGGATTTTTTAGCAAGCTCAAGATCAAAGTTAACAAGTTTGATAGCCCAATAAGATTTGTGCTCAATCTCCATAGGTAAATGACAAGATTTCTCATACACCAATCTATAGGGGGTTGTACCAATAGGAGTATCATCTAACTTCAAACTCCAATCCTTTCTCATATGATTAACCGCTTTTTTCAAAATTCTTTTTAACTCTGTATTGACTACCTCAACTTCGCCAGTGGTTTGAGGGTGATAGGGAGTAGCAAACTTATGGGTAACACCTAAATATTTGAGAACTTTGCCCAATTAGATATTGCAAGTGTGTTCCTCTATCACTAATGAGCACCTAAAGTACACCAAAATTGGTGAAACACTTTTTAAGAAATTTTACTACAACCCAAGCATTATTTGTAGGTAAAACTTGCACCTCAACCCACTCAAACACATACTCAACCGCAACTAAAATATATTTGTTACCCAAAGAATTTGGAAAAGGGCCCATTAAATCGACCCCATAACAATAAAAAATTTCACAAGCTTGAAAATTTTATAATGACATCTTGTTAGATTTAGAAATGTTACGTGTACGTTGACATCTATCAAAATTTTGAACAAACCTATGAGATCCAGACTCAAGCACCTTTCTTGCAGTATTGTTAGCTTAGTAGTGGCCTCCTGCGGGTCCTTCATGACAATATTTTAAGATGTGTACACTTTCCATGGAATCTACACATTTTTGAATGATTTGATCCGTACAACACTTGAACAAGTAAGGATCTTCCCAAAAGTAATGCTTTACTTCGCAGAGGAATTGCTTCTTTTGTTGCACCGTGAAATCTTCAAGAATAATTCCTGCAACTAAGTAATTAGCAAAATTCACAAACCAAGGGGTTTGAGAAATCTCACTCTCAACAAGTAGAAGTTGTTAATCTGGGAAGGTGTCATTAATGTCCCCTTCGGCTAATGGTTCTTAGTTGGAATTTTCCAACCTAGATAAGTAATCTGCAGCTAAATTTTCTACTCCATTTTTATCCCTAATCTCTAAGTCGAATCCCTGTAACAATAAAACCCATATTATCAATTATAGTTTAAAATCATGCTTGTTTAGTAGGTATTTAAGGGCGGAATGGTTTGTATACAGAATGGCTTTGGACAAAACAAGATAAGAATAGAATTTATTAAAAGCAAATACTATTGCAATTAATTCTTTCTCCGTTGTAGTGTAGTTCTCTTGTGCCGCTGTAAGAGTTTTACTTGTATAATAGATTAGTTAAAAATATTTATTCCTCCTTCGTCCAAGCTTTGTGCTTACTACATAATCACTTGCATGATATATTAATTCAAAAGGAAGACACTAATCCAGTGCAATTAAAATAGGAGAGTTTATCAATTTTTTTTAAGCACATTAAAAGCATTGAGACGTTTATCATCAAAATACAAAACATCTTTTTCAAGTAAAGAAGTAAGAGGTTTAGAAAATTTTGAGAAATCCAAGATAAATCTCTTGTAAAAAACTGCATGACCAAGAAAGCTTCAAATAGCCCTCATGGAAGTGGGAGGCGGAGGTTTCTCAATTGTCTTAATTTTTGCTCTATCAACCTCAATACCCTTCCTTGAGATCTTGTGTCCCAATACAATATTTTCTTACACCATAAAGTGACATTTTTTTCCAATTAAGCATGAGATTGGTCTCTTCATACCTTTGAGGCACATTTTCCAAATTGGACAAACACAAGTTAAAAGAATCACAAAAAATAGAGAAATCATCCGTAAATACTTCCATGATGTCTTCTATAAGTCTTTCGAAGTGTCCATTATACATCTTTGGAATATTCCTGGACCATTGCAACAATCAAAAGGTATATGGCGATATGTAAAAGCACTAAAAGAGCATGTAAAAGTAGTCTTCTCTTGATCTTCCGATACTATGGGAATTTGAAAGTAACTGAAAAAACCATCTAGGAAACAATAAAACTCATGTCTGGCTAATCTTTCTAACATTTGATCAATGAAAGGGAGAGGAAAATGGTCCTTCCTTGTTGCCTCATTCAATTTCTTATAATCAATGTAAACCCTCCAACCGGTTACTAATATTATTGGGATCAACTTATTTTTTTCATTTGGACTCACCATCATTCCTCCATTCTTTGAAGCCACTTGTGTTGGACTTACCCAAATACTATTCGAAATGGGATAAATGATACCTGAATCTAAGTGTTTAATCACCTCACTTTTTACCATATCGCTCGGTTTAACCTACGTTGGGGTTGTACTACGGGCGTTGCTTCGTCTTCTAACAAAATTTTGTGAGTGCAAAAGGAAGGGTTAATTCTCTTAATATCCATGATCTTCCATACTATGACTCTCTTATATTTTCTCAATAAACTTACTAATTTGGTTTTTTGTTCACAAGTACAGTTTTTTGCAATGATCACTGACAATTTTCTTCTATTAGACAAAAATGCATATTCCAAGTGCTCGGGGAGGTTTTTTAGGTCTAATTCTGGTGGTTTCTCAATGAATGATGTCATCCTTCCCAAGCTATTTTTTTTCTATTTCTTCAAATTCTCCCATCTTAGGACTCTTATTTGAATCCTCCAAATATGCAATTGATTGTTCTATCAAGTCTATGGAGAAATTGGCAAATGATTCCTGCATAAAATCAAAGATAGACTCATAAAAAATATCAATCTTTAAACAAGAATCATTAGAAGATATAGGATGTTGCATGATTTTGTGGATTTTGATAATGACTTCTTCGTCCCCAACCCTAAGTGTCAACTTTTCTCCATAAACATCAATTTAGCAGTAGCTAGCAAGGGTCGGCCTAGGATTAAGGGAACTTTAGAATCTTTTATCCATATCAAGAATAACAAAATTCACATAAAACATAAATCTATTCACTTTAACCAAGACATCTTCGACTACTCCCCTAGGATATTTAATAGATCTACCTGCATGCTGAATGCTCATCCTAGTGGTCTTGGCCTCACCTAGACCTAATATTTTGAAAGTTTTGTATGACAAAAGATTAATGCTAGGACCTAAGTATACTAATGCATTGCAAAATGTAAGATTGCCAACGAGATAAGGAATAGAAAAACTCTGCGAATCATTTTCTTTTCGTGTCAAATTTTGTTGGTCTTGCAAGATGGCAGAGCATTCTTTATTTAAAATCACAGTGGATAATTCTTCTAACCTCTTTTTTTCTTTAAAAGTATGCTTTTGAGGAACTTTGCATATTAGGGCATGTGTATCAAAATCTCACTGAGTGGGATATTTATGTGCAGTTGTTTAAAAACTTCTAAAAACTTATCAAATTGCGCATCCTTTCTTGCTTTTTGTGTTTAAGTGGGGTAAGGAATTGGTGGTTGAAAATATGAATTTTTAGCTTGCTTTTCAAGTGGCTCACCAAGAGAGGCAGGTGCCAGCCCAGATTCTTAAGATGGTGCCCGTTCCGTGCTAAAATCGGGTAGCTCCTTATCACTTTGTAATGTGATGGCAGCTGAATTTTGCTTTTCCATCCCCAAAGGTGACTTTATGTTAATTTTTCTTTGTAGTAAATGATATTAGGAACTAGTTCTTAGTGAAAAAAAAAAAGTCATGTTAATTGTTCAATTTCTGCTGCAAGAATAGAATAATTATTTAATGGTTAATTGAGACACTTAATGTATAATGATAACTACAGCTTTATCATGTTCTCTTCATAAATTGAGATAGAAGTGTGATTGCTTCTATTGTATTGTCCAATGAAATATTAGGTCGGAAGCTTGTTTCTACATAGATTAGAAGCATACCATTTTTTATCTTGATTATGCCATGTTAAAGAAAGCTGTTAATAATTTTGTTTTTTTCTTAGTTAGTGCCTTATATGAGCAGCAATCTACTTGATTAACAATTTTCTTGTTAATTTATGTTAATTTATATAGATGAATCACCAAGAATATTTTTTGCTTCTTGATCCCAAAAAGGATAACTAGGAATGAGGATCTATTTTGGCTATTTGGGGTGTATAGCATGGGGGACCCTCTTTTATTCACTATTTTTCCGTTTCACCAAGAAGCCAAATGTGTAAATGTCCAGCCCACAGTTGAAGCTAGAAATATTCACAATATAAAATTTCTGAATTGACTATACAAGGCATATTTGTTTTAAACCAAACTAGATAACATATGCACCTACATAGTTAAGATGGGGATAAATTGTGTAAGTTGGCATCAATCACTGTAAGTTGAGCCCCTACTAGCATAAGATCATTAGAATCAAACCAAAATTCACTTATCCACCTAAGAGTAATTGCGAGTGCTAATTATTATAATATCGTGAGTATTGCTTAACTTGCTGTTGTACCCTTCCTGTGTATTCAGTAGGTTCCTGTAGATCCCAGAGATATTGGATGCCCATTAGAATTTTTAACAAAAATTGCCTTATATGATTGTGTAATATAAAAGGCAGCAATGTGTTATTGTTATTGCTTTAATAATTTTTTCTCTAAATATATTTTTTATTCTTAATAAAAGGAAGTCTTTTTATTTTTTTTTTCCCAATATGAATTGGTTTTTTTATTTCTCTTTAATTGTCTATAGAGAGTAATAGCTGAACAACTAAAGGAAATCTAACTTCTTCTTGATAAAACTGTGCTAGGTATGGTTTAAGTCTTCTTATTAATTTTCTTATTTATTATTATTATTATTATTATTTTTTGTGGTTAGAGACTTTACCGTTGGTGTGCAACTGCAATTTTCTTTTTCTATATTTCTAACATTTGCATAAGTACCAACATCTCTCTTTCTCATTCACTAGTTCTCGGGTTAGTGTTGGCTAATCATCTTTCATTTTTTAAGGTGACTTGGTAATTTAAGCATTCATTTTTGTTTTATTTATTTTTGGTGCTCTGATTTTCAATTTTTCTCATATACAGAAGCTTAATTTAAAGGGCACATTAATTTAATTTCCTAAAAGGTCACATTAAGTAATGCAATTTTTTAAGGTGTACTTGGATTGGGATTATATTCAATTTTTCTAAAAACATGTAAGTATGATTTTGAATTTTATAAAGATTATCTAAACTCAAAAATTTATAATCTAATCTACTTGGACTAAATATAATTTAGTCCTTTTCCCCCCTTCTCTAGTAATTCTTCTCTATTAATAATTACCAAATGTCTACTACGGTATTTTGAATTGCGTGTCAGATACTCTTAAGTGTTCTAGAATCTTAGAAATTTTGTATTATTTTACATTTATTTTTTTTTAAATTTCTTTTCACTAGACTAATTAGGATTGTTCAAATTGATCTTCTACCATTTGATTTGGATTTTTAGTTTCATAGGCATAGATAAGGGTTGGATGAAACTTCCAAGGAATATCACTGAATATCAAAATGGAGTTGAAAGGTTTTTAAACTTTGCAATGAACAATGCAAGTTTAAATAGAATGATATTTGTCCATGTTTGAGATATGGAAATGGAGTAATGAGAAAAAAAGTTGAGGCAAGGGAGCATTTGATTGTTACGGGGTTTATTAAGGTGTATACACTTTGGATAGCATATGGAGAACTCTTTAGTTCTAGTTTATCTACATTGAATTCAACTTACACTGTATATAATGTAGTTAATATACCTAATGACATGGAAGTAATATTGCATGATGCTTTTGGAGTCCTACCTAGTGGAAATATAGATGAATAAAGTAATATGCCATCCCCAGATGTTGAAAAAATTTACAAACTTATTAACGACTCTCAACAAGAATTATATCCAGGTTGTAAGAAATTCTCCAAACTTGCTTTCATCATTCGATTACTTTATCTCAAGTGCGCAGGAAAGTGGTCAAACAAGCATTTTGATATGTTACTTGAGTCACGCCCCGTGCCCGCGGACCTGGGAGCGCGACTATGGGCTTGGCAGCACCCACGGTCAACTACTTGGCCGCCGTCCTTGCTGGGCCAAAATGGATATCCCAAGTTGACAATGAGTACTTAGGCCCATTCTTATATACCATTCACACTTCTCATCCCAATCCTATGTAGGATTGGGGTATCACATTCACCCCTCCTTTAGGCCCAAGCATCCTCGCTGGGCCCGTACTTTAGGGGCCAAACCTAGGACCAACCAGGCGGCATGGGATTCTAGAGGTGGATCCCACCACGCACGGTGTAGCACTTAGTTCCTATTCTGGGGGCTGGTTACCTGCTCTGATACCAAATGTCACGCCCCATGCCCATGGACCCGGGAACGCGACTATAGGCCTGGCAGCATCCACGGTCAACTACTTGGCCGCCGTCCTCGTTGGGCTAAAATGGATATCCCAAGTTGAAAATTGGTACTTAGGCCTATTCTTCTATACCATTCATACTTCTCATCCCAATCCCATGTGGGATTGGGGCATCACAACTTGATTTGTTGAGAGAAGCCTTTCCTGAGGGTGTAGAACTTCCTAAATTTTTTTATGAAGATGAAAATTTAATAACACAACTGGGCTTAGGCTATGAAAAAATAGATGATTGTCCTAATGATTGTACATTGTACTGGGGGGATAAAGAAGGGTGGAAGGAGTGTGAAACGTGTAAAAAGTTTAGGTGGGTTAGTTGTGAAAATGATCCAACGGGTGAGAAGAGGAAGATTTCAAAGAAAGTTTTGTGACACTTTCTCTTAAAGCTTCAATTGCAATGTCTATTCATGTTAGCTAAGACTTCAGCTTCTATAAGATGGCATGCAGAAGGTCGCACAGATGATGGTTGTATGAGGCATCCTACTAATTCACCTGCTCGGAAAGCTTTTGGCAGTCTAAATTCAAATTTTTCAAAAGATGCCCATAGTGTGAGGTTAGGATTAGCTTTTGATAGTTTTAATCCATTTAAAATATGAATGTTGCTTATAGTACATGGCCTGTGTACTCATGCCTTACAACTTACCCCCTTGGATGTGTATCAAGCAACCATATTTCATATTGTCATTGTTGATACCTGGTCCACCCGCTCCTAGTAATAATGTTGATGTTTATTTACAACCTCTAATTGCAGAATTGAAAGAGTTATGGGACATAGGCGTGCCAACATTTGATGCATCTTCTAACCAAAATTTTCAACTACGTACAACATTGTTATAGATAATTAGTTATTTTTGGGTTATGCAAATTTGTCTAGGTGGAGCACTAAAGGGCAGCTAGCTTGTCCTATTTGTCATAAGGAAATAAAATAACAGTGGTTCAAGAATGGTGGCAAACATTGCTATATGGGCCATTGTAGATTTTTGTCTTCTAGTCATCGTTTTTGAAATAATGCACAATCATTTTATGGTCATCAAGAACATGGAAGGCCACCACCTAAATTGAATGGGGATATGACATTGAATGAGTTGGAAGGAAAATAGATCAAATTTGGAAGTACAGTCAATGATAATGAACAATTGCCCTATAATAGGAAGAATCAAAGTATCTTCTTCGAGTTACTGTATTGGAATAACAATTTGATGTACCATAATCTTGATGTAATGCATATTGAGAAGAATGTTTCTGAATCCATATGTGCTATATTATTGGATATGGATAAGAAAAAGGACCTTAAGTCACGTTTTGACTTAAAGGATATGGGTATTCAATTGGATCTTCATCCTATTGAGAGGGATAATGGTAAAGTTTATTTACCACTAGCTTCATTTTTTCTAAGTAAGAAGGAGAAAGTGACATTTTACAAGACTTTAAAAGGTGTTAAAGTGCCGTACAGATATACTGTGAACTTGTCTATGTGTGTTCAACTTAAACCGCTTACGCTTTCTAGACTAAAAAACTATGACCATCATACTTTGATGCAACAATTGTTGCCAATAGCTCTAAGAAGAGTTTTACCTAAGTCTGTTCACTATCCCTTGATAAAGCTCAGTAGATATTTTAGAAAGTTGTGCTCTAATGAGATTAATCCAAATGATGTGTTTCAATTAGAGAAAGTTATTGCAATTATTCTTTGTGAATTAGAGGGGGTCTTCCCTCCATCATCGTTCGGTATTATGATACATCTAACTGTCCATTTAGCTATTGAAGTTAGGATAGTTGGGCGGGTTCATTATCGTTGAATGTATCCTAGAGAAAAGAATATGTTTCTATCATTTCTTATGATAATTAGACTATTCTTGATTGTAATTTTACAAACATACATCAATGGAATTTAAACTAATTTGTGAAAGTTCAAGTTAAATAGGTATTTGAGCACGTTAAAGTTCTATGTTCGTAATAGGAGCCACCCAGAAGGTTCTATTGTTGAAGGGTACCTGGCTGAGGAATGTTTGACGTTATGCTCATTATATCTCGCTGATTATGTCGAGACAAAGTTCAACCGAGCATGTAGGAATGAGGATCATAAAACTAATTCCTATGCTGGGTTAGAGATTTTTTCAACCACTGGACGTCCACTTGGAAAAAGAGTACCTACAAAATTTCATAAGGAAACATTGAAGAAAGCCCATCAGTATGTGTTGTTTAATTCTAATTCTGTAAAACCTTACATAGAATAAGTAGAAGATAAAGGACTTATATTCTTTATTACATTAGTACCCATGAAGCCAAACCAAATTAATGCATAGTATGTGTTTGTAGCCAATATCATTGACTAGTGGAGCAAAGTCATCCTCATGCGAGTTTGCATGAAATTGAGCGTATCCATAGTAAAGTCTTTGCAAACTAGTTTTGTAATTATGTAAGTTTCATCTGAATTGGCATGCTCTATTTATACTTTACTGATGCTTAAACTTTCCTAACTCTTGTCAATTTCCCAGGTGAAAGCATTACAATTGAATGATGATTATATAGTTTCGAAGGATTTGAAGCATCTAGCTAGAGGACCAAATCAGATTGGACTTCAATATGATAGGTTCATAGTGAATAGTTTTTTGTTTCATACAACAGAAGTTGAACATAAAAGGAAAACTCAAAATAGTGGCATTTCTATTAATGTAACAACAACTAGTTTTTCAAGTGTTAGGGACCAAAATTCGATTTCTAGTGATGTGTCTTATTATGGGATTTTAACCAATATGATTGAGCTTGATTATACAGATGGTCGAAAAGTTATGTTGTTCAAATATGATTGGGTATCAACAGGAAAAATGTTGAAACAGGATGCTGAGGGCTTTCCACTGGCCAATTTTGCTAATGTGGGGCCCTATTCTAAGCCTTTCATTTTAGCTTCTCAAGCAACGCAAGTCTTTTACGTTAACAACCCTATTGAAAATAATTGGTAAATCAATATAGGCACACCCCCTAGACCTATGTATAACATGGGGTCCTTAGTCGATGTTGAGATCATTTGTAAAGTGAAACTTGCAATACTCAAGTGGATTTTGGTAGTGAGGAAGACAGTTGGGTTTGTGAAGGGGTTGATGGAGTTGAAGTTGATCTGACGTCTACTTAAGAAGATCCTTATTTACATAGTTGCTTTAGTTTTTTCTTTGTTTTTTGTTCCAAATATTTGCAATTTGGAAGCTCAACACTTTAAAATTTTGGATATTTATTTGTATTTTGGAAAATGGAATGAAATGGTTGACTGTTACATATTCTGTATGAATATCTAAACAATCCTTACAACTTGGTTTCCTATTGTTAAAATGTTCTCCAAATTCTCCTATTGAATAATCTTAGCATCTAAGTGACTATGCTATAACTTTTGAACACATTTCGCAAGTCCTTGTACATATTTCACAAATATTGTGAGCTTTGCACAAATATTGACATAACTTCTGGATTGTTTATATTGTATATTCTATTGTGAAAATTCTGGGAATCATTGCATTATTTTTTTTAAAATACTCATTCTCAAATAGATGATACCCTTAGTTGTTCAGGCCATTTATTAATTCATTTTAAATGGGGCAATGTTTTATGGGCTATTTGCTAATGCTTCTAAGTTGAAATATGTATTTGTAAGAAATTTTAAATTTGAGAACTTTATGTCACTTGTATAGTGTAGACTATGCTACTTTGACTATTCCTCATGAAGATGTTTTGTTTCTAAATTATTCAGTCGATGGAAAGAACTTAGGGAAGAAGAATAAGCTCTAATCCAACAAACTATGAAGTTGATGGCCAAACTAATGAGCATGTTGTACAAGAAGTTGAACTGAACATTGCAAATGAACAATGTAATTTCCCTTGTAATAAAGATCATCAAGTTGAACATTTTCCTACCAATGATCCATGTAACATGCACGAAAATGAAGATCAAGGTATAGCATATTGTAGTGTCTTCTCATATGGTTTGTAAATTTTATTACTACGTAATATATTGAATGTATATTTTTTATAGGAGAAGTAAGTAATGGAAGCAGTATGCCCGTTCGCAAAGAGGGGTCTAACTTATATGACATCACTTTGGGGTCGCCTTCAAAGTGCTAAGCCATTAGATATTGAATTCAACAAATTTGGATAGCCAGTTGGAATGAACCATGGCAAATTAACTGAATATCTGGGAACAACAACAAGAAATGGAAAGTATGCTCCAATTGATATCAAGACACGGTGTCAAATTCCAAAAGAAAACAAGGATAAGATGTTTAATATTGTGAAGGTATTTACATTGTTCTATGCTATCTAGTATTATATTATAATATCTATTTGAGTCTTTCATTTTTCTATCCATATGCAGGAGAAATTTAATGTACAACCTAGTCTTAAGCCCGCTATTTTAAAGTCAATTGGAATTAAATGGAGGAATTGAAAATCATCACTGAAGCATGAATAGTATGATCCAGAAAAGGACATTCAAAGCTAAACTCCATGTACTAATGAACGTGTGATACAAACTCAATGGACTAATCTCATACAATGGTGGGCTTCATCAGAATGGAATGTATGACTATCTTCTTCGACTAGAGAAAAAGTAGCACTTTTCTGACTCTCTTATACTTTCAATTTTTGATTTGTTTTTTATTTTATCTATTTTTTTTTATCACATTGGCTTAGAATGCAATCTAAAGTATAGGCAAGTAGTTGATGAGGCATAAAGGCAAAACAAAAGTAGAAACCATTCCTATTTTTGTTTGCTAGAAAATTCGGGTTTTGTTTCTGAAAATTTGGTATTTTTATGTGGACTAATCTCATGTAAATCTATTGATGTTAAAAAAAAAAAAAAAATCAGGCATTGTAAGAAAAGAACAAAAGGAATAGAAACATGAAGAACATGAATCGGAAGACAGGGAAGAAGCCACATTGTCAAATTCATGTAGATATAGTAAATTTATGATTTGCTCCAATTTCAAGTGTTAATTTCAATAAATGACACTAATTAATAAACTATATTGAATGATTTAGACAGAGGAGCAAGGCCATTTCCCAGCTCATGTACAAATGTTCAATAAATGTTACATGGATGCTAATGGAAGTTCTTCCAACTCTCATATTGCCAATGTAGTGGTAAGAATTGATTCTTGAAGCATAAGTATTTATTTTATTGGAATATGCCTAAAGTTCTAGTCATGAGGACTAGCCTAATTTCCTTAGCAGTCTATGCACACACATCAAAGGTCCATAATGCATCTAGCTTCACTGAGGTATAAGCACACAGGCCGAATTATATTGTTGGGATGCTCAAGTCAAAATTGTACTGTCTTCTAAGAAGCTATGGCAGTAGTCTAGCTATTTCCCAAAGAATTGTATTTTCCTGTTCCATTTGAATAGTCTGTTGAATGCATGTAATTATCATAGTTGGATATATGAATTTTTGTTCCCTTTTATCCACCCTCCGCATCAACTAATGTCTGGTTTTGTTTCTTTGGGAGCCTTGTTTCTGGTTTTGTTTCTAGTTTTTATTAACTTTGCCATTTGTATTAATGCCTTGACAATTGGTGATATTACACGACTTGCTGGTTTTGTTTCTTTGGGAGCCTTGTTTATGGTTTTGTCCCTTTTATCCATCCTCAACTATTTCAGTGCAATTTCAGTAGCATTTCAATGCATTTTTAGTGAATACAAATAGTAGCATTTTCAGTTTTCTCAGTGCATTTGTATTAGTATTTCAGTGCATTTTCAGTGAACATAAATAGTAACATTTTCAATGAACACACACAATAGCATTTCGGTGCATTTTTAGCGCATTTTCGGTAGCATTTCAGTGCATTTTCTCTGCTGTCTCAGTGCACTTTCAGTGAACACAAATAATAGCATTTTCAGTGCATATGCTCAGCTGTCTCAGTACATTTTTTAGTATCATTTCAATGTATTTTTAGTGAAATTTTCAAATGGGCTCGTGTCTTGTCTTTCAAATGTTCAGCCTCTATCAGGCATTGGTTTCAATGACATAGTTAGTGAAATCAATAATGTATGCTTCAATTTACAGACCAAGGGGGATGGAGGTTGATAATGGTAAGGAAAGTTTGATAATCAAAAAGTTGGATTTATGATGTATTGATGTGGGACATTTAAATGCCACTTTGTTTGGAATTGTTACTTGGGATGGTTGGTTGGTTGGTAATGGGATGAAGTTTGATTTTTTCTGTATTGATATCGGACATTTAATGCCTTTTTGTTTTCTTTGTCTTTTGGAATAATCCTTCATTTCACTTAGCTTTTCTATGCCTTCAACACAATTAATTAATTTCGGTTTTGATTTATGCTACATCTTCTTTCATTGTGATTGATATTTACTATTTAATTAGTTTTTTTTGGAGTTAATGGCTTTTCTATGAGCATGAGTTTTTTAGCTTGTTTGACTAATTCCATTAAATATAGACTGAATAAAACATTTATTGCAAGTTGATGCATATGTTTTAATTTTAAGCATGTTGGATTCCACTACAAGAAAAATGCACTTTAGCGACGGAAATTAGCGACGGCTTTGTTACCGTTGCTAATTTGCGACGGAATAGCGACGGCAAACAAAAATTTTTAATTTAAATTTATTTTTTAAAAATTTGTCAGAAGCCATAGCTAATCCCTCGCCAATTAGCGAGGGATTAGCTAATTAGCGAGGGATTAGCTACGGTAAATGAAATTAACACTAATACTAATTAATTGTTCAAATGACGTAGTTAATCCCTCGCTAATTAGCAAGGGATTAGCTACGGCTTCTTGTCCCTCGCCAATTAGCAAGGGATTAGGTAGTCCCTTGCTAATATTAGCTACGGTAAATGAAATTAACACTAATACTAATTAATTGTTCAAATACCGTAGTTAATCCCTCGCTAATTAGCAAGGGATTAGCTACGGCTTCTTGTCCCTCACCAATTAGCGAGGGATTAGCTAGTCCTTCGCCAATTAGCGAGGGATTAGCTAGTCCCTCGCTAATTAGCGAGGGATTAGCTACGGTAAATGAAATTAACATTAATACTAATTAATTGTTCAAATGCCGTAGCTAATCCCTCGCTAATTAGCAATGGATTAGCTACGGCTTCTTGTCCCTCGCTAATTAGCAAGGGATTAGCTACGGCATACGTAATTAGAACTTACACTAAATTAATTGAAAATGCCGTAGCTAATCCATCGTTAATTAGCGAGGGATTAGCTACGGTATCGTAATTAACACTAATACTAATCAATGCCGTAGCTAATCCCTCGCTAATTAGCAAGGGATTAGCTACGGCTTCAGAATCCCTCGCTAATCCATTGCAAATCCCTTGCTAATCCGTCGCTAATTTATAAAAAAAAATACTATATAATTAATATAAAGAACAAAAAATCACAAGAATATCAATAGCCTAGTGGTGGAGCACGTGCTCCCCCACAACAAGGACGCGGGTTCGAGCCCCGTGTCCGACATAATCTCAAAAAATTATCTGGCGGGTCGGGTCGGTGGTCGGGTCGAACCGGTTACGCCGGGTCTTGACTAATTAATTTTTTTTACATAAAATTCGTTGGCCGTCGCTAATCCGTCGCTAAATTTAGCGACGGATTAGCGACGACCTTAATTGCAAATTTAATTATAATTATCATTACTTAATATCCGTCGCTAATCCGTCGCTATTAGCGACGGATTTTTGGTCCGTCGCTATTTGCGACGCCAGTCTTAGCGAGGGTAAGAATCCGTCGCTAAACTCGATTAGCGACGGATTTGACCGTCGCTAAATTATTGTTTTCTTGTAGTGTTCAACTAAAGTAGTTGTAACAGGCCATATTCAAAATTTAGATCCATCCCAACGAGTTGGGAGACTAAGGCTAGGTGAGGGATGGTGTGAAGTTTGGTTTTAGCTCATTTCCATCATGATGAGCAATTGATAAGGCCATTAGATCCCATTCAAACCATTGGAGACTCCATTAGATTATCTATTACTTGGCCACGCTATTTAGTAACTATCTAAACACTTACCTTATTAACTAGTTTAATATGTTTTGTTTTTCATCATGCTTTATAATGTTATTGTTACTAAATTCATTCCATATAATGACAATGTAGGTGAGTATTCGCAAAGAAGATTGAATATGCATCTTAGTATCAAAGAAGTTTGGGATTGGGAGAGGATAAATGATGCTTGGTTTTGAATAACTAATTTTTTGGTTTTAGGTTAGCTAGGTATCAAGAATTGATATATAAATATGTTGGGGATATGCCCTAGAGTCAATTTGTACTTATACTATTGTCATTATTTTTTATATAATAATATGAGGCTTTCCTTTCCATGAATAGTGAGTTTTGTTTTGTTGGTCATCAAGTACGTGACTTGATAGTAAAACCCTACAATGAATACAATGACTATTCTAAAACTGTCCCTGATCGATTATTATTATTGGAATAATAATAAATTAAGATTAGTATGTTTGTGACCTGATGGCTATGTTTTACTGGCCATGGATATTTGTGATATCGAGTCAAGACATAAATAAATGTTAGAGAACATTGTATTGGACATGACCTACTGTGAGAGTACTTCATGGAATATGTCATAAGTACTTTCTAGCCATAATAATATTGAAAGTCCTTCGACCTAAATTCATCATAGTTTCCTACTTGATAAATTCTATATTTTGACATTGTCTAAAGTTGTCTTTAACCAGATAATAAATTAGACTACTGTTGGATATAGAATAAATCAAGGAGAGGAATATGATTGATTGTGAAGGAATTTGTCCCTCTCAGTTATGGGAGAGATATCCATGGGCCCCTTGATAAGTTAGACTGTTAAAAATGCATGGCCGTGCTCAAATATATCAATCTAAGATATTGATATCATTTGTTTGAACAGTCTACTATGAAATCAAGAAAAAATTGATTAAGCTTAATAAGGATAACATTCTCCGTGCCTTATGCTTAATCTGGATATCATGTGACAAAAGGATTAAATATAAAATTATGGTTTGGTTCAAAGAGATCACCGATCTTCATTTAACCTGGATAGTTATAATGTTTTGCTAGAAACCGCTTATAACTTGTGGGCCATTTAAATATGATTTAGGCACACTAGCAGTGTTAAATGAACCTATAGGGTCACACAATAAGCGAACTTGTTAGGTTATTTTTCTGGTGACCAGGTTCGATGAATCTGGAAATATGTCTAAGTTAATTGTACTTAGAAAATTTACCAGATATAATGAATCTGGAAATATGTCCACATTCGATGTATCTGGATGATGTCCAGATTATAAGAATCTGACTCAGTAAATTAATTAGTTAAATTACCGAGATAATGGCAGAATCTTATCATATCAGTTTAAATTTAATTTGAATTTAAATTAGAATATGATAAGATATTATTAGGGTTGGACTCTAAGAGGTTCGGGGGTTTTTTAAGAAAACCCTAGCCGTCTTTTCAATAGTCCAATTTTTTGGTTGAGAACATTCGTGCCATTCTCTACCAGAAAAGAAAAAAAAAAAAAAACCTCTCAAACCCTAGGCGCTAGAACTCCCCGGGTATCGAGTGAGTTCGCGGTGTGTATCCGATAGAGGACGTTCGCATACTGTAGCATCTGGTGATTGTTTGGGTTGAACGTACAACAGCGCAATCAGAATCGAAGGATTTCAATTACAGCAACCAGAGGTAATTCTTAAACCTTAGATCATCTTAATCGTTTACTTGGGTCCTCGGGAGGGATTCGTGGATGTTTTCCGCATTTAGGAGTCCACGAATTCTAACAAATATACTTAGTACTCACTTTTGTTCGATGAATATGAATGTTAAATTTGGATATTATAAAATTTATATTTGGATTTACTTTCTCTTTAGTGTGACTTTTGATTTTTTTGATCTTTCATAATGCATTTAAAAATTGTATTTTATTTACGGGAAAATAGGTACACACACACACACACACACACACACACATATTAAGTCAAGTAAAAAAAAAAAAAAAAAAAAAAGAGGCCTAACGAGCACTGATACTTATTGGCATTACAGAAACTATGGTGACACTTTTTTCCGTCATATCAAAGCCAACACATTTCATGACACCAGTCTTGGTTGTGCAATAGCCCGTATTGTGATGCTAATTATGTGTCATATTAGAGGTGCTTTCATGACATTCATCCTGCCGACACATTATAGCATCTATTGTGACATATTCATGTGTCACAGTACAACTCTTATTGTGAAACAATTGTCATCAAATTAGCCATGCTTTCATGACATCTGTGCTGATAGAGTTGGTGGTCACAGTAAATACCCTATTATGAAAAATCAAGGTGTCATATTAGTGGTATTTTCCTGATAGTTATTGCTGTCACAATATATTACCTATGGCGATAGTTTATTGTGTTATATTAACATAGCGTTGATGACACTTTTACTGATGCACAAAACCATCACAATAAACAAGCTATTGTGACAAAAGAACCATTATATTACACGTCCTTTAGTGACTCTTTTCTTGACACTTTCGTGTGCAATAACACCTATTGTAACGCGACTTTGGATGACACTGTGATAAAGCGTCAGGAGGCCAAAAGCGTCAGGAAAGCTTCCCTTTAATGACAGATTTTAGTGTCAGTATAGCTTATTTTTCTTGTAGCGCATGAAATCAATTAAAAACCCTATACTATAGGTGAAACCGACCAATATTGGATCATTTTAGGTCTTTAATCTTAACTTCATTTTCCAAGTCTATTAAAATCTAACAAATATAAAATCAATGCAATGAACTTCTAACATCGTTTCCCAAGTCAATTAGAAGAAAACACATAAAAAACTAATAATATCAAGTAATCAAATACCAAGAATAGCAATAGATTGACTAAAAATCTCAATTAACTCAAAATCATAATCTCCAAAACAATATCCAATTACAATCAAAATATTAAGCATATCATTGTTCTAGAAAAGTAAACACATGATAAAAGATAGAACTCATAGACAAGCCCTTCTTCTTCTCTTGAAAACTTCACTTGAACAATGCTCTTTTGAGTGAAGAATTCGTCTTTTAAAAATAAGTAGCTAGCTTGGATCATTGAATTCACATATTTGTCTTGTGTTTTTCGTGTTTAAATAAGCTCCCAAGAAGCCAAATTTCATTCCCTAAGTGTTTTAGGGCGAGTAGAGATTGAAAAATACCAAAACTCTTGGAAAATTACCAAATTCGCGCTTGAAAGGAAAAGTCCACCGACATTGGATAGTCCAGGGGTGACGTCGGCTCCGCTTGGCACCAACCGTGCTCTAGTTGGGCCGGTTGTGCTTTGTTTTTTGGACGTAATTTCCCCTATTTTCCAAATTTGGGCCCACGCCAGCCGTGCTCTGACGGTGACTGGATTTTTCATTTTTTTCGTTGTTTTCTGCAATAAAAAGCCAAAACACTTTTTTTAACGGTAAAATATCAAATATGAAAGAATATGACTAGTTATTGCACCAAATGTATCACAAAACATCCTCAAATAACTAAAAAAATATTGATAAATTTTTCCCCTATCAAAGAGCCAGTGACATTGCACAGATTTTGTCTTAAACATATCTGGAGTGACTTTAATACAAAGTTCAAGAACCACCAATTGAAAAAGTTGATGTATGCAACTGGGGATCAAAGCAAGAAGCACAAAATTTTAAGGATTATGGAAGAAATAAGTATGTTAAATCCCCAAGCGAAGCATGGCAAGATTTGATTCTGAAGGAGCAATGGACTCTTACTTATGATGGTGGACATCAGTATGGTAATATCACAATTTATTTGGCATAATCATTCAACAATATTGTCAAAGGCATGCGCACCCTACCTACAAGGTGATTGTTGAGTCTTTATTCAAAAAAATAGTTAAATATTTTAACGACCATAAACAAGGGGCTAATTGTGGTAGATATCACTTTCCTTCTACAATATAGGCTAAATTTGTGAAGAATGAGGCGAAAGGAAGAAGACATCGTGTGCTAGCCTTTAATGAGGATCAAAGTATTTTTAGTGTTATGTCACCATATCGTGAGCTTGAGAAGGGAAATAATTCATACGAGGTTGAAGATAGGCATGCTGATTTTATTACACCACAACATCTAGTCTTCGGTACTAGGTATTTGTCTTCATCTGACCAATTTGTTGCTAGCTCATCGATTGGACAGTCTCAAAGATGGCATAGATAGTCTGTAGAGGATAAATATCCATCCCACCATTCCAAAGAACAAGATGAGGGACAACTTGAAGAACAACCTGAGGACCAATCTCAAATATGAGTTCAATCTCCAAGCAACCGTTGAGGATTTCATTACGGGAATAACTATCATCTTTTTTTTAGATGATTTCAGGTGTAATAATGAAACTGTGTAGAGTTTCGAGTTTTCAAATTCATGGCTCGACAATTGTACAGGATAACCTATTATTGATTATCACTATCAAAATGATAAAGCCACAAAAGTTTTGACATTTATTTGAAAACTCACCTCAACCAATACCAAAATACCTATATTACTAGGTTCACGAATGAAAATACCTCAAGTAAAATAATCATAATGTGAATGAAAGAGGGAATTACATTTATTAATAGTCACAATTAAATTCAAATTTTAAGTCAAAATAGAATTAAAAAAAATATCATTTTCAAATTTAGGATATTTAAACTTATATTTAAAAAAAATACAAAACAATTGAGATTTAAAATTAATTGTAATGATTATGAATCTTTGGAGACAACATTAATTAGTAATAATAAAAATTTAAAGTCAAATAAAATAAACAAATTTTACAAATAATTAAGATTTAAAATTAATTTTAATTAATATTATAAATAAACTTAACTTAAAAAAATTATTTCAAATCAATTTTTGAAAAAAAAAATGTAAATTTATGGCCCTATGCGTTGTCGCACTTCTGGCCGTTGTAGATTTTGTGCCTTTTATTTGGCCCTTTTTTCTTTTGTTTTCCTCCCTCTATAAACATGTCATTAATCCATCCTAATTTTTTACATTTCTCTCAATTCTCTTAACTCCCTCAACTCTTTCAACTTTCTCAATTCTCAATTTTAATTTATAATATATTATTTTTATATAATATATATATATTTTTTTTGTTATTGAAAAAAAAAATGGCTCATCCAAGTAGTTATAAAGATAAGAAAAAATGAGTGATAGTGCAAGTTATAATGTACATTTTTAACCGGAAACATTTATTACTCTATCCGTTATCAACCAATTTCTGGTTTTAACCCAAAATTTTTTCTTGTGATGTTTTCTCCTTCAATAACAGACCAATCATTGCAAGTTAGTGTTGAAAATTTTGAATCTCAACAACAACATCCTCAAGTTAATACTCAAGAAAGTGGAGTACAAATCAATACTACATCAAAGAAAGTGAGAAAAATGAGAGATTGATATGTTCACTAAGCATTCCACCATTACAACAATGCCATCCATTGAAACGAAAGCTATGCTTAATTATTGCATTGGTGCTCCTAAATTATATGCATTCAAGCCAGGAATGGTTTATGGTATGCTCTTATCTAAGGAGGCACCATCCTAAACAGTTCGGTTTGGATTCTAAAAACAATAAATTATCGAGTACACTACTATTACTTCTACTCCTCTGTCTATTGGTTTATTTAAATATACTGATAAAGTTAATAGAAAAGAATTAGCCAAAATGGTAGCTGTAGAACATCTTGCAATTAGTTTTAGTGAAAGATTACAATTTAATAAATATTGTCAAATTTGCTTTAAATCCAATTGCAAATCGTGTTTCCCGTACTACCCTCATATGTATACTTTAAAAATTATATATGGAAAGTAAGAATGAATTAATTTAATTTTTTTTAGATTTTTCTAGAAGAGTTTCGTTATATAGTGATATTTGAAGTAATCATTCGCAAACTCACTCTTATGGTGCTGCATATAATTGGATAGATAATGAATGTAATATTAAAAAATGATTAATTTTTTATAGGGCCTTTGATGGTCCATATTCTACTAAAAATATTTGTCAATTGTTAATTGTTATTGTAGAAGAATATGATTTAATGAATATGATTTTTTTTTTCTATTTCTTTTGATAAAGCTAGTGCAAATTCTACATCAATTACTAGTTTTAAAATTTTAACTGAACCAACTTTGGAGGTAATTTTTTCTATATTAGATGTATATGTCATATTTTAAATTTATGTGTATAAGATGATTTAAAAAGTCTTTATTCTTATATTAAATTAATAAGAGCTATTTTTTCCTTATTTATGAATTAGGCTTGTAGCTAAAAAAGAATTGAGCTAATTTTGTACATGTAATGACATGAACAAAAAAAAAAAAAAATCCAAAATGTCCCAAATAGATGGAATTCAACTTATGAATTGCTAAATGAATCTTTTCTATATAAAGAAATTTTATGTTTTTTAAATAGAGATGTTGGAATACATTTATTTCCTCAATAATGGAATATTTGTGAAGAAATTTTAAATATTTTAAAAATATCTAATGATGCTACTTATAATTTATCTAATGTTTATTATCCTACTGCACATTTAGTTGTTCAAGAATACATTAATGTTAGTGGTATTTTTAATAAATATTTTAGTGATACTTTTTGTCTCCTTGTATTGATGCTATGAAAACTAAATCATTAAAATATTATTCGAAAATAGTTGATGTTAATTTAGTAGCTATTATTCTTGATCCACATATGAGAATTGATGGTTTATAAGAATATCTTACTTGTTAGTATGATTCTTTATTTTCTAAAAATAATAATGATAATGATAATGATGGTAATAATAGTACTCTGGATCTTACATATTCTCCTCATATTTTTTGTATAATAGTTAATATAAGGAATATTCTTTGTGACTTATACCATGAGTATTCTAGAAAGCATGGTAGGGCTGTCCAAGAAACTCAAGCTATTAACATTCCAACATCTAGATCTTCAAGAATTAATAGGGTAAGTATGATGATGGTAGAAAGGTCAAAATAACCAAAAGGATCTTCGAGTTTCACAGCAGAACTTGAATTATATCTAAATTTTGAATTGAAGTGGAATAAAACAGATGAAAGATTTGATATTTTCAAGAGGTGGAGCGAAAATGGGAGTAAATTTCATGTTATAGTATTAATGGTTAAGGAGATTCTTGTTATTCCTATTTAAATTGTTGTGGTAGAACAAGCCTTAGCGCTGGAGGGAACACTTTGGGCAAAACTCGTTCAACAATGACATTAAAAGTTTTTTAAGTTCAAACATGTTTAGATGATTAGATTAGAATTGAAAATCGTCAACAAGAAAATGTCAGCCAAATCTCGATGAATTTTTAGACGTAGACACTGAAGGAATTACAACAGCCGAAAGTGAAAATTATTAAAGGTAAAAAAGGGTTAAAATATAAGAGAATTATGAGAGAGCATTGATTCCTCTACATGCTAAAATGATACGTAGGGAACTTAATTTTATAAAACTAAAATTAAGTTAAAACCCTATTTTTATTCTCGTGTTTTTAACTATTTTTTAATTACTTTTATCCTTTTTATATTTTTTCTAAAAAATTAAAAAATTTTAAAAAGCCAAACCAGGGGTTGGCCAACTACAGGTAACTGCTAACTACCAAAGCGCTCAATCACCATACTGGAGTTAGGGGTTTAAGATTGAGGTTGGCCAAAATGGCCAACTTTCATGCAGTTGTTAACCAACCGGTACCCAGTGGTTGCCAATTGTGGCCACCTTTAACCCTTTCCTCTCCCCCCTCTTTTTTTTTTTTTTAATCGTAAACTATAGTTACTTTTTTCATCTATATTATCCAGTTTTATTAGCAAGATCTTCCTCCAATCTTGTTGGCTTTAATACTGCTTATCAATAAGTAAAAAATGTTTTGGTAATAAAAGATTATCTAAAAATAAAGTATGAGAAGTACAAAATAAACAAAACACGAAAACTAATGTGATTCGATCAACACGACCTAATGAGTGAAAAAAAGGCAACTAACCCAACAAACATGAAGGAATATAGAAGTGGAGTTTGGTAATACTATCAAACCCCACAGACTAACGAAACATAACAAGATAGTTTATATATTTACTCCAACTTTTTGAGATTACATACTAATGTTCTTGACAACACTCCGATACATAAGACTTCGAAACTAATATGTATTAATTATAATTTTAAGTAGGAAAAGAATTACAAACACGAAAGATTATTTCTGAAGTTGTATTTCAAAGCTGATTAGGTAACTTCTTAACCAAGTATTTCAAATCTAAGTTAGAATGCAAAATAAATTCTTCAAATCTTTATGAATAAGTGTTGGATACTATATGTTTTTTTTTTTTTTTAATAATTGCTGACTATCTAGCTAATTTAGGATGTGTTGAGGGCACTCATCTTACTTGTGTTTCTTTCCAACATTAGTGATGAGTGCTCATAATGTACAAATTTTCTATGTAAATTGTACTCTATTTATTGTAAAATAGGGCTTAAATGACTACTCATTCCCACATTTGTACATTATTTTGTGCAGGATTAAATAAAAGGAGGCTTTAGGAGGGAAAAAAAATAAAAATGCAGAAAAATGAAAGTTTGCACAAAGAATAACCAGTCTATAGCTTGAAAAGCAATGGATTAGCTACTGCTTGAAAAAAGAATTGGCTCCAGCTAGAAGCCTCAATAGGCATCAGTTCCATTTAATAAGAGGTGGCATTTTGTTCTCAACAGGCACCGAAACAAAACAAAAGGACTCATTGGAAATAACACACTACAGGAAAAATCGTGATTTGCGACGAATTTTTTGCGACGGCTTCAATACCGTCGCTAATAGCGACCAATTTGCGACGATTTTCAAATAAGTAGCGAGTTGACCAAAACCGTCGCAAAACCGTCGCAATTTGCGACGGTTTTGCGACGGTTTTGCGACGCCAATATACCCGTCGCAATTCGTAGCAAAATCATCGCTATTTGCGACGGTTTTGCGACGGTATTTATGCCCTCGCAAATTGCGAGGGTTTTGCGACGGCAAGTTATTTTAAAAAAAATAATTTTAAATAAATTTTCAGTACGTCCGTCGCAAAACCCTCGCAATTTGCGAGGATTTTGCGACGGCTAATAAACCATCGCAAATTGCGAGGGTTTTGCGACGGCGAGTTATTTTAAAAAATATATTTTTAAATAAATTTTCAGTATGTCCGTCGCAAAACCCTCGCAATTTGCGAGGATTTTGCGACGGCTAATAAACCCTCGCAAATTGCGAGGGTTTTGCGACGACGAGTTATTTTAAAAAAAATATTTTTAAATAAATTTTCGTACGTCCGTCGCAAAACCCTCGCAATTTGCGACGGCTAATAAACCCTCGCAAATTTCGAGGGTTTTGCGACGGCAAGTTATTTTTTAAAATAATATTTTTAAAAATTTTTTTGAACGACCATCGCAAAACCCTCGCAAATTGCGAGGGTTTTGCGACGGCAAATAATCCTCTCAATTTGCGAGGGTTTTGCGATCGGATATTTAATTTTAAAAAATATTTTTTAAAAAAATTTGAACGTCCATCGCAAAACCCTCGCAATTTGCGACGGCCAATAAACCCTCTCAATTTGCGAGGGTTTTGCGACGTGCAATTTATTTTTTAAAAAAATATTTTTAAAAAATTTTTTGAACTTCCATCGCAAAACCCTCACAAATTGCGAGGGTTTTGCGACGGTAAATAACCCTCGCAATTTGCGATGGGTTTGCGACGACAAATTATTTTTTAAAAAAATATTTTTAAAATTTTTGAACGTCCATCGCAAAGTCCTCGCAATTTGCGAGGGTTTTGTGACGGTAGTAGCCCTCGCAATTTTGCGAGGGTTTTGCGACGGTAATTTATTTTTAAAAAAAATTGAACGTTCATCGCAAACCCTCGCAAATTGCGAGGATTTTGCAACGGCAATAACCCTCGCAATTTGCGAGGGATTTGCGACGATCGATTATTTTTTAAAAAAATATTTTAAAAATTTTTGAACATCCGTCGCAAAGTTCTCGCAATTTGCGAGGGTTTTGAGACGAATTTTCGGCTCTCGCAATTTGTGAGGGTTTTGCGACGGTAAATATTTTTAATTAAAAAATAAATAAATGGCAAAATGTATAGAAAATCTCAAAACCCCAATTCGTCGCAAATTCGTCGCTAATACGTCACTAATTGCGACGAATTTGCGAGGGTTTTACAACAAAATAGGGTTTTAATTTTTTTTTAAATTTCTTTATGTGTTTATGTGATGGTGTATTTTGACAAATTTACTGAAATATTTTTAATAACATGTCTCAATTAGTGCATTTTATTATAATTTTGTATATGTAATTATGTCATGTTATACACCTAATGTATTGCATAAGTAAATGTATATAGTTAATTATGTTATGTTATATACTTATTCTAATATATAAGTATATGTATATAATGTATATAAGTATCTGTTTAGTTTAATATATATATATATATATATATATACACTATAACATGTAGGTATATATATACATATGTCTAATTTTTTAATCTATCACTTTGATTAAGTAGTGTATAAAGAAAAATAATTCAAATACTCGTTATTATTGTTGATATCACTAAAAAAATTATGAAATTTATAATGTAGAGATCAATTTGTAATGTTCTTCGTCTCCTACATGTTAATATATATTATACTAATTTAGCTATGTATATACATATGTCCAATTTTTTAATATATCTATTTTGTTAAGTAGTGTATAAAATAAAATATGTAAAGAAAAACAATTCAAATACTGTTATTATTGTTGAGATTACTAAAAAAATTATTGAAAATTATAATGTAGAGATCGATTTGTAATGTTATTCATCTCGAACATATTAATATATATTATACTATATAGTTATATATATACATATTCTAATTTTTTTTATCTATTTATTTGATTAAGTGGTGTATAAATTAAAATATATAAAGAAAAATAATTTACATAATAATAATATTATTAGAATCACTAAAAAATAATAAAAATTATAATGTATAGATCGATTTATAATATTATTCGTATTAATTTATGAGAAATTAGCGAGGATTTTATTTTTTCGTCACAAATTGCGACGAAATAGCTAGAAATTTAAAAAAAAATTAAAAATTTCCAAAATTTTTCACTCCCTCTTTTTTTTTTTTTTCCCTCCTTCTTCCCCCTTCCTTCTTCCTCCTCAACTCCCTCCCTCACCTCCCTCACGGCACCCCCCATCCGGCGCCCCCTCCCGCTCCCCCTCCCTCTCCCCGCCGGCGACCCCCCCATCCCGCGCCCCCCTCCCGCTCCCCCTCCCTCTCCCCGCCGGCAACCCCCCCATCCCGCACCCCCTCCCGGTCCCCCTCCCTCATCCGCGCCCCCTCCCGCTCCCCCTCCCTCATCCCGCGGCCCCCTCCCTCAACTCCCCCCATCCCGCAGCCCCCCCCTCAACTCCCCTCCCTCAACCCCCCACACCCCCGCGGCCCCCTCCCCGCGCCCCCTCCCTCGCCCCCTCCCCGCGCCCCCTCCCTCGCGCCCATCCCGCAGCCCCCCCACCCCCGCGCCCCTCCCTCAACTCCCCCCATCCCGCAGCCGCCCCCCCCCTCAACTCCCCCCGCTCTTCCTACCCCTTCAGCCCGCCCCCTCGCCGGCGCCTACCATTCCCTGTGCTATCGTCTGTGCCGTTGCTCGAAGTTGATTCGTTTGGGTAAGTAGTTAGAATTTATCTCTTTGAGCTACTTCATTATCTTATAAACTTTGGGCAGATTTTCATTTCCCTGAAGCTTTGAAATTTGGGCGATTATTTGTGAATGAGCAGTAGTTTGAATTGATGTATAAAAGTTGTATTGATGTTGGGGTTGAGTTTGAGGAGATTGTGAGTGACATGATGGTGGTTTGATGTGAGAAAAACAATTTAAATTTGGAATTGTGAACTGGAATTGCTAAATTGTTAGTTGGAATTGTTGTCCTTTTTTAACATTCAATGTGTTTTGATCTATACTTATAGTGCACTCTTTTTTACCCCGTTATAAAAAAATTACTACTTTGATCAAATTATATGAGAACTATGTTTTAGCTATATAAACCCTTATAAATTAATTTGATTGGTTATGATGCCATAATAGGAAGGTTGATTTCTAATTAGTTTAGTAATCTTATTACTTGATTATAATAATATATTAGTCTCTCTAGTGGAAGATTTAACTCTAGTAGAATGCTTTGAAGGCTCTTTTATGTGAGAAATCCGTTTCCTTAGATTATGAAGATGTAGGATGTGCGTTTTGTTCATATAAATTGCCTTTTTGTTGAATTCAAATGTTGGATTCCCCGTGAGTAATGGGTGATTACTCCTCCTGGGTAATGGGTGATTACCCCTAGTTATCCTTTTATTTATTTATTTATTTTTTTGTATAAATGAATGATCTGTCTTTGTTGTTTGCAATTGCATTTTGATTGTATAATTTTGAGGTGGCCTTGTGCCTGGAAAATGTCCAATTACAGGGGAGACTCGTCAAAATTTTTTTCAAAATCTGCCGCTACTTAATGTGGAATAGAATAACTACCCTTATCTTGGAGTGTATTATTCGATTGAGCATGAGTATATATCCCATAATAGCATTATTATTAAAAATAATATTGCTAATAAGAATAAGAATAGGAGTAATGAAATGAGTAATAATAATAATTTCATATATAGGTCGATGTTAATAATAGCAGGAATAATATACGTTATAGAGAGAGTTAAAATAAGAATATAATTAGCTTTAATAGTATTTAATCTTAATCAAATTCCTCAATTAAGATTAAATACTTGGTTAAAACGTATATATTGAAGGTGTAACCGTATCCAACGATAGCAATTGTAAATTCTATGTTTTGGACCTCTTTTTGTTAGATAATAGAAAGGAAAATGTAATTATACTTCTCTTCCTTTTGTTTAAGGGGTGATTTTAATTATTGAGTTGATTGTTCTTTTCTCTCATTTAGACGTCATGGAGGATCGTAGTTGGATGTATAGAAGGCACGCTTCGGTGTAAAAGGGATCACTATTGAATTTGAGGAAGGGGTTAAGGCTTTTTTGACATTTGCCTTATCAAATGCAATGTCAAGCGTAATTAGATGCCCGTGTGCAAAATGTAAGAATAAAAAGTACCCGGATCCAAAGACAAGTTAAGCTCCACCCGTGGAAGTCCTGGATTTGTGCCTAGGTATTACCGGTGGACATGTCATGGTGAGCCATTCGAGTGTCCCTCAAGTGTGTCTACCTCAATCCTGCAATCCGATTCACATCAAGAAAATCGGTCTCGCGAAATGGTCTTAGACGTAGCAGACCCGACTTTCCCCCGAAGCTCCATCAGCAGCTCATTTTGAAGAGCCACCTAATGTGGAGGCACAAAGGTTTTACGATATGTTAAAGGCGGCAGAGACTCCTATATGGGATGGATGCACACAACATTCGCAGCTTTCACTGGCTTCAAGGTTATTAAACATTAAGTCTGAAAATAACCTCTCGCGTAAAGCCTTTAACGATGTTGTGCAATTGATGAAAGAGGTTGTGCCTAGCAAGAATACGATTCCCGATGATTTCTATCGATGAAAAAATTAGTGGCTGGGTTGGGTTTGCCGGTACAAAAAATAGATGTATGCAATAATGGATGCATGCTTTATCGGAAAGATGACATGAATCGTAGAGAGTGTAAATTTTGTGGCCATCCTCGATATGCACAGTAAAAAGGTTGGGAAGAACACAAGTAGAAGGGAAATTTCATTCAAGAAGATGTATTACTTCCCGATAACACCGAGGCTACAAAGATTGTACACTTCCAAAACAACAGCTGAACACATGAGATGGCATGGAGAGAGCAGATCGGAGAAAGGCACAATGAGTCACCCTCGTGATACTGAAGCATGGCAACACTTTGATCGAATATATCCCGAGTTTGCAAAAGAAGTACGGAATGTCAAACTTGGTTTATGTACGTATGGATTCTCACCATTTGGGATGTCGGGTAAGCAATATTCATCCCGGCCGGTCATTCTCACACCGTATAATCTCCCCCGTGGATGTGTATGAAGGATCCAATCATGTTTTTAACAATCATTATCCCGGCCCCAAGAATCCAAAGCACCAGGTGGATGTTTATTTACAACCCTTGATAGATGAATTAACCAAATTGTGGTTTGAAGGTGTCACCACTTATGACATATCGAAGAAACAAAACTTCCAACTACGGGCGGCACTTTTGTGGACTATTAATGATTTTCCCGCATATGGTATGTTGAGTGGCCGGAGCACTCGCTGGGAGATCGGCTTGTCCATATTGTATGGGCAATACAAAGTCTTTTCATCTACAAAATGGTGGGAAACAATCATGGTTTGACTGTCACCGTCTGTCTTACCATCGGATCATCCTTACAGGAGGGATACGAGATCTTTTAGGAATGATAGAGGTTCTCGAGACATCACAAACTCGTGCAATACCCTACCGGTGAAGAAATCTGGGATAGTTTGTCTAATTATGAAAAAATTACAGAAACATGCAAAGAAATTGGAAGGAGTAATGGCAGGGGAATATCTCATAATTGGGCAAAAAGGAGTATTTTTTGGGATTTGCCGTATTGGCGTACTAATTTGGTCCGACATAATATTGATGTAATGCACAATGAGAAGAATGTATTTGACAATGTCATGAATACAGCTTCTTGAGGTAAAGGGTAAATCAAAAGACAATTTAAAGGCTAGACGTGACTTAGAAATTTATTGCCATAGGCCCGAGCTACATGCCTTGAATGTGGGAGGAGGAAAAGTGGCTATACCTAAAGTCGTTTACTCGTTGACATCGTAACAAAAGAAACTTTTGCTAGAATGGTTGAGGGGATTGCAACTCCCGTATGGATACGCTTCAAACATTGGAAGATGTGCCGATTTGAATGAGTTGAAGTTATCCGGTATGAAATCACATGACTCGTCACGTATTCATGGAGAGACTACTTCCAATTGCATTGAAGGAATTTCTTCCTTCTAATGTATGGGGTGTTTTGACGGAGTTGAGTCTTTTTTATCGTGATCTATGCTCTCCTAAGTTGAATGTAGCTCATATGGCCAAATTGGAGTCCGATATTCCTTTATTGTTATGTAAGTTGGAGAAGATATTTCCACCTCGCATTCTTTGATGTAATGGAACACCTATTAATTCATTTGCCTTACGAAGCAAGAGTTTGTGGCCCCGTTCAATATAGGTGGATGTACCCGTTTGAACGGTAATCGAATCATTCAATCTAATTCTTTTCATAGCAGTGTTCGATATAAGTGTGTGTGACTCGAAGTCGTATTTTTTTAAATGACAGTATTTGCATCAATTGAAAATCAAGGTGAAAAATAAGGCTAGAGTTGAAGGGTCAATCCGCAATGCTTATCTAGTTGAGGAAGCATCCACTTTCTTCTCTTATTATTTTGAGCCACATGTACAAACAAAACGTACAATTCCAGCGCGTAATGAAGAAGGAGAACGATTAGAGAGGGTGCAAGAACCCGGGTCGTCAATCCGCAATGTTCAAGGACGGGTGATAGGACGAATTCGAACTCGGTTCCTTACTTCGAAGAATTCGTTGCAAGCAAGAATTTATATGTTGCTTAATTGTGGTGAAGTGCAGCCATACATTGAGTACGAGCTACTACTTCATACATTTTATACGATAAATGATACATCATAATGATTTTGACTCATTCCATCTAATTCTAATGCATTACAGGGCATTCACGGCACACTTACGAAGTCCGGCTCCGACTATATCGTAGATAGAAATCAATAGAAGTATCACCTTGAATTTGCGTAATGGTTTAGTGGATATGTAAGTCTCATAAGATAATAACTTGCATTTGGAACTCCATTGGGGATTCAATGGAGTTTCATAATGCTATAACTTTCATAATTACGAGGTTAACTTGTCTAATGTTTTTTAGGTACAAGATTCGTAAAATATGGTTACAAATGAATGCTTGAGGAACTTTGCTTGGGGTCCGTCAAGACTAGTGAAATCATATAGTGGGTACATAATTAATGGTTACCGATTTCACACTCATGATTATGCGGAGGGAAAGAAAACAAGCTAATAGTGGTGTTTGCGTGAAAGGGATTGGAAATGACGCATCGAGACCTCGATTACTATGGAGTGTTAAATGAGATTATTGAAGTGCAATTTCCTGGTAATCCACAAGCAAAGCATTGTTCTTTTTAAATGTCACCGGTTTGATCAAACATTGAATCGTGGTACGAGGGTACATCCGCAGTATAATCTTGTAGAAATTAACCACAAAAGGAGCTATGCTAACTATGATCCATTTGTTCTAGCTCAACAAGCTATCCAAGTGTATTATGCATCATATCCAGGGAGTAAGAGGCCAAGATCTCGATTGGTTGGCAGCTTGCAAAACCAAAGCTCGACATATAATAGATGCACCCGTGGTTGATAGAGCTTATCAGAAGAAGTAGATGCTATCGACGTAAGTCAAGCATATCGTTATTTGTTGATCTTGGTATTCTCGACGCATGAGAATGGTATGAGTGAAATGTTGGATGTTCATGATGAGGCTATAACAAGCAAGGGATAGTTCTCCTATAAATGAAGAGGAAGAAGATGAATGGGAAACGAGTAGCGATACCTCGCAGATGATGATGAGTCTCAGTATCGGAGAATGATTCTAGTGAATAGGCCTCGATTTCAATTCATTTACAAATAATATAGTTAATGGTGAGGGAATCCCGAAATCTATTGCATCATTACTATCCCATGTCAAATTTTAACTTACAATTTATTTGTTACTTGAATCTACATGCCTTGAATCTTTTATTATTTTAAATTCCATCACATACAATTTTGTTTCACAATTTTGTCTAATTGTCTGGAATCTCATCTCCTTCTTTTTTTTTGGCAGAATCTTTCGTTTAGACTTGTACAGCCCGGAGGATTTTTGTTATTCCTTATTATATTCTTTTGTGGTGTAAACAACAAGGTAGTTTATATATTGTATTGTTGTCGTATTGACAGACAATTCACAAGGACAAGAGGCATTTATAATTTTTAGCTTGATTTTAACTATATCGAACATTTTAATTGGAACCCCGTGAGTGATGGGTGATCATTCCCCGTGAGTGATGGGTGATCATTCCTCTTGGGTAATGGGTGATTACCCCTAGTTATCTTTTGAATTTTTCTATATTTAAAAGATCTGTCTTTGTTGTTTGTAACAGCTGCTTTGGTTGTCAAATCTTGAGGTGGCCTTGTGCCCGGGAAATGCCCAATTATAGGGGAGACTCTCGTCAAATTTTTTTTAAAATTCAATTTACAAGTACAATGTTTATTTTGACATATCCATCATCAAGCAAAGCATTATTATTGTATTACTTTAAACTAGCGAATAGATATAACGTTTCAATGTTATTATTCTTTTATCATTTTTATTCACGGTTATTTACATCCTTCTTTTGGAGTGGGCTTCGTCTTTATTGGTTACTTATTTTTCTTTTTTCATCTCCTTTAGCAATGTCTTCTAATGAAGGATCATTGAGGGAGGGGAGTCGGAGGGTCGGAGCCTTATACTCCATCCCCTACTCAACTACAAAGGCTTTCAGTGCCTCCTTCATTACATGGCTCTATTGGAGATGAGGGAGTACCATCCCCGGCTTTTCAATCATCCGCCGCTTCAGCCTTCGCATTCCGTTGGGTTGCAAGTTACGGACTCCCGACCTTGGATTGTTCCACGGGGAAACGGGTAAGTAACATATTCATACTTTGTAAGATGTTGATTATTAGTTCAATTATTATTATTATTTTTGAGATTAACATAACTATATTGTACATTGTCATTGCACCAAAAATAGGTTCGCTGGCTCGGACAAATGTGTCCGAGAAATTTCAAATATAATACAAGCAGTACTTCACCGGTTCGTATCCGACATACACGCACGTCCCGATAACCGTGCGAGACTTATGGTTTCAAGAATTTGGGGTAAGCAATTTTTGAGTATTTTTTATCGTTTAAGTACTATGTTATATGTTAATCGAAATCTTAATCATGATCATGCAGAAATATTTTCGGTGGAGGGAAGAGTATGCTTCGCTAATTCGATCAAATTGGGAAAAGAAGTGTCTGACGCGATTTTCGGACATAATGTCTAGGTTGAGGAAGAGGGATGATTGGGTATGTCCTCATTGGATAGAGGCACAAGTATTGGAATGACATTTGCGAGTACTCGGAGATCGTAGAAGTATCGAAGCTCTCATCCACCAACAAAAAGAATCGTGGGAGTAGCCGCACCCATACTCGGAGGGTCTATTTCTGTTCACGTAACACGAGGACCGTTTGGTAATTCACCTACATGCCTTAATTAATTATTAATCTAAATTGTTTTATTACAAATTTATGTAAGATTGTAATGATTACATTGTGTTAACATAAATGTAGCGGGCCAAGGAGGGGAGTTCTTTTAGCTACACAGTACATGTTTGAGACATTACATGTCTTTCGTAGCGGGCCACAAAAGGGTCGGCTTTGTCGCTGAGCGATCTCGCCGTACATTGGTACTATATAGATTAAATATGTTGAAATTCTTTATACCGTGTGGAATTTGTATTTTATTTTGATAATTACTATTGACAATTCTTTTTTTTTTTTTTAGGATGAGGTGCGAAATCTCATACGTAGCACTCCTCGATCCGAGTCTAGTGACTCGTAAACTCGTTATTCCTCTTGATGAAAAAGCCATGTTTGTAAAGGCACAAGGCGGGTTCAAAAGGGGACGAGTTTTGGGTTAGGCTCGGAGGCGACACATGTTCGAACTAGACTGTCTCAAAGTGGATCGCATGCATCTTCTCCTACGTAAGTTGATATTGGACATCTAGTAGAGCAAAGGGTTCAACAGTCGAGCGGAGATTCAATCGACAAATAGACTTGTACCGGGACTTCATGAAGCAACAAGCAGCCTACATTTGGTGGTTGGATGGCAGCTATGTCGGACAAAATGGGTATTCCCGCACCATCTATGCCATCCATAGAGGAGATAGAAGCGCGCATTGCGGCTGCTAATGTCGAAGATGAAGATCCAAATGTTGACGATGGATTTGATCCAACTCGATGAGCACCCGGGCCCACGTAGTGGCTCTCGTTCCCCTCCTCCACCTCCTTCGCAACTGCTCCTTCATTGCTTACATAGACTTGTTATATTTATTTTATACTCTTTATACACTATTACTTATTTTTGTGAATTATTTTACTTTTTTAGATACTTATTATGTATTTTATATTATATTTTAATATTTAATTATATTTATTTGGGTTTATTTTTAATTTTTTATAGTATTTTTTTGGATTATGAACATACTCGTTGATATTTATTTGTATAATATTTCGGGGTTGATTTATAGGGTAATAATTTAAAATAAATATAATAATAAAAAAATTTATTGCAAAACCCTCGCAATTTGCGAGGGTTTTGCGAGAGTCAAGTCGTGGCCCTTGCAAAACCCTCGCAAATTGCGACGGTTTTGCGAGGGTCACGACTTGGGGTTAATTGTACCCTCGCAAAACCGTCGCAATTTGCGAAGGTTTTGCGAGGGCACAAGGTTGGCCCTCGCAAAACCCTCGCAAATTGCGACGGTTTTGCGAGGGTCACACTTGGGGTTAATTGTGCCCTCGCAAAACCGTCGCAATTTGCGAGGGTTTTGCGAGGGTCACAAATTGGGGTTAATTGTGCCCTTGCAAAACCGTCGCAATTTGCGAGGGTTTTGCGAGGGCACAAGGGTGGCCCTCGCAAAACCCTCGCAAATTGCGACGGTTTTGCGAGGGTCACAACTTGGGGTTAATTGTGCCCTCGCAAAACCGTCGCAATTTGCGAGGGTTTTGCGAGGGCACAAGGGTGGCCCTCGCAAAACCCTCGCAAATTGCGACGGTTTTGCGAGGGTCACAACTTGGGGTTAATTGTGCCCTCGCAAAACCGTCGCAATTTGCGAGGGTTTTGCGAGGGCACAGGGTGGCCCTCGCAAAACCGTCACAAATTGCGACGGTTTTGCGAGGGTCCAAACTCATAGCCCTCGCAAAACCCTCGCAAATTTGCGACGGTTTTGCTAGGGCCAACCTTGTGCCCTCGCAAAACCCTCGCAAATTTGCGACGGTTTTGCGAGGGGTCACTTTTTTTCGTCGCAAAATCGTCGCAAAAATTATTCCTCTGGTGAAGTTTGACCAAAAATATTCGTCGCAAAATCCTCGCAAAACCGTCAGTAAATAGCAACGAATTTTTTTGCCCTCGCAAAACCGTCACAATTTGCGACGGTTTCCCATGGCCGTCGCAAATTGCGACGTCGTTTTTGCGACGGCCAAAACCGTCGCAAAACCGTCGCAAAAATGCGACGGTTTTGCGACGGTTTTGGCCGTCGCAAATGGCGATTTTTCCTGTTGTGACAGGTACCGGTCCAAGGACTAAACAAGTGCCAGTTATGTATGCGTTCACAGTAGATTGTTAGAGGACCGGCACTGGATGAATTAATAACAGGTTCTGGTTATGTTCGTAGATCTGATTTTTGCATTTTTTTTAATCACAGTTTTTAGGAGTTCCCTTGGGCTATAAATAGAACTTTTCCATACTATTGAGGGTGGCCAACAGTGGAGAAATACACCCACCACAAGAGAGAGACTCAAGGAGAGGATTGGAGTGTTGATCTTGAGGACACTTGGAGACAATGATGAATAGATCTTTTCTATGAGTTTCTCTTACTCTATTTTATTTGTTTTCACATGACAATTTGTATTGAAATTTTTAATTGTATTTTAAAGGGACGAACCTTAATTTGTTCTTCTGTTAAATCTACTCTTAATTTGTTAATTTCAATCTCTAATATATGATTACTTGATTTTATTATGTTGAATTTGTTATTTGTGTTGTTTTCTCCTAATGAATTTGAGAGATTAGATTAGGAGTTAAATTCCATTTAATGGGTTCAATGTGGGTTTTCCTTCAACTAACTCGAGAGAGAGGTTATGGATTAGAACTTGGTAATCATTGGGTTCTTGATATCGCCTAGAGATAGGGATATTAGGTCCTTCTGGGATTTAGGGGTTTTGTGCTTAATGCTTCTTGGGTTCAATTAGGGAGGTAGAAATACTTTTTAATTGGCTAAGAATAAGAAATCCATAACTTGAAAGAGAGTGAATTTTGCATTTGTGACCTCTACCAGTATTAGAATTAAAATTTAGTTATCTTGGTTTTTTTAATACTTAGCTAATTTTGGGGGGATTTTTAACAAGTACTTGTCCTTAATTCTTTTTCTTATCCTTGATATCTTCTTACAGCTAATCTTGTATGGGTTGTGTTAATTCTCTTTGATCGCCCATTGTAATTAGTATATTCCATCAATTCATTTGGCTAAACAATAAAAAAAAGAGTTAATATTGGTACCTTTATCCCTTTCCTGAGGATCTTCAACACTAGCCAATAAAATTATATATTACACGACGAGAATACTTGTCCATATATACGTTATTTTGTGAGTAATATTAGCGTTTTATTTAAAACATGATTTGTTTTGTGATTTGTGTAATACTTTCTAAGTAAAACATATGCACACAAAATGCACATTATGTTTTTTGTGCCTTTGCCGAGAAGTAAGGATAATATTATAAAAGCTTGGATTTTATTGATTTAGTCATATAATTATTTGTAAATATTACTAATTATTTATTTATTTTTATGAAAATATTCTTTTTATATATTTTTGTAAATTACTAAATTTTACATGTACATACTTGTGTAGAATTTTCTTAATCGTAGTTGGTAAAATTATGTTGTTTGTTGTATTCAATTAGTTATTCTTATTGCCATAGTTGTATGTACTCTTAGTATTTGTACCATTAGGTATTTTTCAATAAAATTTCTTGTTGTTCTTACATAACTTGTACTTTTGGTATTTGCAGTGAGTTGTTTGTTGTATGAAAGGACTTGTGCTATATAGTATATTAGTTTTGATACTTTATATATTGTTGTTTTTTGTATATAGTGTTTATTGATAATAGTATATTAGACTATATATTGATCTTGTGTACCCCTAGTATATATGTAACATCCCTCCCTTGTACACTTTGACTGTGACTGCTTTATATAAAATGAATATTTGTATGAAGGCCCAAAACAAGAAATGATCAGTTTAATGAACTGAACGTTTTGATGAGATAAAAATATGCATTATTGAAAATTTGAAATTATGGGGACCTGAATAGAATTTTGGATTTGTTTTACCCGTAACCTAAATATTCAAATTGCGACTATTTTTAGTAGAGTAAGAGTTCAGGGGTACGATTAGAACAAAAATTGAACAGTGTAATGAGACGGACGTTTTGGTATAACCTAAGCTATCAGGGGCATTATCGTTTTTTTTTTTTACCGCGATCGGGATTTTGACGATAAATTGGGAAGAATTGAGAAAGAATCAAGAATTTTGATTCCCACTATTGAGTTCAATAAAATTTATAGATTCCATTAGTAGAATAAAATATTTTCCGATACGGGTTGGAATTTTAGTTATTTTTTGAAGAAATTCTGAAATACAATCGAAATTGAGACAAGCGGTGTAATATAATTGGTGGATGAAAACAAGTGTTAAAATATCAGTAGAGGAGTAAAATATTTGTCGGATTATTTAATTGCAAAAGCTTATCAAATAAGTTTAAGAAATATATAAGGATAATGGTGAAAAAAAAATCAACATGTGGAACGGATAGTCCACAATAGCCCACAACACCATTAATGAGCATTTGACCTTTGGACACAAGAATGGTGGTAAAAAGGCTGAAAAAAAGCCTAAAATTCATTCATAAGAGGAGGAGAAAGAAGAGAGGAAGAAAAAAAAAAAGGAAACAAGAAAGAAAAGCTAGAGAAAATATGGAGAAAAAGAGAAAAAATGAGAGAAAAAGGAAGAACTTACAGGAAATCAAGTTTGGAGAAACACACAAATAAGGTAAAAGTCTATACTTCATGAATTAAAGTTATAAATTTCATTACAATGATTATTATGGTATGAATATTGTTGGGAAAATATGGAAGTTGTGATTTTGTCTAGCATGATTTCTATGTTTGGTGAAGATTGGTGTGTGCATATGTGTGCCGGTTGTTTCAGGGTTTATGTGCTATTTTTTATATGATATATAAAGGTGTTTTGATGGTGGTTTAGATGGTTGTTCATATCTGTAAAAGGAGAAGATAGAATTGAAATGAATGGATTTAATAGTTGAAAGAAAATGAATTACTATTGTTGTTGTTTATAATTATTAATTTTGAGTTGAGAAATGATTGATTTGCTGAGTACTTTATGTCTAAAAATCAGAGAATTAAGAGCTCTTTTGATGGAATTTAAGATGGTTTAAGTGTGATATAGATGTTAGGATTAAAGTAGAATAGATGGTGTGAAGAAAGGAAACAAAAACAGAAATTCTATTTTGAAGAATTTCTAAGCAGCTTTGAAGAATGAATAAACTGTACAAATTTGCTTGTTGTTCTGGGACCCGATGACCTGAAACTTGTAGCTAAAAGGTTGACTTGTCAAGTTAGACTAACTTCTAAGCAACTGTGGAGGCTTTGTGAAAAGAACTTTTGTGAAAATTTTATTTTTCTCTCATTCTTTTGTTCACTCTTTTCTTTCTTTTTCAACTCACTCATTTTTTATCTTTTGATAGATGCCACATCGGAACCATCTACATTTTTTTTTTCACTTAGTAGGTGTTATTAGGTACCACCTACTTTATCCTATTTACTTAAATCCAAATTTATGACTAATTTAGATAGTTTTCGAACAAAAATTAGCATATATTTCATACTTATATATAATTACATTACTTATACAGATTTCTTAAAGTCAAAAGCTTCACTCATCTGTTAAGAAAGAAACAAGGTTAAACTAAATTTGCAATACTTAACTATATTCAACCTAACTATACTTAACTATATCAAAAACTAATTTAACTAAATAAATATCAAATCATTTTTAAAGTAAAAATGAAAATAAATAACTCTACCAATTTGATTCAAAATCTCAAAGAATTTTTAAAAAATTAAAAGTTTTTACCCAATTTAAAAGTTTTGCTCAATTTCACACAAAAAATTGGAAAAAGAATTAAAATTTCACATTCATATACTTAAACCGGATACTATCCTCAATAGATGAATATAAGTCCATGATACATAGCTAAAGGAACCAAGAAAATACGAAGAAAAAAAAAAAAAAAGGACTTCTTAAGCAACATGTGCATATGTGATTGTATGATTGCCAAATTTCCAAAACTTCAGATTTTATTCATTCACAAGAAAACTACAAGGTTAGACAATAAGAATATTAGAATTAAGAGTACATGTCCACGGCTGCAGGTTTGTCACCTGCAATGTATATGGTCTGCATGGAATGTGCACATCGTGCAAAGATTTTCCTCTTGGCCAGCCTGACGATGGCATGGTGCACCAAATCATGTAGAATTACTAAGAGTTGCAAAAATGGCTCTATTTTAGCACAGCTTGATGCATAGTCATGCATCAAGCTCTGCAACCTATGTTTTGCACTTCCAATCTTGCTCTTTTGAACTCTAATACTTTCTTTTGAGTCTATTTGGTCTTTCATTTGAATTGTTGATGCATTTGGCTTCTTTTGGATCCTTAATTACCTTCCAAAGCTCTTTAATCTTCCATATATAATTTTGATCACTTTGAACACCTTTTGGTCCTCCTTTTGGTATCCATCTCTTAACAAACTTCTTAATTCTTGGCTTGTTGGCATTGTTAGCTTGAAATCCTCATTGAATTCCATTGTAATTTAAGGCTCTATGTTGTCAAGTAATGAGTCTGAGTTCTCCATCCCTTTTTTTTTTATGTGCTTTGGAGCTTGAGCGGATTCCTATCATTCTACCCATGTTGTACTGCTTACCGCGTGTTAAAGTTGTGCATGGCATGTGGCCCGCTTGTGCCATATGATGTGCAAGGTATTGAGTTTCTCTGCTATTTGCACGAGATCATCCATGCATGTGCAACATCCCTAGTATTCGCCTCTTCCCTTTTTCTTGCTTAAATTCATTAGAATTGAATCCTTTTTCTTTTGTCTTAATGTTTCCTTTCTTTTTCAAGTATTTTTTCTTCTTTTAGGCTAGGTTATTTAGGTAGTGACTTTTTAGTCTTGTGTAGAACTTCTTTCTTTGGGAATATATTCCTATGTCTAACAATTTTATAGCCCTATAGCCTTGTAGCTTATCGTTTAGATTGGCATATTGTAGCACATAATTTCTGGAGATATATTTAGAGTTTGGCATTCAATCATTGAATCACACAAGTTACCTGGGGAGTTTTGTTTTTTCTTTACCCTTTATATTCTTGATCCTCTTTGTTGAGCTTTCTTGTTTTTTATCTTCATTCATTGAGGACAATATTCAGTTTAGTGTGGGGAAGGGAATTACGATTTCTTTTCCAAGTTTTTTTTTTTTTTTTGGTGAATTTGGATAATTTTTTAAAATATTTTTTATGGTTTTTGATAAAATTGGTAGAGCTATGTCTTTTATTCTTACTTTGGATAATAATTCAATATTTATTTGATTGAGTTAGTTTTTGATAAACATAGATATTATGTTAAATATATGTTAAGTCTTGATAATTTAGTTTAATCTTGTTTATTTCTTAGCAAATAAGTGAAGCTTCTGACTCCAAGCAACTTACATAACTAATTTGATGATGTATAAGTATGGTATATGAGCTAATTTTAATTTAACAATTATCTAAGTTAGTGCTAAGCTTTAGTTTAAGTAAATATGATAAGGTAGGATAGAGTATAAAAAGTACCTACCGTGGGAGATGAAAAAAAAAAAAAAAAAAGAGTAGGATGGAGCATAAAAAGCATCTACTAAGGGAAAGATGAAATAAAAAAAAGCAGGATAAAACATAAAATAAAAAGCACCTACAAAGGAAAAATGGAAAAAATAGTAGGATGGAGCATAAAATGCACTTACCAAGAGAGAAAAAAAAAAGTGAGATGAAAATGAAAAGAGTAAAAAAAAAAAAAAAAAAGGTGTAAGAAAGAAAAATTCTATTTGTATTCTTTATCTTTTCTATATAAAAAAAAAATATTGAGTGGAAAAAAGGGGGTTGAGATGGAGCTTAAAATGCACTCAACTAAAATGAGTGAAATAAAAGCCTAATTTATGACCTAATGTGTAGTAATTTAGACAAGTACAAAGTACAAAAACTTGAATTGGCTTATTATTCATAACTTATATGATTTATATTGTTTATATGTTTTGATCAAATAAAGGAGTGAAATGCATTGAACTTGTTTAAATTGACTTTAATAGCTTTAAGTATATTTAGTCTAATATGTGAGTTTATCTAGACTCTACTTGATTAAATGAATGTTAAATCATTTTTCATTACGAAAGGAAAAGATGGCATATCCATTGTACTTGAAAATTTGAAAAGATGTTTGTAATCATATTTTAAAAAGTAATTTTGCCCGAGGACATGCAAAAAGTTAAGTATAAGGGTATTTGTTAAGTATAAAAAAAAATAATATTTTTACGTCCTTTTTACTTGGCTTGTGTATATGCGTTTGTCTGCAATTGGACAATTTCTACATATTTTGTGTATTTATATGTTCCTGGTGACTATGTGAAAAATGTTAGTAAACTAGGGTACCTACGAGCACAGATAGGCAACTCAACTGAATTGAACAAGCACCGCCTATACCCGACCAGGGCTCTAACAATTGCAATTATCAAATATCAACAATGCCGGCAAGGCCACACAGTCCAAACGTAATGTAACTAGACAGAATTCACACTTAATAAACAAATCAATAGTATACCTGATTGACTTGCTCGCGGTTCTTCCAGAATGTACCTAGCGCTGGCACTCCTCTGGACAAGCTGCGCCGCAACGTACTGTACTGCTGACCGAATCACCAGTCTAATACTGGTTTGCCTTCAAGAAGCTATTCGCCCCACTCCGGTGCGATGGGTACAGCGACTCTTCTTGCAGGATAAGACGGTCTCAGATCACTGTTGACGCACACCAACTGTGATCACCTCGAAAATCCCCTCAGTTCGCCGGTCCCGATAAGGCAAAATTATGGATCGTGGAGAGAGAATCGAAGCGGCGAATTTTCTTGCAAGAAGCAAAAAAACATGAAAAGGGATTCTCCCTAATGGCAGCTCTGTTCCCCCTTTTAATGTCGCCTTAGGAAAATTAAAACCCAATTCGGATTAGGAAGTCCTAATTCCTTTATCAGATTTTATGTTTCCTATTCCTTTTCAAGTTAGAGTTAATTAATTGGGCCAAATAAAAGTAGAAGATCGTGAAAACATGGCCCAAGCCCAACTTTAACAATATTTAATTATGGATTCCCACCATGAAAATGGCTTCTACCACAATCAAAACAATCTCTAACATGTCAAGAACAATTCCCATTAATTGTTTTAGGCTAACTAATCATGAGTTAAAAATTATTAACTCCCAAAGTTGCCATTTTCAACAATCCCCCACAAATCCATAGTTAAAGACTATTCAGGATTCACATAATCTGCTTTCGATAATGGTACCTTCCGGTTTGAACCACTACCTAAGTTATCCAACTTATGCCCCCACGAGAACGAGATGGACTTAAGCCTTGAATCTGAACCTTGAATGTGACGGCGTCCATTGGTAACAACAAACTATCGGCTATGGAGATAATCTTTAGGGTTGACACGTTATGGCCATGTGTCCTGATCCTGTCTCATGAGTGTATTCAGAGAAAACCCAATTCCCTTTAGTTGCGGCCACACAACAACACTCACATAGTTGGCGATCTCCAAGGATGGACTGCTAGCATCCTGTCTAAAAGACTTGATCCCATTCAGAGTCAAAACTCTTACTTATTGCAGTAAACGCACCACAGGCTTTCAGGGAAATGACCTAGATACAAAAGTATCAGAATTGGTGCCAGATTCACTCAAACAGCTTGTTTATACCACATTGAACTGCCTTGCGGGATCTCCACTTGGTCAGTTGGGTTGCCACTGTAGGTGAATCATTTCTGGGTTATCAGTCCCATTCCCAACCTGGATTTAAGGAACAATGATGTTTCAAGTCCCTTAGTTAAGGGGTCTGCAATGTTATATTTGGATCCAACAAAGTCAACGAGACACCACCCTTTCGAGACACTAACTCCCTTATAGACTTAAGTCTAACTTGGATGTGTCTCTTAGTCTTTTGATTATACTTGGTACTCTTTATCTTTGCAATTGTGGTTTGATTGTCACAATGCACGGATATAGCGATAACGGACTTGGCGATCATTGGCAAAGAGGACAATAGTCCATACAGCCATTCAGCTTCCGTTCCAATAGTATCCAAGGCACATAACTCAGCCTCAAAAGTTGACCGAGTTATCATAGTCTGTTTACAAGACTTCCAAGCGACTGCACCACCACCTAATGTAAACACATATCCAAGTGCATCCATTGCTACCGAGTTCTTGGCTATCCAGCTTGCATCACTATACCCTTCAAGTACAGCAGGGAATTTCCTATAATGCAGCCCAAGGGACACTGTTCCCTTCAAGTACTTTAGTACTCTATCTAAGGCCTCCCAATGAGTCCGATTTGGACAACTTGTATATCTTGCCCGCTTAGATACGGAAAATGAAGTATCTGGTCTTGAGCCATTTGCAAGATATTACAAGCAACCAATAATTTGAGAATATCTTAATTGAGACACAGGAACTCCACTTTCATTTTTGAACAAAGCTACAGAAGGGTCACTTGGAGTTTTAGCAATTCTACAATTTTGATACCCATATTTCTCAAGAACACTCTCAACATAGTGAGTTTGAGAAATGGTTATCCCCTCAGTTGAGCGAATCAACTTTAGGCCAAGAATCACATTTGCTACTCCCATATTCTTCATTTCAAACTTACTTTTCAAAAATGATTTAGTCTCATTAATTATCTCAATATTGGACCCAAATAGCAAAATGTCATCCACATACAGGCATAGAACAATACAAGTATTACCTTTAACCTTACAGTAAACACACTTGTCATTCTCATTTATGTTGAAGCCAAATGATAAAATTGTTTTATCAAATTTTTCATGCCATTGTTTGGGTGCTTGTTTTAGACCATATAGGGATTTAATAAGTTTACAAACTTTCCGTTCATTTCCTTTGGCCACAAATCCCTCAGTTTGATCCATATATATCTCTTCTTCAAGATCACCATGAAGAAAAGCTGTCTTCACATCCATTTGGTGGATGGTGAGACAATATATGGAAGCCAATGCAATTAGCACTCGGATTGTAGTCAAACGAGCAACAGGAGAGTATGTATCAAAATAGTCTATTCCCTCTTTCTGTCTAAACCCTTTAGCAACTAATCTGGCTTTATACTTATCTATGGTCCCATCTGGTTTAAGTTTCTTCTTAAATATCCATTTACATCCAATTGTACTGCACCCAGGAGGGAGATCTACCAATTCCCATGTCCCATTGGAGACAATGGAATCCATCTCACTCTTGACGGCTCCTTTCCAATGCCACTGCTACGAGGAAGCCATAGCCGCTTGAAAAGTCAAAGGTTCGTCCTCAACATTGTAAGTGACAAAGTCACTTCCAAAGTCCTTGACAGACCTTAGCTCTCTTACTCCTTCTAGGTTCTTCCAATTCCTCAATTTGAGTATTGGGACTATTTGGACTTGCCCCCACATCTTTCATCCTTTCCACATGATCAGGAATGGAATCAGACGTTAAGGCTGAATCTAAAGTAGAAACATCTTGAGGCAAACCAGTTTTCATGGGAAACACATTCTCAAAGAATGTAGCATCACGGTATTGAATGATAGTGTTACAATCTATACCAGGTATTTCGGACTTAATTACCAAAAACCTCATGGCATAGCTTGTTTCCACATAACCAATAAAGATGGAATCAACAGTCTTTGGTCCTAACTTCTTCCTTGTATGTTCAGGGATTAGAACTTTTGCAAGACAACCCCACACACGGAAGTATTTTAAGTTAGGTTTCCTACCTTTCCAAATTTCAAATGGAGTTACCTCTTTATGTTTATGAGGGACTACTGTTCGAGAATATGGCAAGCCGTATTCAAAGCCTCACCCCACATATACTTAGGCAATCCAGAATTTAAAAGTAAACTGTTGATCATATCTTTAAACGTTCTATTTTTCCGTTCAGCAATCCCATTAGACTGGGGAGAATAAGGGGTGTCTCCTCATGAATTATGCCATTGCTTTGGCAATATTCAACAAATGGATTAGACCCATACTCTCCACCTCTATCGGATCTTAACCTTTTAAGTTTCTTGCCAGTTTGAGTTTCGAGCTTCATTTTTAAATATGAGAAACTTTTCAAGTGCTTCATCTTTATGTTTAAGTAAATAAACATAGCAATATTTACTGCAATCGTCAATAAAAGTAATGAAATATTTCTTATGATCCCTAGTCAATAAGCCATTGAATTCACAAATGTCCGTGTGAACTAAATCAAGTATTTACGAATCCCTTTCAATTGAATGATAGGGTTTCCTGGTTGTTTTAGCTTCTACACACACTTGACATTTATTTTTCTTATCAATTGAATGTTTAGGGATCAAATCTAAATTCATCATTCTTTTAACAGAATCTAAATTTAAATGTCCAAGTCTACTATGCCAAACATCGAGTGGATTCAATAATGTGCACCATAGGATAAACAGAATTCTCAATAGAAGAAGCTTTATTCAAATCAGAAGTAAAAGGTTCAACTCTTAATTTAAATAAACCATCTGACAAATAACCTTTGCCAACAAAAGAATTGTAGTGCATAATCACTACTTTATTACATTTGAAAGTAAGTTCATAACCCTCTCTAACTAAACATGAACCACTAAGAATATTCCTACGAACTGTTGGAACATGTTGCACCCTATGAAGAGAAAGAATACGCCTTGAAGGAAACTTCAAGTCCACGCGTCCAATCCCCAACACATTGGCTGCGGTTGAGTTCCCCATCTTCACGAGTTTTTCCTTTAATAGGCTGGTAAGATACAAAAAGCAATTTATCGGCACAAACGTGCACATTTGCTCCAGTATCAACCAGCCATTCAAGTGGCTCATAAATAGTAAAGACTTACGGGTTAACGAAACATACCTTTCATCATCATTGGAAGTAGTGATGCCGGTCTCGGCCTCAATGGTACAAACCTCGGTAAGGTGAGTACTCAAATCAGCCTCCGCTTGACTAGTATCCTCTACCACCACATTGACTTGTGCTTCAGAATTTGATCCTTGTTTGACTTTGGGCTTTTTAGACGGACGAGTCCTTAACCCAATGTCCAACTCGACCACAATTCCAGCAAGGTTTGTTTGCTTTCGATTTCTTCTTGGCCTTGCCTTTTGTCTTGTTTATGTTTTTAGAGTTTGAGTTAACCCCCACATTCCTCTGATTATTGCTCTTCTTCCCAGTAGTCACAATATGGACATTAGACTCCATAGGTACAATATGACTATTCTTTCTATGTTGCTCCTCAATGGATATTGATTTCATCGGATCGTTTAGAGAAATCTTCTCCGTCTTGTGTTTGAGGGACATACCAAAGTCCTCCCAAGACTTAGGAAATTTCTCTATCAACGACATCACTTGAAACTTCTCGGGAAGTTCCATATCCGATTCATGAAGAGAATGAATAATCAATTGCAACTCTTGAGTACTGTTCGATCCACGGACTTACCCTCAACCATCCGAAACTTCAGGAATTTGGAGACATAATACCTTTCCGGACCTTGATCCTCGGTATTATATTTCCTATCCAGTTCATCCCATAGCATCTTTCTTGTGTATGACTCGAAACGAGTAGACATCAAAGAGAGCATTTGTCAATGCAGACAGTATTGCTCCTCTGCCTACATTATTCCGTTCATCCCACGCAGTAATCTCAGCTACTCTAGAATGCCTTTCAGTTGGTATAGGCCTGTCTACCTGCACTGCTGATAATAAGCCCCTCATGGTCAACCAAATTTTCATGCGTTGTTGCCAACGCTTGAAATTCTGCCCTGGACCAAACTTGTCCGGCAAACCATTTAAGTCAACCAAAGGCTTATACGTAGCAGAATCAGTACCTGACGAATTGGCCATTGCACACACACAGATAATTGCAGAATAGCTTCTTGAAGATTGTTAGTAAACTAGGGTACCTACGAGCACAGATAGGCAACTCAACTGAATTGAACAAGCACCGCCTATACCCGACCAGGGCTCTAACAATTGCAATTATCAAATATCAACAATGCCGGCAAGGCCACACAGTCCAAACGTAATGTAACTAGACAGAATTCACACTTAATAAACAAATCAATAGTATACCTGATTGACTTGCTCGCGGTTCTTCCAGAATGTACCTAGCGCCGGCACTCCTCCGGACAAGCTGCGCCGCAACGTCATTGTCTTGCTGACCGAATCACCAGTCTAATACTGGTTTGCCTTCAAGAAGCTATTCGCCCCACTCCGGTGCGATGGGTACAGCGACTCTTCTTGCAGGATAAGACGGTCTCAGATCACTGTTGACGCACACCAACTGTGATCACCTCGAAAATCCCCTCAGTTCGCCGGTCCCGATAAGGCAAAATTATGGATCGTGGAGAGAGAATCGAAGCGGCGAATTTTCTTGCCAGAAGCAAAAAAACATGAAAAGGGATTCTCCCTAATGGCAGCTCTGTTCCCCCTTTTAATGTCGCCTTAGGAAAATTAAAACCCAATTCGGATTAGGAAGTCCTAATTCCTTTATCAGATTTTATGTTTCCTATTCCTTTTCAAGTTAGAGTTAATTAATTGGGCCAAATAAAAGTAGAAGATCGTGAAAACATGGCCCAAGCCCAACTTTAACAATATTTAATTATGGATTCCCACCATGAAAATGGCTTCTACCACAATCAAAACAATCTCTAACATGTCAAGAACAATTCCCATTAATTGTTTTAGGCTAACTAATCATGAGTTAAAAATTATTAACTCCCAAAGTTGCCATTTTCAACAATATAAGTAAAATAAGAACTAAAATGATGTATTTTGACATAAAAAAGATTACCAAATGATTTGAAATATTGGAACGCGATTTGGAGCTTTTTGAAAGTGTCCAGAGTATGCATAGCTTGCGGCGTAGTTATACAAGTTATGCATGACTTGTAGCATGGCTATACTACAAACCACATTGAATAGAGCAAGATGAACAACTCTCAAAAGTTTTGCACGGCTTGCAACATTACTGTGCATCAAGCCATGGCAGTTAGGAATTTTCAAGCCCTGCAAGATGCACAACATCGTGGACAGCCATGCCCGATGCCCTTCCACCCTCCAAAAAGGTTTAGGAAAATGCCAAAATCTATCCAAAGGCAGTGGAAACTCCTAAATTCAACCCTAAGATGGTTTATAGGCTATTTAAATGACCCTAGGACGACACTTTTCAGTATCTATCATAGCTTTACACAATTCTTTCATTCTTTTGCAGAAAAGAGTACCAAAGGAAGGCTTCAAGGGGAGATAATAGGAATCAATTTAGGTATGAAGGCCATTTCCAAGAAAAAGAAAGGAGGGCACAATCACACTTCATAGCTCCTTGGGTACGATCAATATTCAACAGGATTTAAGGGAGTTTTCAATGCAACAAATTCAAAAAACTAAGGACCAAAGAATATGCAAAGAAATTAATGCCAAAGAAAATACCAAATAGCGTACAAAGAAGATAACCATTCTTGTGGAGGGTCAAGAAGCCATATAGCTAAGGATTAGATATCAAGAGAGATGAAGGTGAAATGCAATCCAAGAGAGTTTAAGGAAGAACAAGCTAGGCTTTAAAGCTATTTGGAAGGTCAATGGAACACATAGGGGCACTTTAGTGGGCATTGGGGACATTTTTATGAAGAAAAGAATAGGGGAGATTACCTAGCGCTGACTGGGCATGGAATAAAGAGGACCACAATAGGCAAAACTGAACCGACACTAGCTCGAGTCATGAAAACTGGCTCCAGATGACTGCTATTTAGCTATAGTTTCAAAATAGAATTGAACAGGTGTTGACTCACTTCAAACAATCTTCAAATGAATTATTTTACTTAGTTTTAATATTGTTGTGATGTAATTTTATTTTCTACTTTTTGTATTATGTTCTAAAGCCTAAAAATTTGTATTAAAGTTACCTAATTTCTAATTTTAGTTTACTAATTAGCTAGGGTAATTTGGGGCATATAAATACCCCGTTATAACACCTTTTATGGGAGATTTTAGATTTTGACAAATCAAATAGAGTGTAAATTCTTTGGAGAAGAGAATTCCTCCTTAGATCTTCTTCCTTTCAAGATTGAGTAAAGGAATTAGGCCCACTTTTTTTTTAGAGTCCCTAGAATCCTTAGGTTAATCCAACTTGTTTTTTCATCTTGGGTATTGGGTGGATTTATTCTTACCTAGTATTCTTGCTAGGAAACCTAGAAGGGCACCTACTTTCCTCCATCCTACTTGTTCTTAAATTTTTTTATAGGTTCAAGGGTGTTTGGATATTACAATAGTTGGCCAAATCCTATTAGAATTTGGGATCTAGTTGTTCAATCTCCTAGGATTCTTATTTTGTGGGTATTTTGATAGAGAATTGGGAGACTAATTCTTGGGTTTTATTTTTGATTTGTAGAGGGGCTTCCGACCTCGTATCAAGAGGAAGAAGTTCAGAGGCAAGAAGAACTTGAGATTGTAGATGAACTAAGTTTTATCTTTCAAACTTTCTCTTGTCACTTTCTTATTTTTTATTGTACTATGTTTCTATGTTTTTATGGTCAAAATAATTAGATTCTATCGTATTCATAAATCTTGTTTTGAGTATTGATTTTAAGACTAGCCTTGCAAAATTAAGAAGGCATGATTGTAGTCTACTCCATATAAGTGGTGTCACTGTTTTTTTAAAACAAACATTATTGTGGTTCATTCCAAATCATGCATGAGGTAATTAACCTCGTGCAATTTAAGTTTTTGCTAGACATAGCTATAGCATTGTTCTCCTGTAGCAATATAGCCCCCAACACTTCTTTTGATGCACCCGTGTATAGAGCATAAGGTTTCCCTTCCTTCGACAAGCTTAGCATAGGCGCTATCATCAACTTCCTCTTGAGGTTTCTAAAGCTCTTCTCGTACTTTTCTTACTATGCGAACAGTGCTATCCTTCCATAGAAACTAAGCTAGTAGTGAAGCAATAGTCGAGAACCCTTTGATAAAATGTCGATGGTATCCAACCAATATCAAGAAGCTTTGGATTTTTGTAACATTCTTAGGTTATTTCTAGTTGGGGATTGCCTTTACTTTTGACGGGTCCATCTTGGTGCCATTCTTTGTCACCACATGACCAAGATACAATACCGTATCCAAATAGAACTTACATTTGCTAAACATGACAAATAGTTTATATTCTCTTAATTTCTCTAGGACAAATCTTAGATGTTTTGCATGCTCCTCAAGGCTCTTGAAATATGTCAAAATATCATCGATAAGGATTACCACAAACTTGTCCAGGTAAAGCTGAATGATTCTATACATCAGGTCCATAAAGACTACTGGAACATTTGTAACCCTGAATTACATTACTACAAACTCGTAATAACCATATCTATTGTTGAAAATGGTCTTTGAAATATCCTCTTCTCAGTTTGCACTTAGTAATACCCTTGTCCCAAATCCAATTTCGAAAAATAATAATAAGATTCTTATAGCTAGTCAAACAACTCATCAATGAGAGGTAGAGGGTACTAAAATTTTATGGGCAAACTATTCAACCCCCGACAATTTATACAGACTCTTAAAATCCTATATTTCTATTTCAAAAATAGCACTGATTCTCCCTATGGCGAAGTACTTGATTGACGTATCCCTATTTCAGTAATTCCTCTAGCCAATCCTTCAACTCCTTCAGCTCTGTTGAGGCTATCTAATAGGGAGTCTTCGAAATAGGTTTTGCTCTTGGTATCAAATTAAACATAAATTCCACTCCCTGGGAGGAGTAGAGTCGTCAATTTTGTCAGGAAAACATCTAGAAATTCCTTAATTACAGTAGTTTCCTCTATAGTACTCTGGTCCTTGGGTTTATTGATCAAATAGGTCAGGTATCCTTTGCAACCCTTTTTTAATAACCTACAAGCTCTGGTGCCTAATATCAAATACTTTATATCCTTGACTCGATCCCACTTAAACTCTAGCATATCCTATCCTGGTTTTATTTATATAGTCCACCGGGCATGATGCTTTGCTAACCAATTCATGCATAGTATCAGGTCATAGTATTCAAAAGCCATGAGTATAAGATCTTCATATAGGTTTTCACTTCCCATTTTTATCCCACATCCTTATATGTGCTTACTAGTCTCTATGGACTTTCTCAATGGGATACTAACTAATAAGGTATAGGGCATTTCAAAACCTTCCCTTCTCAAATAAAATGTGAACACTTCATTCACGTATAAGTAGGTTGAACTTGGAACAATTAATTCATTCACATCACAATCTTGGATAGTGATCATAGCTTCTATTATAGCTGCATCTATCCCTAGGTCCTCCTTATTTAGTGTAAACACCTAAACTTTCACTTGCAATTTCTGGTTACTACCTCTAGTGGTCTCAATGGGGTTTCTTTGATTATTTAGGTATGGTGGCTAAGTGGTCTTTCCCTAAGTGGTACAAAATAGTTTCGGGCAGTTCTCCCTCAAATGTGACATGTCTTTGCAATTGAAGTATCTTCCATAAGCCTTTTTTACTAGCAATCCTTCTCTAAGTGCCCACTCTTTTTGCACTAAAGGCTAGTTACCAAATTCGAGGCAGTGCCTGTTTACCTTTGTTTCAACATTGTTTTCTTGATAGTCTCTTATTAGAAACACGCTTTTTTGAGAATAAAGTCTTACTAATAGATCAGTCTTTATATTTATTATGGGTAGCGATATCTACAGTACAAGATAAGTCGTAAGTGGAAAGAGTGGCAAAATCCTCCTCAATTCCTGCTTCAAGCTTTTCATAAACTGACGAGTACGATTCTGCCCTGTATCTACTAGGCATCAGTAGTATTTGGATAACTTGTTAAAATGGCTAGCATACTAAGCCATAGTCATGCCTTCTTCCTTCAAATTTTGAAATTCGTCTTTTTGTTTTTCTATTATTCACTAAGGGATGAACTCCACCTTAAATTCTTTCACCAAATTGTTTCAACTCCATTCTTAATTTGTTTATTCCCATTCTTCTTGTATCCGCTACTACCAATATCTTATGGGTCCTCTTATACAAAAGGCCGCAAACTTGAATATGTTTTCTTCATAGTAATACATAGCATAGGATATATCCTCTAACTGTTTTGTCTATAGTTCTGCTTCCTGTTCCTATTATACCTCATCAAAGAATATAGGTGGTCAAAATTTTATAAACTGTTCTAAAACCTCATCTTTTCTGCATAGCGCTCTTCTATCTGATATGGTTTGATGAATATCAACCATTTTATTAAATGCCTACCCTATTTTCCCCTCGATAGGCTCTTGAGGTGTTGCCTTACGTTCCTTTTCGTACTCGACATTATCGTCCTACATGAGGTTTTGTATAGGCTCATGATCTTAAGTCTTGGGTTCCATTTTAGGAATTCAACTATTGTGGGTAACCATTTGTCATCTTGGCGGCATCTTCTTGTCACAAAATGCCATAACCTTATCCTAAGTATATGAATTAAATGTTTCAATGTTGATACAATTAGATAAGTTAACATGATACTGTAGTCACCCAAGTAGTGAAACATGATGAAAATGTAACATATAACCCATAAATTTATTGCATACAAGCATATATGGCAAATATGGAAATTCTCAAAGTAATTATTTCACAGAGTAGTAAAATTATTGTATATATAAGCACATAACTCATAGCAGAAAATAGACATCATATCTGATATCCTTATTTCATAAAAGCATAATTTTCGTGAAAACAAAAAATTCCAAAGAAAATAAGGCATAGGTATCAAAATTATTAAAAACGTTCACTGTAAAACCACTATGGTCATCTCAAGGTTCTAACACCTAACTCACTACCCCTTAGGCATTTAATCATCACTAGGATAGTCAAAATCAGGTTCATATAACCATCTTCCCATGCATGTTTGCATTAGATTTCTCATCCTTAGGAAGCACTTCTTCCCCTTTCTCTTCCTCACTATTATTAGCAAGGTCTACTCTAGTTCTTTTATTTGGTATCTCATTGTATTTCTCATCCTCAACTTCAATCTCAGGTTTTTTGTAATCTAATTCCCCGGAGTCATCACTCTCAAAAGCTACAGACTTAACCTAGGGGTCCTCAGCATCGCTACTATCCAAGTTATGTAGGTTTAGATCTAATAACTCCAATGAGGAAGAATCAATAAGGGGTTAAATCAGCATAGGTGCCAACATAATTTGGAGGCCTATGATTTATAAGTTGTGTTGTATATTCTAACCATAAAAAGATCCGATTTTGGAACTCTTATATGTCCAAGGTTCAATAAGAAATTTTTAAATCATGCGAAGCTTAGAGATTGTACAGGAAGTAGTAATCTCCACTATATCGCAAAATTTCTAGCCTGGCTATATCATATCACTTTCACTCTACGGTATTTCTCTTATTATCACAGAAAACACATTTAGCTTAACAGTAATCAAAATGCTTAAAAGAAATAAATCCTAGATCCGTATAATTTAAAGAGAATGCCTAAACTTAGGCTCTAATAATAATTGTAACACCCCATCTACCAATGTAACCCAAAATGAATTGGGGATGTCACCCTATTTATCAGACAATAGGTCTTTATAACAAATATAAAATAAAAACTCAAACTCAAAAATGAAAACTAATTAAAACTTATTACAAAGGCTCAAAACTTATGCATTATCTACAGTAAAATAATAGCATATTAGATCATTATCTCAAAAGAAAGCTATCACATAAATTTAATCGATCGAAGCTCTTTGACTATGAAATTTCCAACCTTGATAATATCCAATCTTCTTGAAAATCATGATTAAAATAGTGAGAAATATGCTTAGAAAGTCATGTAGGTACACATGTAATCTAAAATTTACTCGTGATGCATGCAAATTCTTAAGCTTGAAGTACTTCTAAATATACAAAACTTTGTTTCAAATATTTTCACAAGTAGTTTCTTAGGGGAGTTATGCTATGTAAATGAAGAAAAATATAGTATGTAAATATTGAGAAGTATTTTCAAGGTAATTTCAAATGAAGGTAAACATTTACTTGGAAAACCCTGAATCATTTATTATTGAGAATTCATATCATAAAACCCTGCATCATGATAGCATAGTAAGTGTCATGAAACCCTGTATCATTGTTAGTGTTATACCTTAGAGACAATCACTTCTGTTTTGTATATAACATATTTTTATAAAATTAAAAAAGCATTATTTATCTTTTAGTTTGTTTTGTTTGCTTTTGTGTAAATATAACTATTAGATAAAGTCTCAAGTATAACAATGTGTTAAGAAAATCATGATAGAGATCATGATGTGAGATTCCTACTACACTGAATAGTGTTCGTACTTACATGATCCTTAATCATAGTATTAATGAAATACAATATTAATAATGCGTTAAGACTAGCACGTGTTAGACTTCTTATTTTGATCAAGCGGTGGTTCTCACATCCGTGAGTATTGTAGTACTCAATTGTAGTACTCAAAGTTAATACATGGATACTTCTTACTAGAACAAATACATTGAATGGCCTAGATATAAGATAATCGCATAGATAACTATTTTGTGCTAGTGATAAAATCTTGTTATAGCAAATGTGAAAGTATCCTTAGACTTGAGATCTCCAAGGTATTTTGTTTGCTGAGCATTGTATTTTGATTTCAATCTTTAGAGTCAGATTGATGGCCGCCTAGAAGATAGATATTAGGTGCAATGTGAAGTAAACGAAAGTAGTTGAGAGGGTCAATAAATGATTCACCACTCCTACTAGTAGGGGCGAATATCTCACAACCATTTGTAGGAATCACTACTTAAGAAATCCTTGGCCAAGGTGATTGTGTATTGAAAACAGTTCTAATTGATGCACATGTTAAGTAGTGCATTCTAGAAACAAGTACTAATATATTCGGACCAGAATTAATTTATATTTTGGGGGGAGTTGGCACTAATTCCATACTCCAAACCGAATGAGATATTGTATAGTGAAAGGAGCTTGTTATACTGATGTTTGTTATTGAAGGGTTCATATCAAGCCACTTGGGTAGTCATGATATGTTACTAGATACTGCTCATGATCTTTTGAATATGGGTTTATTATTTGAAGAATTAATAAATTAAGCTAATTAGAATTAAGAAGTTAATTCTAAATTATTAAGAATTATTAATTCCAAAGATATTTGGATTAATTCATATTTGGCTACCAATAGACTAGGAAAACTAATGGGTTACACATAATAAAGGTTTGAGTACTCAATATATTATTCGATAATATTATATGGGTAATTGTGAGAAGAAAATGATTTATAGGTGAATTATAAGTCTATTATAATTCATAAGGCCTAATTGCGATTATATAAACTTCAAGGACTCAGTTGTAGTCGGTTGATCTGGGAGGACTTAATTGCAATTAGCATAAATTTTAAAAATATAAACAGAGGAAATCATTTCCTCTGATGACATACAACACACAGAAAATGTTTCTCTATGAATCTTGTCTTCTCCAACTCTTAAACCCTAGTCGCCTCTTCTTCTATAGCATAGAATTAAGCGGGTTCTAGTGAGCAATTGAGCCTTTGTGTGGATGCTGTTAGAGGCAGTCCTCGCTTGGACTTCAGTGGCCACCATGAGCAACTGATCACAGAACAAAAGAACTTTGTGCTATGTGAATTTGTGATCATGATCGCAGTAGTTCAGGAACCGAAGAAAATTTTTTTAACTAAGGCTACAACAGGTAAATCCCGTAACTTGCTTTCTTACCCATTTTAATCGACAAACATGTGATCTTTGGGAGGAATTTTGGCTTTATTTTCCACTGCATGTATGCTCTTGCATGGCTAAATCTCTTCAATCATGACAAGTTATAAAGATTATGAAACCCTACATTATGATATTTGGTAAGTGAGGTGCCCATTCTTCTCTCACTCAGTTCATTCCAGTTGTCTCCTATCCTGTTGTCAGTCCCACACAGAACTGTGTCTCTAGCTAAGGACTGACTCAATCTACATGTATTGGCACCCTGCCTAGAAAGTGTCAACCTTTCAGAGGTGGCCACCTATCAGAAGATGTCCCCAATCTAGCAAAATCTAGAATAAGATGTCTTGCCGTCATCGAGTACTTAATGCCTTTGTAACCATGTTTAAGACAATTCTCATAGCAAGTCTTCTTGCAATATTAGCTCATCACATTTTCAAAATAGATTGTAAACACATTCAAATCTTTCTTCCAGATAAGGTCTTGTAAATTATTCAATCACTTAAATTTATTTATGCTCTAAATTTATGAGAACAAAACATTTTCATTCTCAAAATTTTAAAGAAAGTGTCATGTTAGGTGGAGCCAAATATTATTCAAGTCATGCTATAATTTTCATGACCTTGTTTGTACGTCAGGATAAATTTATAGGTTGAATGACATAAATAAACCATAAAATTCAATGCAAGGCTCCTATCTCATATATAACAAATTTGGAAAGATCTTCTAAAGCAATTCATGCATAAAATATTTCATGGATGCAGTGACTTACCTTATTCCAAGCTTAAGTGAATATCTCTAGTTTAAATAGGTTGATCCTTGTCCTTCAAAATGCTCCACGTCTACTAAGAAAATTATAGAAATCAATCTCAAATACTATCCTAGCTTAATACAAAACAACAAAGCATAAACTCAAGAACTCAATTTTCCATCATGCACTAGACATCATGACTTCAAATTTCTAGTCAAATAGCTACTAGGGAAGCAAGTTTGTTCATCCATACATTTTGTCCTTAGTACCTCTAAACATTCCTATACACGTGCATAATCTATCCATGATCATATTCCATGAAGAAGGAGCAATTTATCACTAAGGTGTCATGCTATTTATAGATTTCAACAAGTAAAAAAAACCATTCATCAAGGAAAAATAATCCCTAATACTTAATTCCATCAAAGGGACAACACTTTATGCATATAAGGACTGGCCAAAACCCACACTAGCATGCTACAAATCAAACTCTTGCTAACAACACATAATCAAGTAACATTAAAAAAAAAAAAAAAAGTTTCCATATTTCATGTTTAGCCTTCATAACATAAAAGATATATTCCTTGAAACACATAAATTAGAGAAGAGTCCATCCATAGTGATTCTTGTCCTTGAAAACACTCCATGTCTACTAAGAAAATTATACGAATCAATCTCAAATACTATACTAGCTCAATACAAAACAATAAAGCATAATCTCAAGATCTAAATTTCCCATCATGCAATAGACATCGTTACTTCAAATTTCTAGTCAAATAGCTACTACGGAAGCAAGTTTGTTCATCCATGCATTTTGTCCTAAAGACCTCTAAACATTCCTCTACACATGCACAATCTATCCATGATCATATTCCATAAGCAATGAACAATTTAATGCGAAGGTGCCATGTTGTTTATAGATTTCAACAAGCAAGTAAAAAAGCTATACAAGGAAAAATAATCCCTAATACTTAATTCCATTAGAGAGACAACACCATACACCCATAAGGACTGGCCGAAACCCACACTAGCATGCTACAAATCAAACTCTTGCCAACAACACATAATCAAGTAACATTAAAAAAAAAGTTTCCATATTTCATTGATGCTTTAATTTTGGGTGCATAAAATTATCAATTTTAAATCCATCCCTTAGTTAAGTTTTAATTAAAATATTAATCCCAAAATACACATGTGAGCAAGTATACTCATCGCAAGTATAGTATAGGGAATTAACGAGTATCGATTCTCAAAGGAACAAGTACACGCTAATCACTTTTTAGTTATTATTTAACTGACCAAAGTAAAGTAAAAAAATAATAATAATAAAAATAAAAAATATATACAACTCAAGGATGTAAGTTTATGCAATTTAGACAAGTATCCTAGAAAACATGATAATGAGACAATTAACAATTCTCTCAATTAATTATCATTTTTGCATCATGAAAGAACACATAGTAAAATTCAATTGTTTGTCAAGTCATGAATTTACTTAGGTAAATTCCACTTCTTTTGTCAATCTATGGAATCGTATATTTTAATTCATATTAACAAATTTGTCAATCAAGCTAATATAACCAAAACATGAATTAAGCTTATCATTCATATTTTGATTCAATTAGCAAATTTATCAATCAAGTCATCCTAACCAAAAAATGCATGAATCTCAATTCCTTAAAAATATGAAATTAGCTAAAAACCTTATGTCAAGAAGAAATTAACTTAACCATTGATCACTTAGTTCTAAAATCCTAACTTCATCATTCAAATCCATCAGGATTTAACAAAATACGAAATCAATGCAACAAAAACTCCTAACATCATTGCGTCGATGTCAATTAAAAGAACTCACATCAATAACCAATCAAGTGATCAAATATTAAAGATGACTAAGAATTGATCAAATAACTAAATTAAAGCAAAATCATGAATCTTAAAATAATGTTAAATTATAAAAAAAAGTATTGAATACATCATTGCTAAAGAAAAAGAAGACAAAAAAAAAAAAAAAACACTCATAGACAAGCCTCTTTCTTCTTCCTTGAAGACTCCCTTGAACAATCTCCCATGATTTGGGTGAACTCCTCCTTCAATGAGAGATTCAGAAATTTTTGCCATTGCATTCACCTCTCTATATTGTATATCTCCAACCCATATGTTCTTTTAAGCTTTTATAGGCCTTTTAGATGCCAATTTCGTAGCTGAGGAAGTCTTAGCCTAGTAGGAATAGAAAAATACAAAAATTATTGGATAAACCCTAATTTCGCATACAGAATTTTCGTCTCCAGAGCATTCATGGTGTTGGGTACCTTCGACCCACCTAGTACCAGGTGCACTCTATTTTTTCTCTATTTTTGCTCTGTTTTTGGCCGTCTCTCCTTAGCAGACATACTGGACCGAGCACCAGGTGCACTTGCCAGACTTTGCGGCAGGACTATTCTGAAAATCCCCTGAAGCTTGCTTAATTTCTGCTACTGGAGTAGAATGGACTCGGCGCCTAGTCCACTGGCTGGGCTTGGTGTCAAGTACCTTCTGGTTTTGTGCACTTTCTGCTCGATTTTAACTTAAATCTCCACATATTTGTCAAAAATATCTTTTTCAAGCAAAATGTCCAATAGGAAGGAATATGCCTAATTATTACAACAAATGTATCTTAAAACACTCTCAAATAACTAGGAAAATAATGGTGATTTTAACCCATATCATTCATGTTTTGTTTTCATAACATAACATATATTCATTTGTGCCCAATTCATTTGAAAAAGTTGTTTCTTGAAACACGTAAATTAGAAAAGAGTCCATCCATAGTGATGTATGTGTTTGCGTATATATAGAATTCATATCAACAATTTCCCCACAATCACATAAGTTTTATAATTTAAAATGTTAAGTCAATTCACACAACATACACATATAGGCAAGTGCATATTAGCATGTATCGAAGAATCTTAGAGAACATGATAACTACCCCTACTTTCTTTCTTTTTTAATTGTTTTAGCCAATAAAATATATGAAGCAAAATTAATTAATTACATTAATAATCCTATCAAGTTCTTACATAAGAAAGAGTTAGAAGTTCATTAAGGAATTAGAAAGAGAGAAATGCCATGTAATAAAAGGAATTCACCAATTAAACAACTCAAAGATAACTATCCCTTAGATTCATAAATCTCAACTCCAGATACCAGTGTGAGTCAATAGTAAATCTCACTCTCTCTCAAGTTATGAGATCCCTAATCCTTAACTTCGATTAATTAGTATCTCTACCGAATCAACCAAACCAAATGAGGCACTAATCACCACTCACAAACCCAATTCATCTGGAAGCCATACAATCCTTATTTCTAGGCAATTTCATAAATATTTGATTATTCAACCCTAATCCTTAACCTCCTTCTTGGGTTAATCAAGGATGGAAAATATTAAATTAGTTAAGTGAATGTTCAAATCTTAACCCCATTTCTTGAAATCATTAAGGTAGAACAAATTAATTGAACAAAATCGACCAAACCCAAGTCAACTAACTTTTAACACAATAAACACAAATAATTAAATGCTATAGAATAAAAATTATAGATCTAAGTAAAATACATCAACCTAAAGCATAAAATAGGAATCAAATCTTAGCATAATATTACAAAGTTAGATTTACCAAAAAAAAGAGAAAAAAAAAACTCATTGACAAGCCCTCTTCTCCCTCTTCTTGGAATCCTCTCTTCTTTCTTCTTGAATCCAAAACTCCTCATATTCTTCATTGTGTGCAAACTCTTTATCCTATGGTTCTAAGAAAGAACCCAAGGTTCTAAGGTGTCCTCGCTTTTTATTTTGAGGCTATAATAGGTTATTTATAGCTAACCCTCGAGATTCTTCAAAAACAATTGGGGAAAGAGTTTTTCTACAATATTTGGCAGCCCAAGGAAGTCCAAGGACCCTAGGCAGCATTTCTATCTAAAAAACTTCCCTAGGCCACCAAGTCTCTGGCTAGAGAGCAAAAACAAAGCTTCTACATGGCCTAAAAAGGTCCTAGGACCTTTAGCCGACATGTCTCTAATTGATTCTTCAATTTTCACTCAGTTTTCATCTCTTTTTATCCTTGTTCATCTGTAATTGATCTTTTTCAATTCGTAAACAAAAATACGGCGAAAAGGGTATGGTGAATAGTGATTTGAGTAAGATTTTATCACAATTAAAGCATAAATACTATATAAAATATATGCCTGATGACCACTCATCACATACCCCTACACTTAAGCTTTTACTTGTTCTCAAGCAAAACAACACAATCCATCACAAGTAAATAGCTTTTCCCATAAAACAAAATTTCACAAAGTAAGATTTTTGAAAAGAGTTTGGTGAATATGGTAAAGGTATTTTCTATCATTTGATTTAAAAATCAAATCAACACCTAATTAGCCAAGCCAACTTTTGTGTACTAATATATTAAGATAAATATAAATAAAGCCATTTGCGTACTAATATATTAAGATAGATATGACTAAAGCCATCGAAGTTAAATTAAACAAGTTTATACTCATTCAATATGTTTCGTCTCATATCTTTAGGTTTTGAGTGTAAATGATGTGATTCATATAAGTTAGGTTTTATAAGTTAATTCGAAATTTTATGACTTCCTAACTAATATAGTCTAAGTAGTAAATAGAAGATTGGTCCATATATTCACTTTGCAGGGTAATGCAATCACCTATATAATAAAGATAGATAAGTAAAGATTTTCAACTCTTATATTACCCTATTTATTCTCTCATCATTTTTTTTTTCTTTTGGTAAAGTAAAGCAAATGCATAGTCAAGATATTTAAATAATGATTTTTCAACTTTTGCACTATTACTCTATGTGTGTGTGTATGTATATAAATGTATGTATGTATGTATGTATGTATGTATGTATGTATGTATGTATGTATGTATGTATGTATGTATGTATGTATGTATGTATGTATGTATGTATGTATGTATGTATGTATGTATGTATGTATGTATGTATGTATGTATGTGTGTGTGTGTGTGTGTGTGTGTATGTATGTATGTATGTATGTATGTATGTATGTATGTATGTATGTATGTATGTATGTATGTATTATGTATTATTTTTTATTTTCATTAGTTTCTTTTGGCAAGGTAATACAAATGCTTAGTAAAGATGTGTAAGTAAGGATTTTTAGCTTTTGTATTACCTTACCTTATTCTCTTTTTTTAATTCCAATCCACATATAATTAAACCCAGAATAAGGACTAGTCGTACAGTCATAGAACAAAGGTTAACTTAAAATTTCAAACTTATATTTCATCACAAATGCCAAATCAATTCCCAAGATACAACATGACACCACTTATACTAATTAAAGCCTAAGCAAGGTTAATACAAATTCTTGAGAATTTATCATTTCACACTTAATGTACAAGTTTACTAAAAAACAAACTCATCCAAAAAGATTTTAAACTAAATTCTCATTCAAAAAAAAAACATAATAATAATACCATCAAAGCCAAACTTATCCCAAAAAAAAAAATTGCCTAATTTTCAAAAATGCACATAAATACTTAAAAATCATAATAAAGCTCCACAAAAATTATAGAAACTTGAAAAGAATATTAACTAACCTCTCCCTCATACTTAAAGTAGATAATGTTCTTATTGGCCAGCAATCTCACAATAAAACACATCCAATTACGACCCAAAATGAAAAATGGGGAAAGGTTAACAATACTCCCTAAGGAATTGCAGCTCATGAAAAAAATATATATATTGGAACCCGAAATATAAAGAAGAGGATAATTATTCTTAAACTACTAATCCTACAAAATGAAAATAAAATACAAATATTCTAAAAGACTAGAAAGAAAATACAATAAAACATAAGAAGTTAAAATAAAATAAAAGACTACTAAAACAACTCCTAAAAAAGAATATAAAGAAATACTCACTCCCTCACACTTAAAACAACATTATCCTCATTGTTAGGGTGTGAGAAAACAACTAACAATAAGGAAAACTAAATAAAAGCAACTTAAAGCCCAACACATAAACACATTCTTTCCATTCATCATGCTTCCTTATCAACCCCTTATAATGAAAATTAATTCTCAATGCAAAAAGTGGGGATGTTGAATTATCTAAAAATAAGGAAGGTTTTTGGTGGAAATAAGATTCATGGCAATATTTGATCTCAACAAAACTAAGAACATAAACCCTATTCCCTTGCAACTCTTTAGACACACAAATCAATTCTTCAACATATGAATATAAATAACATCAAAAGAATGCATCAATAATCAAAGCATCAACTATTCCTTGAATGATATAATCACATTCAATATTCCCCAACCCAAAACCTATATTTTAGCTCTTAAAGAAGTAGTCAAGAAACATTTACTTTGCAATTTATTATCTACTATAGCTAAGTTACCTCCCTTTGAGTGGGTTGAAAGGAATAATTGGTTATCACACTCCAAGTTCTTCTCATGATATTTACATAGCATCTATTGCTCCTTGAAGCACACAAACTCCTTACATCATCATTGGCATCTTTTTGCTCTCTAAACAAGAAGTGCATAATTGTTCAATCATCTCACTATCGTCATTCTCTTGATTAGAATATCTTTTTCTTTAAAAATATAGACTATTTTTATATCTTCCTTCAAATGGCACAATTGATCTTTAAGTATTTTCAATGGTTGCTCCATGACTTCTTCTTGCACTTCATCTTGCTTTTCTTCAATAACCTCCATATGGTGGGCAGCTTGGTCGCTCATTCTTCAAAAGAATAGTTATGCGTTTGTATTGGCAACAAAAGTATTTACCAATTCTTCAAGTGCAAGCTTAGCTCTTAGAGTTGGAAGTGGTGGGTAAAAAGGAAAATATTCTTGATTGTTCCAATATGCACTAGAATGATCACATCTTTCCATATTTATGCCTTGTTTTGCCCATTTTCTTCAAAGTGATAAACTCTTTTATACTTAATGTTATAATTGAAGTGCTCTTCTCTATAGAAATCACAGCTCGTGACTTGGTCCTCTTGGGGAATTACACTTTAATTACTATTTTTTACCATTTAAAATATGAATAAGAGTTTATGATCTTGCCAACCTATCACTATTCTAACGCTCTTACGTTTGTACCCATGTACTTCCCTATAAATGGCTAGTCATGGTGATGGTTTCAAAACAACACACAATCTCAACAACAAAAACAAAGGTTAGTAACAAGGCAAATTAACCACTAAGACTACAAAAGGATACAAAAATCATATAAAAACAAATAAAAGTAAAAACTTCAAACTAAAATAAAACAAAAAAAAAATACTCACAATAACAAAAGGCTAAATTAACAAGATTCAATGTTTTCAAAATATTGCAATTCAATCCCCAACATTAGTGCCAAAAAACTTGGGGTGTGTGTTTGCATATATATAGAATTAATATCAACAATGCCCCACAATCCCACAAGTTTTACAATTTAAAATGTCAAGTCAATTAACACAATACATATATATAAGTAAGTGCACCTATCGCTTAGTACAGATAATATTGGCAAGTATCGAAGAATCTTAGGTTTGTGGTAATTATCCCTACTTCCTTCTTTTCTTATTGTTTAGTCAACTAAATATGTTAAGTAAAATTAATTAATTACACTAAGAAACCTATCAAGTTCTTACACAAGGAAGAGTCACAAGTTCATCAAGGAATTAGAAAGAGAAAAAGGCCATCTAACAAAAGGAATTCCTCCATTAAACACCTAAACAATGAGTGCCCATTAGATCTATAAATCTCAATTCTATACAGCAGAATGAGTCAATAAATCTTACTTTCTCTCGAGTTCTGAGATGTATAATCCCTAACTTCGATTAATTAGCATCTCTTCCTAGTGAATCAAACCCAATGAGGCATTAATCACCACTTACAAACCTGATTAATCTAGAAGTCATAAAATCTCTAACTTTAGGTAATTTCATAAACCTTTAATTATTTAGCCCTAATCCCCAACTTCTTTCTTAGGTTAAATGAGGATAGTAAATATTAAATTAGTCAAGCGAGCATTCAAACCTTAACTCCATCTCTCAAAATTATTAAGGTAGAACAAATTAATTGAACAAAATTAACCAAATCCAACTTAACCAACTCAACACAATAAACACAAATAATTAAATGCCATAGAATAAAAATCATAGATTCAAGTAAAATGCATCAACTCAAAGTATAAACTTAGGTACAATCTATTGGATTTTGATCATACAAGACAATTTATATGCAAAAAAAATAAAACAAAATTCACTCAAAAGATCGCTCGTATGTAATTAAATTTTTAAAATCGTTACTGGAAGAAAAATCGCTACTCCGAAAATATAGCTTTTAATTTTTTTTTTCTTCCATACAAATCCCCTTTAAAAGTCTATCCAATTGAGCCACTAAATTCCAAGAATAGGAATTCTCTAATAGTAATCCATACAAGGAATTGAATTCAAGAGTGGCGCAAAGAAATAGATGCTAATGGGTATAATTTTTCAGGTGTTAGGAATTTATTTTTGGAGAGAAGAATGGAAAACAATTTTCCCAAAAAAGAAGAAAACGGAAAAATAGAAGGCTGAAAGAATTTTCCCAAAAACTAACTATCTTTAACTGCACACAGTATATACATTTATATACCCTTTTTTTTCACCACCTCAGGCAAACATGGAAAGTCTCAATTTTGCATCCTAAACAATTTAGGAACCAATTTTAATCCTTTCTTTTTTTGAAACATTAGGAGGCATGTTATGTCCTTCTTTCTTTTCCTTTCCAATTATGGGCTTTGAGATTTGGTAATTGTAATTTAGCCTATGAATTATAACAAGTTTATAATTCAACCACAAAACTTTTAAATAATTACAATCTTATCCAATTTAACTATAACACTTTATAATTAGCCCATGATTATTATTTTTTTCACAAATTAATCCCATAATATTATCAAATAATATCTTGAGTACCAATACCTCTATTGTGTATGACCTATTAGGTTTTTTAATCAATTAGTAGCTAATATGAATTAATTCTATCATAATAGAATTAATAATCTATTTATAATTATAATTAATTTATTAATTCTAATTAGGATTAAATTTTTTAATGCTCTAATTAATAAATTAATATTTAGCATATCATGAGCAGTATCTAGCAATATATCATGACCACCCAAAAGTCCAAAAAGTCAAGTGGCTTGACATGAAACTTCCAATAGCAAAACGTCAGTGCAATAAACTCCTTTAACTATACAATGCCTCATTCGGTTTAAAGTATATAATTAGTGCCAACTTCTTCTAGAATATTAATTCGTTCTAGCCCGATATATTAGTACTTGTTCCCAGAATCCCTTACTTATCATGTGTATCAATTAAAACTATTTCCAATACATAGTTATATTGGCTAAGGACTTCTTAATTAATGATTCCTACAAGTGGTCTTGAGATACTTACTTCTATTATTAGGAGTAGTAAATCATTTATTGACTCTCTCAACTACTTTCATTTACTTCACATTTTGTCCAATAGCTACCTTATAGGCGACCTTCGATCTGACTCCAAAGATTAGAATCAAAGTTCAATACTCAACAAACAAAGTACCTTGGAGATTTTAAGTCTAAGGATACTTGCATATTTGTTACAATGAGATTCTATCACTAGTACTAAATAATTATCCATGTTATTATCTCATAGGTACGTATTCCAATGTACTTGTTTAAGTAATAAGCATCCACATATTAACTTTGAGTATTACAATACTCATGGATACTAGAACCACCGCTTGATCAAATCAAGAAGTATAACACGTGCTAGTCTTAGCACATTAATAATGTCCCATCTCATTAATACTATAACTACAAATAATTTAAGCACAAACACAATCTAGTGTAGTAGGAACTACGTCACGATCTCTATCATGTTTTTTTTAACTCAGTGTTGTACTTAGGACTTTATCTAATAGTTTTATACATGTAAACATATGAAACAAAGAAATTGAAAGATAAGTATTTTGTTGATTTAATGTGCAACATACATTGTACAAATGATTGCTTCTATGGCACAATCCGAATATTCTCCCATTTGCACTAGACCTAATCATTCACGTATCGAATACCCAATGGTTGAACATGGCCATCATGTTTCTTTTGGAATAATGTCTTTAATAGTAGATCAATTATGTTCTGATCAGTGGGAATTCTTTTTATCTTTTACATCTTTCCTATCAATAATTTCATAAATCAAGTGAGAATGCTCAAATTGAATACGTAGCATGATTGTGACTCGTAGTCATCATTATCAAATTGGAAACTAGTATCAGTATACCATTTTAACTCATGCTAAACCTTTTAGCACTTTATCTATATATGTAGACTGCGAAAGATTGAAGCAAAATTTTTTTAATCTATCTTTATAAATTCTTATTCCCATAATAAAAACTGCTTCTACAAGGCCTTTCATGGAGAATTTCTTTGATGACCAAAACTCGACTGATTATAGAATAGAGATATTATCTCTTATTCATAATATGTTATCTACATATAGCAATAGGAAAATAATTGCACTATAAGGGCTAAATTCACCTATATTTTTCTAGTTATTTGAGGATATTTTGTGATACTTTTAATATAATAACTAGTCATATTCTTTCTATTTGATATTTTACCTTTGGAAAAGTATTTTGATGATTTTATGCAGAATTAGATGAAAAATGAAGAAAAACCATGTCGGCCCTAGTCTGGAAACCATGGGGAAATGGCTGAAAATAGAGCATGTTAGGGCACGAACAGAGCACGGCTAGTGCTAACCGTGAGGGGCTGAGTCAGCGCAGGCCTAATGCAGTGGGTTTCCTTTTCAAATAAGATTTTGGCAACTTTAGTTGGATTCTTTTGGGAACTCTTTCAACTACATAAAAGGACTCTTGTAGGCATTTTTTAACAATTAGAACTCCTATAAATACAATAGAATAATATTGTACAAAATTCTTTTCAATTCTTCAATGTAATGTCTTTAGAAAACTCCTAGAGAAACACCAAATTTAGGAGTATCAATGAGAATTCTTGGAGAAGAAGAGGAGGTTGTTCAAGGAGGTTTTAAGGAAGAAGAATGAGGCTTACTTATCTATGAATGGTTTCTTTTTCTTTTCTTTGTGATTTATTGAAAATTTGATATTAATGTTTTAATTATCGCTAGTAGATATTCTTTTGGATTCATGACTTTGTATTGATTTTAGTTTTTTTTATTAATTGATTATTTTTCTTGGTATTTGATTACTTGTTTTTATTAAAGAATTGATTGATTGATTCTTCTTGTTAACTTGCTTGCAAAAGAGGTTGATAGTAGTTTCAATTTAATTCATTTCATATTTGTTATCTCTTAACTTACTTGAAAAATAGCCTAATTGTCAAGAACTTGGGTAATCAAAGATTAGTTGATGATTGGTAGAATATAGATTCATTGGCTAATTTCATACTGTAAATCAACTAGAATATAAGGATTTATGTGAGAATTGATATTAATACATCTTTTGGGTAAATTGGTTGAGAAATAATATGTTCACTGATTTAACTAGAAGATAGTGATTCCATGGATTGCAACCGTAGTGGGTCTACTTTAATCCTTTATGAAGCCAAGATAATTATTAATTGAGAGAATAGCTAGTCAATTATTATTGTGTATTCAAGGATTTCTAGCTATTTAAATGCCTTTTCTCCCTGTTCTCACTCCTTGATTATCCTTGTAACTTTTCTTGTGTGACTTGACCTTTTCTCTAGTCTATTAGGTTAGTATTTTATTTATCTCTTCTTATTTTATTGGCTAAACAATAAAGATTTGAGTAAAGTAAGGTGGGAGCCTAAGTTATCGTGGATTCGATACTTGCTATTTCATATACTATATGATGGGTATATTTGCCCATATGTGTGGTTTTAGTGATTAGCATTTTAATTAAATCTTGATTAATTGTGAACTTTGTTGGTAATATTTTCTGCACTAAAAAACACGCATCAAGTTTTTGGCAACATTACCGGGGATAGGCACTATCGAAAACACTCGAGTCTTGTTGATTTATCTTTTTTTGTATTTGTAAATATCACTGACTTTTCTTTTTTTTAGATACTTGTGAATATTTAAGTCTTTTTATTAGTTTATGATTTTTTTTATTTGTTTAAAATTTTGCTATTCTTTATTTTTCTTTTCGATTTGATTTTTTATTTTTTTGACTGCGAGGTTGACATTATTATGGACAATTATTTTTGGGCACAAAATCAAAGGAATTACACTGATGATAGATTAGCAAAGTTACAAGCTCACATTGGTATTTTTAGTGAGACGTTATTAGAAGCACTAGTTGTTGCCAATACAAATTCATCTATTCAGTGGCATGAAGAAGCTTTCCAATGATTGTGTGATCAAAGGACACAATTAACTAAGATTTTTTAGGAGACTCAGGACTGTACAATTGACCATGAAGAGAACGATTATGAGGGACAATCGCACAATGTGGCAAGGAGGTATTCGATTATACTTTATGTGCTAATAATTCTAATTTCTCTTTGTCGCATGATTTTTTAGGTTTCTCTCAATTCTTGGAGAACAATATCTAAATGATGATGTTTTGAGCTTAGCATGCCTCAAGGAGTTGGATCTTTCAATGCTACATCATATAAAACCCTTGAAGTATGCTAACAAATTCTATCCTTTACCCCATCCAAAGGGAAGGTAATTTAGTTTTTGTGAACCATGCATTGAAAAGTAAAGATTTCTTGATCCCATCTTTGGGAACCTAAATACTAGGTTTAAAAAGAAATTTTAATTGTGAAAATTCTTTTGAAGGGTCAATTAGTGATTTCAAAGTTGATACATTCGTTAGATACCATATGCACTCATATGTTGAAAAAAACATTTGTTTGTCTAAAGAAATGCTAGCAATTGAGGTTTGTGTGGTTTTCTTTGCTGAAAAAAATTATTTTCATGAGCATTACCTTTTTCAAAAACCTCCATTCTTTCTACCTTCATCATGACTTTGAGCTTTAATTTCTTTTACAAGCATGACGTGTAGAAAGAGTTTGTATCTTTGTTTTGTATTTGGTTTTGTTAGGTGTCCTTTTTCCCTAGTAATAAGGAGACTATGTCCTAGTTTAAGTATGGGGGAGTGAGTTTTTGTGTTTATTCTTAGGAGTTTTATTAGTCTTTCTTGTGTTTTGTTTTGTTTTTGTTGTGTTTTATTTTAGTTATTCTTTTCTTTGTTTTTTTATGAGTGTTTAATTTTGCAGGTTTGAATAAAGATTTCTTGAACAAAATCTTCTATTCTTCTTCAAGTTTTAATATTTATTAAAGCATTGTTACACTTGGAGAGTATTGCTTAACTTTTTATCACCTTTATTTATTTTTTTGTCCCTTTGGAGATACTTCCATGTGTTAATTTTTTGTCAATGAGGGCATTGTCCAGTTTAAGTGTGAGGAGTGGTTTGGTGATATTCTTTGTTCAAGTTTTTATCAATTATCTTGGTATTTTCTTGGTATCAAGCTACTTTGAAACAATTTTGAAAATTTTTGATTTTGAAAATTTGAAAATTTTTTAAAGTTTGGAGATCTTGGAGATAAATTGAGCTTATTTGTCCATAATAGAGTTGTAATTTTCTTTTTACTTTAGGTACTGATTTGTCATTCATTATGGTTAGATTTTTATTAAAAATTAAGCTTGTGCATTAAGTTGGATTATGCTAAGTCTTGAGAATTTAAGTTAACCTTGGTTAAATTTGGTATTTGAGTTTTATTTTATTCTTTGAGTTTGAATATGGATGATGTGATGAATATACGAAGAGTTGTTGACTAATTTCCGTATTATGAGTTTAAAATTTGCTTGACTTTAAGTTGTGAATAGGGAATGTGAGGAAGATAGAAAAACAATGAGTGAAAAAAAAAAATCATTGTTATGTGAGATGAAAAAAATGCTTCTATCTTTGAAAGAAAGAAGACCTTTTTTCTGAAAATGGGGTTAATATAGAGAAAGGTAGCAAGTATTATTTGGTACACTCTTTTGAGGCTATCCCGAAGGTAAATAGTTAAGAAAGAAAAAGAAAATTGTTGAAAAAAAAAAGATAATGACTATAAGGGGGCCAATATGGTGCATAAAGAGAAATCCATTCACTGGAAGCTATCAATTCCCTATGTCATTGAAAAAAAAAAAAAGAGTGCAGTATTTTTGTTATTTTATTAACTAGAGTTGTGTAAATTTGAGCTTATAATGCTAGAATTGATTAAATGGCTTGACTTGTGTTGTCTATGTTTTGGTTAAGGGATGGAATAATTTTCTTGTATTGAATATGAGCCTGTTTAACTTTGATGGCCTTAAGATTGATTGATTTAATACATGAGTTTACAAGATTTTCAAATGGTTGAGTGAATAATGAATTTATATTTAAGGTTGGAAGAAGATTATATCTTCATTATGGATGAATTTGCTAAAAAAAAAATTTTGCTAACTTATTTTGTCTTGTTCTAAATGCTCAATGTCTAATTCTTGTTTGCTTGAGGACAAGCAAAGCTTTAAAGTGGGGGAATGTGATAGGGGCTAAATTCGCCTATATTTTCGTAGTTATTTGAGAATACTTTGTGATGCTTTTGATGTAATAACTAATCATATTCTATCCTAATTAATATTTTACATTTGGAAAGGTTTTTATGCATAATTAGACAAAAAACGAAGAAAACTAGCACCGGACCTAGACTGGAAACCACGAGGAAACAGTTAAAAATAGAGCACGTCGGGGCACGAACAGAGCACGATCTGCACAGACTATGAGGGTTTGAGCCGGTGCTGGCCAAATGCGGTTTTAAGGTGGTGGGTTTCCTTTTCAGATCAGATTTTGGCAATTTCAATTGGATTCTTTCGGAAACTCTTTCAACTATGGAAAATAACTCTTGTAGGCACTTTTTGACAATTAGAACTCCAATAAATACAAAAGAATAACACTGTATAAAGTAATTTTCAATTCTTTAATGTAATATCTTTAGAAAACTCTTAGTGAAACACCAAGATTTAGGAGCATCAAGGAGAATTTTTGGAAAAGAATGGGAGGTTGCTTAAGAAGGTTTCAAGGAGGAAGAAGGCTTACTTGTCTATGAATTTTTTTTTTCCTTTTCTTTGTAATTTATTGACAATTTAAGATTAATATTTTAATTGTCTTTAGAGGATATTCTTTTGGATTCATGGCTTTGTATTGATTTTAGTTTTTTTGATCAATTGATTATTATTCTTGGTATTTATTCTTGTTTTTATTAAGGAATTGATTGATTGATTCTCTTTGTTAACTTGCTTGCAAAAGAGGTTGATAGTAGTTTCAATTTAATTAATTTCATATTTTTTATCTCTTAACTTACTTAAAAAATAAATTAATTGTCAAGAACTTGGATAATCAAAGATTAATTAATGATTGCTAAAATACAGATTCATAAGCTAATTTCATACTGTAAATCACCTAGAATATATGGATTTATGTGAGGATTGATTTTCATGCATCTTTTGGGTAAATTAGTTAAGACAGAATATGTTCACTAATTTAACTAGAAGATAGTGATTCCATAGATTGCAAATAAAATGGGTCTACTTTAATCTTTCATGATGCCAAGATAATAATTAATTGAGAGGATAACTAGTCAATTATTACTGTGTATTCAAGGATTTCTATCTATTTACATGCCTTTTCTTCTTGTTCTCACTCCTTGAATATCTTTGTGACTTTTCTTGTATGACTTGACCTTTTCTCTAGTATATTAGCTAAGTGTTTTATTTATCTCTTCTTATTTTATTGGCTAAACAATAAAGATTGTAAGGTGGGAGTCTAAGTTGTCGTGCTATACTATATGATTGGTATACTTGCTTTTGTTTGTAGTTTTAGTGATTAGTATTTTAATTAAATCTTAATTAATTGTGCACTTTGTTGGTAATATTTTATACACTAACGGATCATGCATTCCCACTAACATTTTTTTATTCACAAGATTCATCAATATTTTGTTTGAAACCAAATTCTTTAATTATTTCATCAAAACGGATGTTTCAATTCTTAGAAGCTTACTCAATAAATGGACCTTTGCAGCCTGCACACTTTAGTATGATCCTTGGATGTGAAACCCTCAAAGTGTGTCATATACACTTCCTCAGTCAGATTTCTATTAAGGAAATTTCACTTCCATTTACCAAATCTCATAATCATAATGAGTGACAAGTGCTAGGAGTATCCTAATGGATTTCAGCATTGCTACTAATGAAAAAATGTCGTCATAGTCAATACCTTGTTTTTTATGATAACTTTTTGTTACCAATCGTGCCTTATAAGTAATTACTTTTCAATCTATGTCGGTTTTCTACTTGAAAACATATTTGCACCCTATGGTTTTATCCTTTCAGGTGGATCAACCAAAGTCCAAACATTATTGTCATAGATAAAATCCATTTCTAACTTCATGACTTCAAGCCATTTATCAAATTCTGAACTATTCAGAACTTCTTCGTAAGTGGTAGGCTCATCTTTTTCTATGAGCGATATGTCATTGTGATCAACGATGAGAAATCTATATCTCTCAGGTATCATATGTATCCTACTTAACCTATGAGATTCTTGTGTGTTAGATGGTTCATTTATTTTATTAATAGATTTAGGATCAACTGATTGATCGTTGTTTGTTTGAGCTTCTTAAATTTTACTAAGTTCAGTTTTACTCCCACTATCTCCCTTAAGCACGAATTCCTTTTCTAGGAAAACAGCATGCCTTAAAACAAACACCTTGTTTTCAATAGAGAGATAGAAATAAAATCTATGAGATTCTATTGGATATCCTACAAACAAACACTTGTCAGACTTATTCCCTAATTTGTCTAACTTTATCGACTTTATATAAGCAAGACATCCCTAAATTCTAATGCGAGTTAGCTTTGGTCTTTTACCATAAAATAGCTCAAATGGGGTAGTGTCGATAGTTTTTTATGGAACTCAATTTAGAATATAAATAGTAGTTTCCAATGTATATAGAAGGACCACGAAAAAAATAAATATGTAGCGAAAGACAAAAAATTAAAATTTTTCCCGAGCCAAAGTCTAGGAGTACTTACTTCTAGGGTGTTTTATTTGAATAACTAGAATTGGATTTGAATTTGATGGGTCTTCCTGAACGGGAACTGCTACTTGTTCTGCAGAGACACCAACTAACTGTTGGCTTCTTCATATCAAATACTTACCATGTTTGCAAGCTCATGACCTTCCAGAGTATTCTCTAACCTCTATAGACCTCTACTGGTGAAAGCAAAATTAAGGTGAAGAAATTTGGAAGAATAACAAAAGAGCTAAACGTTGAAGGAAAATGAAGGAAACGACAAATAAAGAAAAACGACAACCTTGATTTGATTAAAGAAGAAAAACAGAAGCTGCTTTTTCTATTTATGAAAATTGGTCAACCAGGCACATGCATTGCCTTTTAATCCAATAGCTTTCTATTTCTTTAAGTTTTCCTAAACCAATAACCATAAACCTTTGTTTTTCTTATTTCCTTTTCCTTAACAATGTGGCGGCTCTCTAGGTTACTAAAACCTTCTAGCAATCACATCCAAAATTCTGGTATGCTAGGGCTTTTCTTGATTAGTTCTTTTTTTAATTAATTAATCCACTTGTGCTCAATATATAAAGTACCCAAGAAAATTAATTAATACATCAATTAATTAAATTAGTTCTTTTGTGATTAGGTAAACTAATTAGGCCAATATAAAATTACCCAAGATAATTAATTAATAAACTAATTAATTAAATTGGTCTAATTAATTTTTTTTGTCCAAATAAATAATTAATTGGACTCCTAGAATAATTCTTTCAATAATAAATTTACCCAATAATCCCATTAGTAAATAAATTTACTAAGGTTATTTGAGCAACTCTGGGGATCAAAAGACATATTATTCTTAACTACTAAAATGGCCCAAATACCCGTGCTAGCAAATAGCTACATTTTATCAGTTTTAATATTTTATTTATCACCATATGGAAATACTGACCATGAGAATAATATTGCAAGTGGACCGTCCTCGACATACATTTGTAATGACGAAAATACTCCTCTATGTAATACCCGTCATTAAGATAGAAAAATAGTACTAACACATTTCTCAATGACATCTACCATCCTTTGATAGCTAGTCCGATAATCCATGACTTTCAATATGTATCAACTTATCTCAGAGAGCTACCCATAAAGTAGACATACTTAGTCACGTTTCCCAGGACCCTAGATTATTAGATTATCCCAGACAATTACAATGGGGTGATTTCTTCATGTAATGAAGTATAGAAACTCTATTGTATAAATCTGTCTTAATTAACTAGAGTTATACACCCAACGTGCAAGGTTATTGGTCTTGTAATAAGACCTCACCCAATATATATCAAAGTATATAAGTCTAGCTTCACCAGACCAACAACCTATACTCAAGTCTTAAGGTACGCATCCATGAAGTAGTTGCGATAAACCAACCTTTATTTATTTTAGTACTTTTATAAAGATTATCATCACGTGGTCCAGTTTTACATATTCCAAAATACACTTACACTATTGGTATGAGTAGACTACTCATTGGTTAAAGGTAAACCATTCCCCACTTAAAAATCATAACATAATGATCTAAACCTTGATAAAGTGCCCAACTTTATCAATTGATCAAGAATAATTTTTTGCTTATTTGTTAGTAGCCCATAATCTATATCTTACTATGAAAGTACGACCTAATCATGTAGATTACTTACTAACGCACTTAGTCCTTTAATGTATGTAAACAAACAACCATGAATGAAATACCTTTATTAATTTCCAAACTATAGAAATAAATAGCTATTTTGGGCATACATTCCAACACATATCCCCAAATAAATTTTAGTAGATCCACAAAAATCATCATGGATTGAGTCATATCTAATAAAGTTCGATTCTTTCTTTCAGATACACCATTATACTGAGGTTTATGTAGTACATTCCATTGATATAATATCTTATTATCTCTAAGATAATTTAGAAACTCTTGGCTTAAGTATTCACCTCATCGATCGGATCTTAGAGTTTTAATACTCTTACTAAGTTGTTTCTCTACTTAATTTCTAAATACTTTGAACTTGTAAAAGGCTTTAGATATGTATTTCAATAAATACAAATACCTAAATCGAGAATAATCATCCATAAAGATTATGAAGCATCGATAACCCCTTCTTGATTGCAATGTTACTGGTCTATATACATCAGTATTTATTAGTTCTAATAATTACGTAACCCTTTCCCTTTTCTTTGAAAAGAAGTTTTAGTCATTTTCCATAATAAGCCAGATTCACAAGTCTCGTATGATTCAAAATCAAATAAGCCTATGTCACCACACATATGTAACTTAGAAATGCGATTCTCATTTACATGGCCTAATTGATGATGCCATAAGTAAGATGGGTTTATGTTATTTTTTCTTGGCCTTTTATTGTTTATATTGAAAACTTAATTTTCCATTTCTAGAACATATAAGTCATTCATCAAGTTGCAGTGCCATAATGGATATCATTTAATGAAAAAGAACAACTTTTATTCTTAAATTTTAAATAAAATCCAAGCAAATCTAAACAAGCAATTCAGATAATGTTTTTTTAAGTAAAATTGGTATATAATAATAGTTTCTTAATTCTAAAATTAATCTAGAAGGCAACTGTAAATGATAAGTTCCCACAACAAGTGCAATAACCTTTGCTCCATTTGCTATACGAAGGTATACATCATCTTTCTCCAACTTCCTATTGCTCTTTAATGCCTGCAAATTATTATTTCACAAATAAAATCCACATTCGGAATCTAATACCTATATCTTATTATCAAAGGTAGTATTGATCTCAATCATAAATATACCAGGAGTAGAAGTAGAAATGCTTGCAAGCTTCTTCTTCTCCTTCTTTTCTTTAACAGCCTCAAGTAGCTTTGGCAATTGCGCCTCCAATGGCCTATTTTCCTACAATAGTATCATGGGCCTTTGGTAGCTATCTCCTTCTTCTTCACACCACCTTTAGGTTTAGTTAGATTCTTCTTCTTATTTTTGCAAATATTTTTCTTCTTAGAAGAAGAATCAACCATTAAGACTGCATTATTTTCTTTCTTCATAGAAGACTCCACAGTCTTAAGAAGGTTGATCAACTCAAGTATAGTGATCTCAATCTTATTCATCTGGTAGTTCATCACAAACTGTGAAAAACTAGCTGGCAAAGATTGAAGAATTAAGTCTGTACTTAATTCGTGATCCATAATGAACCCAAGTGATCTAAACTTCTCAATTAATCCCAACATCTTAAGTCCATGAGTAGCCATTGAAGTGCCTTCTACTATCTTAGAACACAATAACTGCTTAGAGATCTCATATCTCTCCGTCCTTGCTTGCTTATCAAAAACCTCTCTTAGATGGAAGATAATAGTATGAGCATTCGTATGCTCATGCTATTTTTGAAGCTCAATGGTCATTGACTTCATGCTCTTCAACAAGAGTATCATTAGCTGGTGGTTATGGAATTGGAACATCTAATATGTATAGCAATCATTCTGATTTGAGAACGATTCTCAAATTTTCATACCGATCTAAGAAATTTGATTCAGTGAGCTTGTTTGTTTGCAAAATACTGCGTAAGTTCAAATTCGTTGTCATTATGCAAATAACCTAGATGAAAGATAAGAGACATTAGACTATGTATATGCACATGAAATGTATTTAATCAGGTCTTTAATTAAATATATATTTATTCCACTATTTTCTTCGAATTAATACCCCCACTATTGACTCGAGAAAGCCTATTGGAAGCTTTTCTACTGGACTAGTATCCAAATTCTTTAAGAATTACCTTGGGAATGCCCAACAAATCACTCCTAAGCTCAATGGTAGGTATCCACTACCAATTACATCAAATGTAACTACCAAATCATTAGGTGATTAACATCTTTTAATCTTAAAGCACTTAATGCTACTCCAACTTATCCTCTAATATTCTTTATGCTTGGGTATGCCCCACTGGAATAAAGATATTAGTTAAACCCAATCCATTAATCTAGAATCATATTCCATGGCTTGAACATGCACGATGTCAAGTAAGCTTGGGTATGTCCAACAACCTAATCTCAAAAAAGAACTCTCGTTCTTGCTATATTAACAGAAAGCTTTAGATTTAAGATTGTTTAAGGGATTTTAATTAATTAATTAATTAGTAGTCTCATCATTTGGCATGCAAAATATCAACACTTTGACATAATAGTAATAGACTCAATTACATAGCTTGGTTATGGATTTTTCTAGATTAATTTCCTTGAGCAAAGAAGGAAATTAATTTCGGTCAAAACCTTTGTGTTCACCCATATTTTTAGAAGAAAGTCTTACCATCTTCTTACTTCGCCTTGGTCGCCATCTCCATAAATTTGTAAAATAATTTCTAATCCTATCTAACCTATGTAATCTAATTACATAAATTTTTAATGAAAAAATCTCGAGGAACATTCGAGAGGAATTAGATAAGAAGAGAAATTACAAGAGAATTATAGAGAAAGGCAGGATATGCAGGCCCTATTCATTCAAAAAAAAAAAGTAAATATGCATGACATAAAATTAATTAAATGGTCTAAGTCCATAACCAAGTCAGCGTGCCAAAATCATGCTTAAAAATAAAAAAAAATAAATGAATATGAAATATAAATTTCCAAGATTAGTATTTTGTAAAAATAATATTGTTAGTCCTAAAATCAAATTTTAGAAAATTTTGTGAGTCCAAAACAAATTTTCAAACCTTTTGGGGTCCTTGCTGAAAAATTACGTTTAAGTGGGTTTTCCTTTTTTTTTTTAAAAAAAAAAAAACTTTCAATTGGAACAATTCCATCTTGCCCCGCCTTGTGCAAGCTTGCGACAGGCTTGCACCAAGAATGCTTGTGCTTTGTTGGCCTAATCCCGCGATAGGCTTGGCTAGCAAATGTTGGAAATATGTTGTGCAAGCTTGCCCAAGGCTTCTTCAAGACTTGCATAGGCTTGCACCATATATATAAATAAATATATATATATATATTTGAAACAATTTCAAAGTTTAGAATATTTATGAAACAATTTCATAAAGTCGAATTTATTTTGAAACAATTTCATAAAATAATAATAATAATAATAAACCCATAAAACACATATGAGATGGCTCTGATACCACTGTTAGATTTCGATCATACAAACCAATTTATACGCAGCGAAAAAATAAAATGAAATCCACTCAAAAGATTTAACTAAACAGGTCAAGAGAAAGGAAAAAAATCGTTACCTCGAAATTGTAGCTTTTAAAATTTTTTCTTTCGTGTGAATTCCCTTTAAAAGTCGATCCAATCGAACCACCAAATTCAAATAATAGGAATTCTCTAACAGCAATCCACACAATGGATTGAATTTAAGAATGGTGCAAAGAAACCGATATTAGTAGGTATACTTTTTCTGGTGTTAGGGATTTATTTTTGGAGAGAAGAAGGGAAAACAATTTTCCTAGAATATAAGAAAACGGAAAAACAGAAGGCCAAAGGAATTTTCTAAAAAACCAACTGTGTCTCTAACTGCACATAGTATATTCAAATATATATACCTTTTATTTTTTTCACCACCTCAAGCAAATACGGAAAGTCTCAATTTTGTTTCCTAAACAATTCAAGAACCAATTTTAATCCTTTCTTTTTCTAAAGCATTAGGAGGCACGTTATATCCTTCTTTCTTTTCTTTTCCAAATATGGGTTTTGAGATTTGGTAAATGCAATTTAGCCTATGAACTATAACAAGTTTATAATTCAACTACAAGACTTTTAATAATTACAATCTTACCCAATTTAAGTATAACACTTTATAATTAGCCTATCATTATTATTTCTTCTCACAAATTAATGCTATAATATTATCAAATAATATCTTGAGTACCAATTCCTCTATTGTTGTGACCTATTAGGTTTTCTAGTCAATTGATAGCTAATATGAATTAATTCTGTCATAATAGAATTAATAATTAATTTATAATTAAAATTAATTCATTAATTATAATTAGGATGAAATTTATTGATTCTCTAATTAATAAATTCATATTTAGTAGATCATGGGCGGTATCTAGCAATATATCACGACCACCAAAAAGTCTAGAAAATCAAGTGATTTGACATGAACCTTTCAATAGCAAAACATTATTGCAATAAACTCCTTCACCATACAATATCTCATTCAGTTTAGAGTATTGAATAATGCCAACTACTTCTAGAATATTAATTCATTCTAGTCCGAATATTTTACTACTTGTTCCCGAAATCCCTTACTCACCAAGTGCATCAATTGAAGTTATTTTCAATATATAGTCATCTTGGCTAAGGACTTCTTCAGTAATGATTCCTACAAGTAGCCTTGAGATATTCTTTCATACTATTAGAAGTGGTGAATTCTTTATTAACTATCTTAACTACTTTCAGTTACTTCACATTATATCCAATATCTATCTTATAGGTGATCCTCAATCTGACTCCAAAAATTAGAATCAAAGTACAATGCTTAGCAAAAAAAGTATCTTAGAGATCTCAAATCTAAATAGGCTTGCACATTTGCTACAACGAGATTCTATCACTAGTATTAAATAGTTATCCATGCGATTATCTCATAGCCAGATTATCCAATGTACTTGTTCATGTAACAAGCATCCACGTGTTAACTTTGAGTGTCACAATACTCATGGATGTAGTTCTTAATCAAATCAAGAAATATAACACGTGCTAATCGTAATGCATTAATAATGTTCCACCTCATTAATACTATGATGATGGATAATTTAAGAATAAACATAATCTAGTATAGTAGGAACCTTATGCTTATATCACAATCTCTATCATAATTTCTTTAATACAGTATTGTACTTAGACCTTTATCTAAAAGTTTTATACACATAAATATATAAAAATATAGAACTAAAAGATAAAGAATGCCTTTGTTGATTTAATGTGCAAAATACATTGTACAAATGATTGCTTCTAAGGCACAATCCTAATACAACCTTTATTACAAATAAAAAAATCTTGTGTGCATTCATTTTCTTTATCTTGGAGATAAATGAGATAAATAAGAATGAAAATAGATGTAAAATGAGAGAAATTTGAAGAATCAGCCAGAGACTTGGCGGCCCATGGACCTTGGACTTCCCTAGGCTACATAGAAGCTTTGTTTTAGATCCCTAGCCAGAGATTTGGCACCCCAAGTTGCCTTTTCTTTGGAAAAAGAGGTAGCCTAGGGCTTTTGGACTTCCCTAGGCCACCTAATATCTAAAAAAAAACTCTTTCTTTGGTTGTTTTTGAAGAATTTGGAGGGTTATGTTATAAATAACCCATTATAGCCTCAACTAAAATGTCCCATCCCAAACTCCTCCTTTTCTTCCTGTGTGCAAACTTTTTATCTTAGGGTTCTAGGAGAGAACCTAAGGTTCTAAAGTGTTTTCTCTTTTTAGTTGAGGCTATAATAGGTTATTTATAACCTAACCCTCCAGATTCTTCAAAAACAACCAAAGAAAGAGTTTTTTTGAGATATTAGGAGGCCTAGGGAAGTCCAAAGACCCTAGGCTGCCTTTTTGTTCAAAGAAAAGGCAGCTTGGGGCACCAAATCTCGGGCTAGGAAGTAAAAAACAAAGCTTCTACGTAGCCTAGGGAAGTCCAAGGTCCATGGGCCACCAAGTCTTTAGCTAATTCTTCAATTTTCTCTCATTTTACATCTGTTTTCATTCTCATTTATCTCCAATTAATTTTTTTTAATTCCTAAACAAAAATAACATGAAAAGGGTGTGGTGATTTGTGCAAGATTTTCTCATAATTAAAGCAAAAATACTACAGAAAAATATGTGCATAATGAGAACTCATCACATGGAAACTCATACAATTGTCCCAACAAAACAAATGCACCCAAAACACATGAAAGGCCAAAAGTTACAGAAAGTACCAACATGGTGTTAACATCATGAAAGAAGAAAAAAGACAAGATTTTGTTTACCTTGCTTGCAAGAATTTGTGTTACACTGCCTAAGGAAATCAGAGAATGAGTTTTTCCCCTGCGGACATGAGCCAGGCTTCATGTACAAGTAAGGAAATCATTGAGGCTATAGGAAATAGAGGAAATCATGAGTCCAAAGGAAGGGGAGTATGATGGCTGATGGGTAGAGTTGGGTTTAAGTCCTTTTGAGAGAAAAAGAAGAACAAGGCGCGAGTATTGAGAGAATACGAAGGTGGCGGCTAAAGTAATATATCGAAAAAAAGATTATAGAGAGTTTTAGGGTTATGGTGAGTTTAGAGTTTGCTAAAAAAAGAAGAGAAAAAATCATGGGGCTTGGATAAGCAAGAAGAATTTGAAAAGAGAAGAAAAACCAAGAAAATTTGCAGGAAAGGAAAAGGAAAGTGATGTAAGCCTTTGGAAGCAAAGAAAGTTGTGGCCAATTAGAATAGATTAGGGGCAAGATTGATCAAAATATTTATTATTAGATAATGCACAAGATTGTATAGGTTAGGAAATTTAAAATGATGGCCAATATAAGGTTATCAAGAGAAATTATAGGGATTCTAGAGTTATAAGATGTTAAGGTTTGATTTCAAAAAGAGGGTAAATATTGTGATAATAAAAAAAAAAAAAAACACTAGGAAATAGTGGCTAGAAGGGAAGGAAATTAGGAAAGGATTGAATTTAAGCCTGTCCAAGATAAGTGAGTAGAAAAATTATAGGAATTAAAGAAATCAAGAGAGGGGCGGCCAAGAGGAGAAAGCTTAGGAAAAGATTGATCTAGGATCTTGATAAGTAAGGAGCAAGATTATGGGGATAGGAAATAGGGTGCTCACGGTTCGGGATGGTTCGGGAATTTAGAAATCTTTAGTACCGTAATTTTGATTCCGGGATAGAACGAATATTTTCAGTTTTGGGACAGAACGGGACAAATATTCGGATCTTCAATTTTAATGGTACAAAGACGGTTCTGATTCAGTTTTTAGATATTTTTTAACCTTTTTCACAAAAAAAAAAAATGTTGTTATCCACAAATTTGAAAAATACATGTTAATAATTCTCAAATTTTAATCTAAAACCAAATTCTAAAATAAAACTGAAACAAATTTTATGACACTTTATATAATAATCTAGCAATATAATCTATATCTGCCATATAATACTATATATATATATATATATATATAGTATAATATCAATATAATATGCAATGTAATCTATTATATACTAATCTATATAATCTACTTATATTATATTGTATTATATATATATATATATATATATATATATATATACACATTAAATAATAATTTATGTAATGTATATGTATTATATAATACTATACTATATAATCTATATATACATACTATATAAGCAGTATACTGCACATATATTATATAATCTATTATATACATATACATTATATACTATTACAAATATACATATAATCTATTATATGTATGTGTATATAATAGATTATATAGTATATAATAGTGGTGTATATGTATATTTATAATAGATTATATAGTATATGTATATTCTACTACATATAAGTATGTATATATAAATTATATAGATTATTATTTAATATGTGTGTATATTATAAATAGATTATATAGATTAGTATATAATAGATTACATAGTATATTGTATATATATATTACACGATATATGTAATATGTATATATAGATTATATAATATAATATTATATGGTATATATATTCAGTTTTAGTTTTGGTTCTTTGGTTCGGTACAATTTGGGATGGTTTGGGATAGTTTTTAGATAGTTTAGAATGATTCTCAATATGAATATTATATTTTAAAAAAAATTGGGACAATTCGGTTCGAAAAAATCAAAGGTCAAAGGTTGTTTTCAATTTTGATTCTTTTCGATCCGATTATGTAGATCAATTTGGTTATTCTCTAATCCCATGAGTAGCCCTAACGGGGAAAACAAAATGATGGCTAAGAAGAGAAATACTTGGGAAAAGACTGATCAAGATCTTTATGAATATATAATGAGCAATATTGTAGGAATTTTAGAATTCAAAAATGATGGCTAGATTAGGAGGAATTATAGGGACTTTGAGAAACAAAAGGAGTCGATTAAAAGATAGAAATGCTAGGAAAAGTTTTAGGAAAACTATGATTTAAAAAAATAATGCAGCCATGATTTTATTTATTCTAATTTATAAATAGAACTTGGCTATATCTTTATTATTTTTACACTATTAAGGCTTAAGTTTCAAAAATAAAACTCATGGGATCCCTATTGATTATAAAAATCAAATTCTCACCCACCACTACACCAAAATTGGCAATTAGTGGCACATCCATTAATGTCACATAATATTTAATTTTTGTCATCCATAATATTTTATGACATCTTTTATATCTTCATGTTGATCTTAACATTTTCACAATCACTAAAAATATATGGTGATGATATGAATAATTTTATCACTAATTGATAAACAAAATATAGCATCTCATAAAAACATCACGTTATAGTTATGTTTTTGTGACGTTTATTTGCATCATAAAATAGCTTATGAATTCTCACAAAATATTTTAGACCGTCACGGAATATGAGTTAAATATTCAACTATTCGTGACAAAAATAAAAACGTCACACTAATAGGTGATGTATTAATCGTTACCTATTATTAAAAGATAACATCACCTAATACCATAGATTGTCAAAAAAATTTATATATGAAATGAATATTTAACTATTAATGATAAAAAAAAATGAAAAAAGGCCATACAAATAATTGTCGGAATTTTTGTCACTCATTATTAGAAAAGAAGGCCACAAAGTAACATGAATCACTACAAAATATGAATCAAATATTCATTTATTCATTACGAAAGTGAAAATATTACATTAATAGGTGACGAAATTTTTGTCACACGAATAGCAAACTGTTCCCCGTTATCCAACAGCAGAATTACTTCATAAGGATCTTCAAATCTCTCTCCAAAACTAAAAGACAGCTCATCTAATTCATTTTATTTATTTTCCAGAATTCCTCCACGCAATTTACTCGAAGAGTAATCGTACATCAAAATGGTAAAAATCTGGTGTCACTTGAGTGAGAACAAGATGGAGCTGCATGCAAAATGATAAAAATTAATCACACTTTTGGATGAATCAAAATTTTCTATCTATTTCCACAAGCACTTCAATAACAAATTTTACCTTGATTAAATTTTTTTGCACCAGGTTTGTCAAAAGTATCCTGTATTGCATTATAACATGGAATAGTTTGTCCATAGATTTAGTCTTCTCTAAAACGACAAAGAATAGCCAACCAAATTGAAGATATATCCTTGTTTTAGGATGCTTTTGAAATCTCACAGAAAGCACGTATAATTTTTTTCATGGAAAACCCCATACTAAGAAACTGAAAAATAACATGAATTAGGGAACGGGAAAATTTGTTATCTGCAAATGCAAAAAGTAAGATGAGTGAAATCACTCACATCATATAAAAAAGTTTTAAACAATAGAAATTTAGATATGAAAATAGTCTCTTACATATAAAGAACGCTTTGACTAAGGGAGAAATGGGCTTTAGTGACAATAAATATTAGTGACAACAAAATGCTTGTCACTAAATAACAGAATTAGTGACAATATTTTAAATTGTCAGTAAATGTGAAACTTTTAGTGACAACAAAAAACCATTGTCACTAAATGGTAACTTTTAGTGACAATAGAAAATGTTGTCACTGTTTTTTTGTCACTAAAGGCTTTCTTGCCAATCTCATTTGAAAGTAGGAAATCTATTTAGTAACAACTAAAAAATTGTTATCACTAAAAAGACACTGTTGTCACTAAATAGTGCACATATAGTGACAACAATTGCTTTTTCACTAAATAGTGCACTTATAGTGACAACATTTTTCTTGTCACTATTTATGTGCATTTAGAGATGAAAAAACTTGTCACTACGGGAGAAATGGACTTTAGTGACAATACACTACAAGAAAAATCTCATTTTGCGACGAATTTTTTGCGACGGCTTCAATTCCGTCGTTAATAGCGACCATTTTGCGACGATTTTCAATTAACTCGCGAGTTGACCAATTGAAGATACCCGTCGCAATTCGTAGCAAAATCGTCACTATTTGTGAGGGTTTTGCGACGGTCAATTATTTTTAAAAAAATATTTTTTAAAAAAATTTTGAACGTCCATCGCAAAACCCTCCCAAATTGCGAGGGTTTTGCGACGACCAATTATTTTTTTTAAAAATATTTTTAAAAAATTTAAATGTCCATCGCAAAGTCCTCGCAATTTGCGAGGGTTTTGCAACGGCCATTATGCCCTCGCAAATTGCGAGGGTTTTGTGACGGCCATTTATTTTTAAAAAATATATTTTAAAAAAAATTTTGAACGTCCATCGCAAAACCCTCGCAAAATGTGAGGGTTTTGCGACGACCAATTGTTTTTTAAAAAAATTTAAATGTCCATCGCAAAGTCCTCGCAATTTGCAAGGGTTTTGCGACGGCCATTCAAATTTTTTTTAAAAATATATTTTTTTAAATAAATGGCCATCGCAAAACCCTCGCAATTGCGAGGGTTTTGACACGACTCTTAAGCCCTCGCAAATTGCGAGGGTTTTGCGAAGGCCATTTATTTTAAAAATATATATTTTTAAAAAAAATTTGAATGGTCGTCGCAAAACCCTCGCAATTTGAGAGGGTTTTGCGATGGCCATTAAACCCTCACAAATTGCGAGGGTTTTACGATGCCCGATTGTTTTTTTAAAAAAAATTAAAAAAAATTCAATGTCCATCACAAAGCCCTCGCAATTTGCGAGGGTTTTGCGACGGGCTTCACGCCCTCGCAAATTGCGAGGGTTTTGTGATAGCCAATATTTTAAAAAAATATATTTTTAAAAAAAAAATTGAATGTCCATCTCAAAACCCTCGCAATTTGCAAGGGTTTTGCGACGACCAATTGTTTTTTAAAAAAATATTTTAAAAAATTTAAATGTCCACCGCAAAGTCCTCGCAATTTGCGAGGGTTTTGCGACGGCCATTTATTTAAAAAATATATTTTTAAAAAAATTTTGAATGGCCGTCGCAAAACCCTCGCAATTTGAGAGAGTTTGCGACGGCTCTTTAGCCCTCGCAAATTGTGAGGGTTTTGCGACGGCCATTTATTTTAAAAAAATATTTTTTAAAAAAAATGAATGGCCGTCGCAAAACCCTCGTAATTTACAAGGGTTTTGTGACGGCCGTTATACCCTCACAAATTGCGAGAGTTTTACGACGCCCGATTGTTTTTTTAAAAAAAAAACTTAAAAATTCAATGTCCGTCGCAAAGCCCTCACAATTTGCGAGGGTTTTGCGACGGCCAATATTTTTAATTAAAAATATATAAATAAAAAAAATTAGAAAATCTCAAAACACTAATTCGTCGCAAATCCGTCACTAATTGCGACGAATTTGCGAGGGTTTTGCCACAAAATAGAGTTTTAATCTATATTTTTAAAAAAAATTAAATTTTTCTTTTTGTGTTTGTGTGGTGGTGTATTTTGACAAATTTACTTGAATATTTTTAATAACATGTCTCAATTAGTGCATTTTATTATAATTTTGTATATGTAATTATGTCATGTTATACACCTAATGTATTGCATAAGTAAATATATATAATTAATTATGTTATGTTATATACTTACTCAAATATATAAGTATATGTATACAATGTATATAAGTATCTATTTAGTTTAATATATATATTATAACATGTAGATATATATATACATATGTCTAATTTTTTAATCTATCACTTTGATTAAGTAGTGTATAAAGTAAAATATATAAAGAAAAATAATTCAAATACTATTATTATTGTTGATATCACTAAAAAAAATGTGAAATTTATAATGTAGAGATCAATTTGTAATGTTCGTCGTCTCCTACATGTTAATAAATATTATACTATATAGCTATGTATATACATATGTCCAGATTTTTTAATTTATCTATTTGGTTAAGTGGTGTATAAAGAAAATATATAAAGAAAAATAATTCAAATACTGTTATTATTATTGAGATCACTAAAAAAATAGTGATAATTATAATATAGAGATCGGTTTATAATATAAATAGTTAATTATATTATGTTATATACTTACTCTAATATATAAGTATATATATATGCTTATAAAGTGTACAATGTAATAAGTATCTCTTTAGTTTAATATATATATTATAACATGTATGTATATATAAAGATATGTCTAATTTTTTGATCTATCACTTTGATTAAGTGATGTATAAAGTAAAATATATACATGTATGTATATATAAAGATATATATATGTCTAATTTTTTTATCTATCTATTTGGTTAAATGGTAGATAAAATAAAATATATAAAGAAAAATAATTTAAATACTATTATTATTATTATTATTGAGATCACTAAAAAAATAGTGAAAATTATAATGTAGAGATCGATTTGTCATATATATAGTTAATTATATTATGTTATATACTTACTCGAATATATAAGTGTGTGTGTGTGTGTGTATATATATATATATATATATATATGCTTATGAAATATACAATGTATATAAGTATTTATTTAGTTTAATATATATATTATAACATGTATATATATATATAAAGAAAAATAATTTAAATATTATTATTATTGAGATTACTAAAAAAATAATAAAAATTCTAATATAGATTCCGATTTATAATATTCTTTGCATCAATTTATAAGAAATTAACGAAATTTAATTTTTTTGCCACAAATTACGATGAAATAACTAAAAATTTAAAAAGTTTTTTAAAATTTCGTTAAAATTTCCACTCCCTCCCTTTTTTTCCCCCTCCTTCTCCCTCACACTTTTCTTCTTCTTCTTCTTCTTCTTCTTCTTCTTCTTCTTCTTCCAACCCCCGCGACTGTCCCCCCCTCCCACCCCATTCTCCCTTCTCCCTCCCCCGCAACCCCACCTTCACCCCTCAACCCTGCCGCCCTCTCCCCTTCCCTGCCCACCCACGCACCCCCTCCCCTTCCCTCCCCGGATCTCTCCCCTCCCCCGCCCGCGCCCTCCCCCGGTCTCTCTCCCTCCCCCGGATCCCTACCCCCGGCCCCCCCCGCCAACTCTCCCTCCGCATGGCCCTCCCCCCGCCGGCTCTCTCCCCGCAGCCCTCCCCTTGTCGGCTCTCTCCCCTCCCCGGATCTCCCCCCCCCCCCCTCGCCGGCTCTCTCTTCTCCCCCCGGATCTCTCTCCCCCGGCCCTCGCCCCCGCCGGCTCTCTCCCCTCCCCCCTAATCTCTCTCCCCCGGCTGTCTCCCCCCGCGGCGTATAGAGATTGCTCAGGCTTTTCAAGTGCAAGTGGAGGTTCAAAGAAAACTCTACGAACATATTGAGGTAAAAGATCTGGAAACTGATTCGATCCTATCAATTTGGTATCATTTTTTTGCTTGAACTTGGTGATATTTGGGGCATTCGATCCTATCAATTTGGTTTCCTATATTTGATTAATGGCAGTGAGTTGGTGGTCATTTGGTTGATGTAGCTGAGTTGGTTTGGCTATTTGATTAATTTTCTTGAAATTGGTGATATTTGGGGTATTGAGCTGTTGCTATGTTGAATTGAGTTGTTTGTGGATATTGGAAATTGTTGTTTATCTACTTAATTTCTATTGATGCCTCTATTGAGCTATATTGACTGAGTTATACTTTAGGGATTAAACTGTGTTGTGAGTTGGAAAATTTTGTTGGATATTATTGTGAATTTTGTGTTGGGAGAATTGTGCATAGTAGCTTTTGTTCTTAATGTTATTGAATTGAAATTATGTTAAACTTTGAATATATTTATTTTGATATTTTGGCAGTTGTTGGATTTAGATGAGTTTATGGTTTGATTTGTTAGATATATGGAGAATTACTATGTATGCAAAAGGGCATTTTGATTTGATAATTCAGTTGCATTGAGAAAGTGTGCAGAAAAGTTGAAATTTAGTTAGTTAGCTGGTGTGGTGAAAACTTCGGGGTGTTTCGTTGATAATTGGTGCTGGTGGAGTTGTTTTGTTTAACTTGTGAAATTTCTTTGGGATTGACAAAAAAGAGAAGCTGAGTTGGTGAAATTGAGTTGTGCACAATTTGCAGGAACATTGATCTAAAGAAGTGTAGTGGTTTGTTTTAGCTGCTTTTTGAATGATACCATACACATCTCAAAATATGTCCTTTTAGAGCTAAATTTTGTTATCAAAATATGTCTTTTTTTATAGATTTCAATGGGTATTAATGATATTCTTCCAATACTACCTTATTTCATTTAACCTTGTTTTAGGGTTTAAATTGTCATGGTGATTTGGGAGTTTGTATTTCATTAGAAGTTAAGATTTGGTGTTTGGATATTGTGGAGGGGAGTTTTGGCTTGTCATTACAGTGGTTTGTTTTGCTAAAATGTGTTGAATTTCATTTAATGGTATTGTTGTAGTGTGTACAAAAAGGTGATTATTTGTGAAAGGTGTGGAAAAATATTTTTCTAAGTAATTCCCATTATTAATATGTTTGCATGAAGAAGTTCACAAGCTATCAATATGCAAGAAGAATTCAAATGTTGGATTCCCCTCACAATTTATATAGTTAATGGTGAGGGATTCCTGAAATCTATTACATTATTACTATCTCATGTCAAATTTTAAATTTTTTTTATTCAGAATTTCAATCCTTATTATTATTTGTTTCACATTTCAAAATCTTTTAATTTCTTTTATTTTAAATTCCATCGCATATAATTTTTTACACTAATTTTGTCTAATTTTCGGGAATTTCATCTTCTTCTATTTTTGCAGGAATCTTTCGTTTAGACTTGCATAGGCCGGATGAAAATAGATAGATAAAACATAAGGTGACTATATATATGTCTGGTGTTATACAAATGTAATTGTTTTGGAATAACATTTGCGAGTATTGATATTTTGTAATATATTCATACTTTGTAATACTTTATATTATATTATGTTTCAGTATTTTAATTATATTTATTCGGACTTAGTTTTAATTTTTTATATTATTTTTTGAATTATGAACATAATTTTGGCATTTATTTGTATGATGTTTCAAGACTGATTTATAGGGAATTAATAATTTAAAATAAATATAATAATAAAAATAAAAAAAATTCTAGCAAAAATTTCGCAATTTGCGACGATTTAGCGAGGGTTAGAAAATTTCATCACAAACTGCGATAATTTTGCGACGGCGACGATAATCCTCGCAAATTGTGACGATTTTGCGAGGGTATAAAAATTCCTTATTAAATCATTGTAAATTGTAAAACTCTTGCAAATTGTAAAAATAAAAAGTTCCTAGCAAAATCCTCGCAATTAGCGACAGTTTTGCGAGGGCAATTTGCGACGGTTCCGCGAGGGCCTTGGCCCTCGCAATTTGCGATGGTTTTGCGAGGGCTAAGGCCCTCGCAATCAGCGATGATTCTGCAATGACCCTCGCAAAACCGTCGCAATTTGCGAGGATTTTGTGAGGGCTAATGCATTTCGTTGCAAAATCGTAGCAAATTTTCGAAGTTTGACCAAAAATATTCGTCGCAAAATCGTCGCAAATTGCGACGGCATTTTTTGCGACGGCAAAAACCGTCGCAAATCCCGATTTTTCCTGTAGTGATAAATATTAGTGACAACAAAATTCTTGTCACTAAATAACAGAATTAGTGACAACATTTTAAATTGTCAATAAAGGTCAAACTTTTAGTGACAACAAAAAATATTGTCACTAAATGATAACTTTTAGTGTCAATGGAAAATTTTGTCACTGATTTTTGTCACTAAAGGCTTTCCCGCCAATCTCATTTGAAAGCAAAAATCTCTTTAGTGACAACTCCAAAATAGTTGTCACTAAAGAGAAACTGTTGTCACTAAATAGTGCACATATAGTAACAACAATTTTCTTGTCACTAAATAGTGCACTTATAGTGATAACATTTTTCGTGTCACTATTTATGTGTATTTAGTGATGAAAAAAATTGTCACTATTGTGTATGTGTGTGTGTTCTTTTTTATTAGAAATACTATTGTGTGCATTTTAATTCATATATTTTAACTTATATAGAGAGCAGAGGAGTAATATAAATAAATATAGACATGTATATAGGGGAGAGTGAGAGAGAGAGCCACAAAAAAAGAGAGAAAAAATAGGAGGAGAGAGATAGAGTGTGTAGGAAAGGGAGAGAGAAAAAGCACTAAAACAAAGGAGAAAAGAGATAAAAGGAAGAAATAACATATAGAGAACATAAAAAATATATACATGTATCTAGTATATAGATACAATATGCATATTAGTATTTATATAATACATATAGCATATATATACTGCATATAGAATATATAAACTATATATATAGTATATAAATTTGTTGAATTTTATTTCATAAATAGAATAAATTTAAAGATCATGGTGAAAATGTTACACATAATTCCAGTGATTATGATATTGACAATGATGATAATATTGGGACTGCTAAAACTGAGACTGATTGTGAAGATGATGACATGATTGAGATGTTAAACGATATTTGTAATGCTGCTTGGGGAGATATTTGGAATGTAGAAGAAAGCAACGGTAATGAAAAAGGGAAAAAGGCTGTGATGTGGATAGATTGCTCAAACTAATGGATGATGCAAAAAAACAGCTCTATCCTGGACATACACATTTCTCACAACTATCCTTCATTGTGACCCATCTTCATTTAAAGACTACAAGTAGATGGAGTAGAAAATCTTTTGATTTGCTATTGATAGTCTTCAAGAATGGCTTACCCCCAGGCTTCTTGATTCCTAAGTCATATTATGAGGTTAAAAAAATCATTAAAGATTTAGGTTTCAGCTATGAAACAATACATTCATATGTGAACGATTGTATTCTATACCAAAAGGAGTGCACAGGTCTAGACAAATGCCCAAATTTGAAATATAGAGAACCTCGTTACAAATCATAGGGTTCAAAAATACCTCGCAAAGTTCTACAATATTTGTTAATTGAATTTTGATATTTTTCTCAAAAAAATTTCACTATTACTTTTTGGAAACAATAAAAATACATAGTAACCAACTTGGGACATGTAATATATATTCATCAACCTATTAATTAAAAAACCTTGTTACGATAGTCAACATTAGCCTATTTGTAGCTCACAAATCTATTCAATTTATAAGAAAGTTTACTCTTAGAGCTTGAAAAACTAATTATTTAATAATAAATCAAATAATCCTACCTTTATAAAATTTTATATGATTAAAAAATTACTTCAAAATTTTTTAAAATAGTACACTATATTATTATTATTATTATTATTATTATTATTATTATTATTATTATTATTATTATTATTATTATTATTATTATTATTATTATAGAAAGTTAAATAAAATATTTCCCTATTATAAGTCAATAATATGAATTACATCAAATGAAAATTTTTATATATGTAACTTTTACTTTGATTACCTTGTATTTTTGAGTTATTTGAATGACTATAACTAAATCCAGTACAATAGAAGAAGACAAAAAAAAAAAAAAAAAACAAAGAGAGAGAGAGCTCGATATATTTTCCAATATCTAAAATTAGACAAGTCCAAGGCAAACTTCAACAGGAAATTAGAGAAGCAATGAAAAAATATGGCAGCTGTCTACATGAAAAAAATTACCAAGTACCTTATTAGTTATGATAAAACTACGTAGTTTCAGAACAAATGTATTTGCGCCAAATGGAAAATGTTGAGAGAAAAAACGAGGGAAGAAATAAAAAAAAATGAGAACTTAACAAAAAGAAAGAGAAATGGCTTCATCTAACAGTGCTCAGACCTATCTCCTCCAACCCATTCCACCAGATATTGTTGGGAAAAACCTTGGGCTCCTGGTGTTCTGAATCGCTTGTCCCCACCCTCTTCCTAAAGAAGAGTTACTCACCACCCACATACACAGTCAAACGAACATTGTGATCTGGGTTTCGAGAGAGAAAAAAATGAATGGGCTGCAAATTCTAGCAACTGCATGGATGATTCGTTGCAGTAGTTGACGGGCTGCCATAAAACCGTTGGTCTTTGTTAGGAAAACTTCTTTGGCACTTGGGTTTCAAGTATGACTTTGGATTTTATGATTTTGTGTTTTGATTTTGCATAGATTACTTGGTTTTATATGGGTTTTGTGTTTCGAGCTTTTCTCCTATTGATTTTTTAATGAACAAATATTTCATTGGGCTTGTATTGTATCTACCTCTTTTGATTTTGTGTTGTTTTTTCCATTAATTTTAGCTCAAATTGACTGATTTTTCATGGGCTTTAGCCACTTTAGATTTTTTTTTTTTTTTTTTCTAATGATTCTAACATTTTAGACATTTCTAACACATAAAGATTAAATCTTTATGGACTTTTGGCCAACAATGGGTAGTTGGGATTTGTATCTTTGTATCAAGCAATAAACATTTGAGAAGACATTGGAGTTTTAAAAGTGTTTTTTGTATTTGCTTGATTTAGGTAGTGACGTGATTTAGTGTTGGTGTTGGAATCCGTCATTGGTGTTTTGCATTCTCAAGGAATAGGCGAGCCACTGAAATATTAAGGTGAGTTTTCATTCTTAATGTTTTGAAAACTTAAATCATGGATTACTTATTGGTGTGAAATAAGTTGCAAAATATTCTAGTATATTTCCTCAATGAGAAAAGGTTAGTAGTGATATTTTGGATTTCTAGAGAATGGTTTTGGTTTTTCAGAATCAAGATGTCTCAAATGTAAAAATCTATTTAAGTGAAATATATTATTACATGTGGTACTAAGATGATGCTAGACATGGAATGCCTAGGCTTTATTAAGTGGACTTGGTTGAATTACATGTCTGTGGCTGGCTTATGTACTTGCAAATAATCTTGTGCTATTTTTTTTTTTTTTTTATCAACATTAGGTCTAATGGATCAGAGTTGGATGCAAATCAAGAATAAATTGGATCCTAGATATCAAAATGGGGTGGAAATTTTTCTTCAATTTGCATATGCACAAAGAGACAATCATACAAGGATTCTTTGTCCATGTGTTCTCTGTAATAACTTTTGAGGTTATCCTAGACAAGTTGTAGAAGATCATTTAATTATAAATGGAATTCGTAGGAGCTATGTTTGATGGATATATCAAAGCAAAACCTTTGAAAATATTGTTGGTCATTCTGATACATATGACCATGAACATCTTGAGTGTGATAATGACGAGGGAGGTAGTGAAGATGATGATGATATGGTTGAAATGTTAAATGATATTGGAAATGCCAATTGGGGAGATAGTTGGAATGTAGAAGACAACAATGGTAATGTAGAAATAGGTTGTGCTATGGATAAATTTCTCAAACTTTTAGATTAGGCAAAAAAAGAACTCTATCCAGGGCATACACATTTCTCACAATTATCCTTTGTTGTGAAACTTCTTCATTTGACAACTACAAATGGGTGGACCAGGAAATCTTTTGATTTGCTTTTACAAGTTTTCAAGAATGCACTACCTTCAAGCTCATTAATTCTCAACTCATATAATAAAGCAAAAAAAAAATTATTAGAGACTTAGGTTTTAGTTATAAAAAGATACGCTCATGCATCAATGACTGTGTTTTATACAAGAATGAGTTTGCAGATTTAGACAAATGCCCTAATTTGAAATGTAAGGAACCCCATTATAAAATTGAAATCAGGCCATTAGTACTAGTCACTAGTTCTTTAAATTGACTGAATACAAGCACACAAAATGCTTACTGCTTAGACTAAATCCATTGCAAACCATAAAGATCACTGTTCTTTGATTAAATCTTCTATATTAAAGGATGGCTCTAATATTGTGGAGAATGAAAAGACCCAAGAAGCTATCTTCAAAAAGCTAAATGTGCAATATATAAACATGTGTTGCAAGCTTCATTTGCACTTTAAAAAGTTTGGCAGTAAAGAGGAAGCTTTGCAACATAAACCAAAAAGAGTCAAAGACAAAAATGACTGGATATGGATTTGTGATTACTTCTGTACAGAAGAGTTTCTAGTATGCCCTTGTAGTAGTTAGACTGTGAATATTAAACTAATACTTTTGTGGAAGTTGACTTCATACATTTCTCTACTCTGTAAAAGAAAATGAGCAAGAGAAATAGTAAAGCTCGTGCCAAGAACACTATACCACATACAGCTGGGATAAAATCCATTGCAAGTTTGTAGGATGAGAAGGTTAAAACTGTTTTCATGTTTTATTCTGATCTATAACAACTGGATAAGATAAAATAACCTAACTCATATAATATTTTCTTCTTTTTTTTTTTTTTTTGCAAAAAAGGAAGGAAGGAACAGAACTTGATGACATTTAAATTTACCAAGTCATAAGATTTTCCAAGAAAAAAAAAGACTTTGTAAATGAAAAAGCGAAGGAGAATCTAGTTTGCAAAAAAATTCTAAGTCTTCTTAACTATCATATGTTAGGAGTTATCACTTTCCCATGACAATTTCTTTTTCCTTTCTTTTTCTGTTTAGGAGAAAATGAAAGAAATGCAGCAAACAACAACAATGAACACTACTGATATTTGCAAGGAAACCATTGGCCATATACTTGGGCATATACGTGGTAGAGGTGTAACCAAGAAACAAAGTTCCTCCAATGAAGAACAATATATTACCGAGTTGGAGGAGAATAGATTCCTTAGACAAGAAGATGAGTAGAAAGCTACTACAATAGAAGAAGAAATTGCAACTTTGAAAGAGAAGCATAGGAAGACCAATGAGCTTATGGCAAAAATTCTTCATCAATTGGGAAGGGCGCCAAAGTAGAACAACTTACATTGCAATTTAAGTCAATAAGCTGTGACTTAAACATATTTTTGTACCTTCATATTTCTTTTAAGAAATAACTTTGTTGCTAGCTATGGATATTCATTCTCTGTTTTCTTTTGTTGTTTCTAGATAAGTGGAATGAGGGTAGACAAGATCACTATTTGATTGCAAAATGTACATGAGTAAGTTGCTATTACTTCGCATGCATTTGTGGTGGCAGAAAATACCAAATGCATGCTCCTAGCCATTATATTATGGTGGCTTGTTTGGTCTACATATTGTATTTGATGGTAGCATAACTTGTTTCTAATCTTTCTATTTGATTCAACTAATAACTATACATTACGCAGAGGTATATATAATGACCTCTAAAAGACTGCATGGGAAGAAAATGAAATCTAGTTAGGTTAGAAATTGACTTTCTAGACCTATTAGTACTGAGATCTATCTTTTCAGAAAATAAGACATCTTTGACCTTAACATGAAGGAGTTGTATAAAGAAATAGACTTTTTGATCCACCAAGTGTGTATATTGTTTATCCCCTATACAGACTTAGCCTCTTGAAAGAAAATCATTTTTTATAATTATTGAGCTTTTATCAATGATGCTTCTACAAGGATGTTGATGATACTTGAACTTTACTCTCTTTTAACCAGGGCATTGCATTGATAATTACAGTACTCCATATCATAAGAGTCCCTAATTTCTTATTCTAAAATTTGTATCTCTTGTTTGCAAGTATTCAATGAATTGTTAAATATAGTTACATGGACTTCTACTACAGGGATGATTTTCTTTATTGTGCTATACATTACTTTTATCTAAAATACTGCAAATAATGTTAATTGATAAGTCATATTTTGTACTGCTACAACTAGCTGCTTTATACATTCATACTATGTTCCTTTTCACTTTAGATTGTAAGAGGTGAGATTTAACTACCTCAATGAGAATTTGCAGTTTGTGGTTTGAAAAACATTAGTTGACAACTTGTTCTTTTTTTTTTTTTTTTTGAACATGATATAAAATTGAACATATTAGAAGTGTCGGTAGCCATGATTGCAATATTTATGAAGGAGCAGTATAGCGGGGAGAGTGAAGAAAGATGAGAGAGAGTGGTAGTTTTTCCAAAATTTAAAGTGCATACGGGACCCATAGTAGGAGAGAGATAGTGATGATGAGATTTGATTGAGAAGTGATTAGATTTAACAAAGGCTACTATAGTCATTTTTGTAGCATTTGCTCTAGCAGGAGGACAATTGATCTGGCAATATCACCTGCCATAGGTCCATAGATTGAGTATTGTTACTTTATTGATTGTTTAGTAACATATTAGCCTTATACACATTTGATTGCTTGATTGTTAAATGCTTAAAGCATAATATTTCAGATTATTTTGCATTAAAAGAAAGGAAATGTTGTGATATTTCTATTCATTTAATTTTTCTTTTTTAACTTTGACATTATAGTTAGGCTCACTTGTTTCTTTAAACTTGTTAATTTTGCATATTTTTGGGGGTTATGATATGAGCCATGGAGTAGCTCACTATGAGGTGGCCAGCGTATCAAGTTTAATCTGACTTATATATTTTGTGTCCATGGTTGGTGTATATTTTTGGATGGTAACCCATGTCAAAATATATTGGATATGCAAATTGAAAAAGACTTAACTGTACATCTTCTTTTTGTTTTTTTGTGAATGATGTTATAGATGTATTCATAAAAGGATCTACTTAGTGATATTATTATAAAATATAATATTATATATTTTGAGTATTCATGTTTTCTTCAATTTTGTTATTGTAAATTTTTATTCTTGGTTTATCATATCGAGGGATTCTTGAACTACACGAATGACAAAATTATAAGTTAATATATTATTTATTGATAAGGACTAGTTATTAAATAAATAAAATGATGTAGTAAAATGTTGTCACTATATATAATATAATATTGACAAGAAGGAAAGGAAAAAGAATAGCATATAGAGGAATTGAATGAGATGAAAGTACGCAAATATAGACATAACGCGGGGCTTAAATTGGTGATAACAAATTAATATTGTCACTAACTTCCCCAAGATTATTGACAATAAAGGTTGTCATTATTAAGAAATATGGTTGCCACTGTTAATGAAACATAAGTGACAAGAAATACGGTTGTCACTATTAATGGAACACAAGTGACAAGAAATATAGTTGTCACTGATGTTATCCAAGGTGGAAGTTATTATCACTAATGAATGACCAATTAGTGACAAGGTGGATGTTGTCACTAATGAGTGACCAATTAGTGAGAATATATTGGTAAAAGTGACGATCTTTGAAACAAATTAGTGACGAGAAATGTTATCACTAATAGTTAATTACATTAGTGACAAACGGAATATTGTCACTAAAAGTCAACATTTAGTGACAAGAATAAGTTATTGTCACTGATGTTATCCAAGGTGGAGATTGTCACTAATGAATGACCAATTAGTGACAAGGCGGATGTTGTCACTAATGAGTGACCAATTAGTGACAATATATCGGTAAAAGTGATGGTCTTTGAAACAAATTAGTGACAAGAAATGTTGTCACTAATAGTTAATTACATTAGTGACAACCAGAATATTGTCACTAAAAGTCAACATTTAGTGACAAAAATAAGTTGTTGTCACTCCATATCTTTAGTGACATAGATTTAATGACATTAAAGTGACAACAATTTTTTTTTCACTAAATATCTTTTGTGACAACATTACGTTGCCAATAAAGGTCACTCTTCCTGTAGTGTTCATATAGTAAAGCCAAGACCATTATATAGGCAAGATAAGTAACCACATAAACTGACACCAAGGTATTCAATTTTGATTTCATAACAATTTCGGCTAGTTAGATGCATAAAAGCCTTAGCAACAAACTAACAATGTTAATTTGTCTTAGTTTGGTTTTAGTCTTTTGCCAACTCAAAAACTATCTACAAGGTTTGACTGCATTAAAGACTTAGATAAGTTTAATAATTTACTAAAAACTCAAAAAATGCTAACATAATATTAGTCCAATACCCTTGAAACATGTAGATAGTTTGAGTATTTGTGAAGTGAAACTTTGGAAATCTGATACTACTGACACTTGGACAAAGACATGATTATATAGGATTCCAAACGAATTCGAAGTTAACTAAGTAATTGAAAACAACATATGGGCTGAAACAACAAGCATGCTAAAGAAATTCCAATAATAAATAATGATGTCAAAGCGGACCAGTTATATTACATGAAGGGGAAAGACAGCCACCCAAATACATATTTTCTTTGTCATATAAAGACATTTCAACAACCATACATATATATACATAGCCTGCCAAGGGGCAATATTATTTGGTATAATTCATTGTCATAGCAAAGACAATTCAACAACCTTAAATTATACAAGTTTAATTATTTCACACCAATTGCCGTAGTTACTGTAAGCACTGCAGAAGCCCCAAAAACTAAGTTGAATCAGCACAAGGCTCAAGAAAAATTCAAACTCGTAAGTTAGAATATTAAATCTTGATCAAAATTTTAAGAAATTAAATATATAAGTTTTATTATTTATAATTATTTAAATAATATGAACTTTTAATTAAAAAAGTTATTTCGTGTTTTTAAAATTATACATATATCATATTATATTTAGCTGATATTTTCGATAAAAAAATTAATTTATAGCCACTTAAACTTATAATATTAAAATTTAAATACCAGGAGAAGTTCATGATATATAAAGAAACTTCAAAAAGTTTAACATAAATAAATTTAAAATAAATAAATAGTTTTATATTTTAGTTCAAATTAGATGAAGGTAAAAGGTGAGTTTTGAAATATTAATACCTTTATTAAATATGTTATAATCTAATCTAAATGTATATACGATTAAATGTGAAGAGGGGAGTGAATAGTCTTTTCAATTTTTTTTTCACCTTTTTAAGTTTTTTAATTAATGGTTTAAATTTAATGGGAAATATATATTTTTAATGGCTAATGATTCAGATCTCAACGATTTTTTTTGGATCAATTTTTGAACGATTAGGATTTGTTTGGTCGTCATATCTAATTTAATCATTTTATAGTATTTTTAATTTTTTCTTTTTAATTTTGTAATTGTTGGCTTGCTTATTTACTCCTCTCACAACTCACCTTTCCCATGGATGTATTTTCAAAACTTTACCCCAACTTGAATTCACAGCAAAGACTGCATTTTTTTCTATTTCTGTAACATGCTAGACTCTGAAGATAATTTCGCCAGAAAACTGATGAAGACAAAGCAATTTTTTGAAAAATAGTAAAAGTGGGGAAAACTAAGTGAAGAGTTAAAAGTATAAGAGAAATGAAAAGGTGAGGTAAAAAAGGGAATCAAATATGGAAAACTCACCGGAAGAGCAAATCTATGATTGAAAGCAATAGATCTGGGGAACTGGAGAGCGAAAACCGTTAGAAATGAAGAAAAGAGGCTCCATTAAAGTCCAAATCTTTTGGCGCACCGGTGCATTTTAGGGATTCTTTTTCTTCCTGCTTTTTCCACTTACAATTATCACTCTTAATACACTGAATTCTGGCATGGATGGTAATCTAGCTTTCTGCTTCGCTTGTCCAATTGTGGGTTTATTCAGAATTCAGTCTTAGTTTGTTCATTTTTTATGCTAGCATTTTGGTGAGTCAAACCCTCTTCCCCCCTATTGTGATAGTATAGGATCTGCATTCTATCCACCTATAATGAGTCCTTAGTAAGATAGTTCTTCTTGTTTCTTTCTGAGGAAATTTCAAACCATTCCTCAGTTTTCCCTATTTCAAACAAAAAGAGTTTTATATTCATGGTTTTGTTGAAGAGTAACCTCTTTTTGTTGTCAAAGGTCTTGCTAACCAAGTATTCTTGGCAATTTGATATGCCTATGTGAAATGTTTTTGTTGACATTATCAATTTAGATATGCTTTTATCAGACTGTGTCGAGCTCATGTCATGGGGTTCAATAGACGATTTAGGTCAAAGCTATGTGACAACAGGGAAGCATGGGGTAGGGCACTGAGATAGCACAATTTTGCACTATGATCTTTTATACCAATTTGATTTCCTTTTTTGAATGGGCAAATGTCCTGGCTGTTATTTTCCATCTATAGCTAAATGTGTAAATGTTTTCTTGTTATTTGCAATTCCTCTCAAAAAGGTTCACAAAATAAATCACGATATCATTTTTCATAGCTTTTTATGTATTTGTTTGATTATGGAAATACACTGACCATGCATGGCAAAAATGTTTGCATTATATTTAGGGAGAGCTATCTATGGGAACTGTGGCTTCTTTCATTGGATACACTTTCATATTTACTTTTGTTGTAAGTACTCTTTCTTTGTTTTTCATTATTTTTCCTTCCATATAATGTTTACTACTAATTTGTTTCTCGAAGTGAATATCCTATATTAATGGCACAAATGCAAAAAGAGATGGAAAATATATAGTAATATTTTAAACAAAAAAAAAACACTTATACTTGTCATATTTTGGATTTTTTTCCTAAAATTTTCTTAAGAAAAAGGCGGATTTAGTTTGGGCTCAATTCAAAAGAAAAGAAAGGCATTTAATTGGAAAAAAGCAATGGTGAACATCTTTGGAGATCTTCGTGAAGCCTTTCTTGCTACAGAGAGAATTAACTCTATTTTATCTAGGGCTGAAATTGATGAAGCACTTACTTGTGCTTTAGTTAAGATTGGTGTTTTACAATATCTAATTGGAAAATGAGCTTGATTTAAGTTGGAATAAAGAATGAGTAATGGAGAAAAGAATAGTTTGCAATAAAGTTTTAATTTGAGTCAGAAATTCATAAAGGTTTACTTAATGATCTTGTTTGATTGTTTTGGAAAGTATTTATATGTATTACTTTTGATTGTTTTAGTTTTTTTATGTAGCTATTCTTGATGTGATTCTCAGTTGGAAAGCAAGGACAAGCACTGAATGTTTTTCCCTCTAATTTGGTCCTTTAGAGCACGGAGATTCAAAGTTTCTATTTTGTTTTGTAATCTTGATTTTTTTTGGGTTACTTTTTTATTTTATTTTATTTACTTCTTTGTTGAACAAGACTGTTAAGTTGTCGGCAAAGGTGGAGTTTGGTTGGAAATACAAGTTGGGGTTCAAGAGTACGAGTAAAATTCTTTTCCCAAGGAATTTTTTCCCCCTTATTTAGTTCTTTACCACTGGGAGATTCAAAGGTTTCGATTTTGTTTTGTAATTCTGAATTTTTTTTCTTTGTTTGGTTTTGTTTTGTTTTTTGTTTTTGTTTTTTTGTTTTTTTTTTGTTTTTTTTTTTTTGGCACCGTTTTCTGTATGTTACTTGTGTCAAAATTTCATGAAGTTCCAAAGCTAGCAGAATTGCTAGAGTAGAATGAAATTTTCAAATTTATCAGTCCAAAATACTAACAAATAATGTATGCTAATCTCTATTCTTCTCTTGGCTGGAATTCTCTTATTTCCCAATCTCAGTTCCTCAATTTGTAAGTATTGCAGTTCTTGTTTATGTATTTCTACTTATAATTGAGGCTCTACTTTCTGATTGAGATGCTTTCTTGTGTAGCTTCATTTTTTATGAATTTTAACATTCTTGAGTTTGACACTGTTGGGAAAAAGTTGAGATCTTTTTGTTGTCTTCTACCTTTGACTTGGTTTATCGTCGTTTTTCTAAAAATTGTAGATTTGGCTCACAAGTTTATTGCTAGGTATAGTCGAGACTTTATTTTTTTCCGATTTCTTTTATCCCTTATAGGATTTTAATATACATGAATTTTTTGCAGAATAGGTTAAATATATTTAGTATGATCTTGATTGACCACTATAATGGGCCTTGAGAGTATTCATTTACTTGAATCCTATCATAGCTTTTACAAAATTGAGGAGGGGAATGTGTTGTATGGTTTTGTTAGACTTCAACTTGAATAACCCTTACAAAATTGAGGAGGGAAGAATGAGTTATAGATGGAATTTATTGAAGCAATGATATTATTGTAGCCATGTACAATAAGATCATGGAACATTTTGAATCAACCTTGGCTTTTGTTGGCATTCTGTGGCGTACTTTTTCTAATATCGACATTGATGAGCTACAAAAATCCTTTTTAACTTCCCTAATCAATGATCTAGATAATACAACTCTTTGTATTCCATTATTATGGTGAAAAGGGGAGTGAATAGTTCGTATTTGGACAGGTACAAGAAGAGGAGGAACTAAAGGAAGGAGAAGAAAAGACTGAGGTAACGCTTTCAACTAATATGGTCATTATATTTTGTTTTAATATTCCAGATAGAGTATTTTTGGTTAATTGCACTAATGATGATCATCTTTATTTGGCTTCTAGGGAGAAAAGAAAATGACCAATAAATAAATAAATAAAACTGACAAATATTGTGTTGGAATATATGACATCTAAACTAGTTTATCTGATGTAATTATCGAATTTATTAATAAAAAAAATAAACAAAATTTGTTTGTGAATTTATATTTTATTTGTGCACAATTTTCATTTGGATAGGACCCATTGTGTTTAAGTAAGTGATTCATGTGAATGGTAGTCTTTCACAGTGAGGTATGGATCACGGGTTACTTAACATATAAATATTTGTTCTTAATCAATTAATGAAAATGGAAATCTCATCGTGTATAAGTTATTGTGTTATAAATTCCAAATGGGGAATGACTTACCTTTAGCCAGTGAGTAGTCCACTCATTTCATAGCATGAGTATATTTCGAATACGTAGAACAGGATCTGTAATAGTGGTTTCCAAAAGTATTATTTGAAAAAAAATCCAAACTATTATTGATACAGCGTAGACTAATACTCTACTGCTTAAGTATGAGTTGGTAGTCTGACGAAATTAGAAGTATATATTTTGATATACTGTAGTTGAGGTTTTTTCGTAGAATCAATATACTTGTATGTTAGGTATATGCGACTAATTAGTTAAAACAGACTTGTACAAGATAGCTTCTACACTATATCACCCATTATGACTGTTCAAATGATCCAATTATCCAGTGCCCTGGGAAACATGACTTGGATGTTTACTTTAGGGTAACTCCCTTGAAAAGTGGAAACATTCCAAGAGTGCGGATCATTGGACTAGAGGTCTAAAGATAGTAGATGTCTATTAGAGGGGTGTTAGTACACTTTTCCTCTTTAATTGTTCGGCGATGCATAGAGGGATATTTTAGTCATTATATCTGTAGGTCGAAAACTTTGCTAACGCAGTATTGTCATAGGGGTCAATATTTCCTTATGGTGATATTAAGAATTATTTAAAAATATATGATTATAGACAAAGTTTCTGAATTAAATTTTGTCACCGGATTCTCTCTAATCAATGGCGGCTCCTCCCCAGCCGGAACGCTCGTTCGTCTCTCTCTTCACCAGCCCTCAATCTGAATCTGCCATTATACCAGTGTCCCTCCATAAGGCAGAACCTGCATTGTCTTTCACAAAAGAAGAACTTTTGCAATTGTCTGTTCCTCTCAGGTTTGCCCTGATTAGGAAATTTTCGCGTTGCCGGCCTCCCTTAGAGAAGTTACGGAAAGATTTTCATACTATTGGACTCAAGGGAGAGGTCACGATTGGTGTGCTTGATTACTCTCATATTTTGATCCGTCCGGCCTTAGAGGAGGATTGCATCAGACTGCGGATGAAGCGGACATGGTATCTGTCTGGTGTACCAATGAAGGTCCATAAATGGACGCCTGAGTTCCGAGTTACTGAGGACCCATCGGTGGTTCCGATTTGGATTTCTTTGGAGCATCTTCCCCTGCAGTTTTTCAGTAAAAATGTGTTGTTTTCAATAGCCTCTTCTGTTGGGAAGCCTCTAAAATTGGATGATGCAATGGCTTTGATGTCCAGACCTAGTGTGGCTAGAGTCTGTGTGGAGATCGATTTACTCAAACCAAGGGCAAATCGTATTTGGTTGGATACAGATGGTGATGGTTTTTACCAGAAAATTGAGTATGAGAATCTGCCTGTTTATTGCTCTAAATGCAGGCGATTGGGACATGACTGTTCTGCGACTACTGCATCGGTGGCTCAGCCTGTTGCCTCTGTCGTGCCCGAAAAATTGCCTCCCAAAAAGCTGCAGCAGCGTTGGACTCCAAAGAAGCAACCTAAAACATCTGCAGCTGGCCCTTCTGAGACTATTGGTCTGGTATCCAATTTGCCCAATCCAACTGGGGTTGTCTCTGTTGCACCTGTTTTTCCTGTTAACATTGAGCCTTCTACGGCAGCATGTTTGTCGTCTATAGTAGAAGAGAAATCTTCTCTTGCTGTTAGGGTTTATCTGTCTTCATCTGTGGTTTTGCCAGCATCTAGGGTTTCGCCTAGTATTAGGGTTTCATCCCCTTCTGTACCTGATTTAAGGGTTTCATCCCCTCCTGCACCTAAAATTCTGGTTTTATGCCCTCCTGCTCCTGATGTTAAGGTTTCATCCCCACCTGCTCCTGAAGCCAGAGTCTCTCCCTCTTCTGCTGCTGGGGTTTCTGCTCAACATACTGTGGCTTCTAGGCCGTTGCCCTCCATTGTTATTGATTTAACAAGCTTTTAGTAAGAAACTCCTATTTCTGAACTACTACAAGGGGTTTCTGCTTTGCCTAAGCCTATTCAATCTAAAGATGATCACTCTGGGGCTCGATCAACATAGTCGTCCTTCGATGAGGGCTATTGTTCTGACTTGGGGAGGCCTGGTGATCTCAGGCCGGAGTTTGCAGAGGAATTACGTCTGCATGTTGGGGTGCTACAGGCCCAGAGAGCTAAGGCTGCTAAAATTGTCGCTGTTAGCACCCGTCCTCCAAGGAGACAACCAGGAAGGAGGGTAAAGACTTCTATTTTGTCCAATAAACCAACTTCTCAATGATTAATTTCTTAATTTGGAATATTAGGGGATTAGCCGATCATATGTCTTTACGTCATCTGAAGATGTTAATCAAGAAATACAATTTAGCTTTTCTGGTTATTATTGAGCCGCTTCTTGATGTTAGCCAAATTGGAGCTTATGCTTATCGCATTGGGTTTGAACGATTTGCAAATTCTTGGTCTGGGAAGATGTGGATTTTTTGGAAGGATGTTATCCCTTTGGAATTAGCTGGAGTTTCAGATCATTTTTTTACTATTGCTGCTACTTTATTTGGCAATTTTAAGACTTCTTGCTCTTTTGTTTATGTGCCCTGTACTTGGGCTGCTCGGGTCATTCTTTGCGAGCAGCTTTCTTCTATTTCTTCGACTATGCAGGAGCCTTGGTTAGTAGCAGGTGACTTTAATATCATTGCGAATGCATCAGAATATGCTGGCTCAGGACAGCCTTCTATTCTGGCTATCTCTGATTTTGTTGAGTTTAGGCAGTCTTATGGGCTGGAGGATTGTCCCTTTTCTGGCTCGAGGTTTACTTGGGTTCGGGATGGGGAGAGACCTTGCAGAGAGCGGCTGTATATGGTCATGCTAAATCAGAGCTGGGGTTATCTTTTTCATTCTACGCACGTTAAACATCTATCTAAGACGAGTTCTAATCATTGCCCCTTGCTTGTTTCAGTTGACTTATTGCCTCCATCTACATTTCCAAAGCCATTTAAATTCCTTTCAATGTGGATTTTGCATTCTAATTTTTTAAAGGTAGTTAAAGAGGCTTGGGAGGTTGAGGTCTTTGGAGATGGCATGCAAATATTGCAGCAGAAATTAAAAAGGCTTAAGTCTATTTTAAAGGCGTGGAGCCGGGATACTTTTGGCAATATTTTTGAAGCACTAGATCACTGGGAGGATGAGGTTACTAGGGCAGAGCTTGTTTTTTAGGCATCTTCCACTGAGCTAAATCGCATGACTTTACATGAGGTTAAAGCCAAATATGCTTTCTATTTAAAATCAGAAGAGTTTTATTGGAGGGATAAAGCTAGAATTAAATGGCTTTAGGAAGTTGATGAAAATACGAAGTTCTTTCAAAGCTATTGCCGATCAAAACAAAACCAGATTTTGGTTTCTCAAATTCATGATTCCTCTGATGCTTTGATTATGGATCAGCAGATGATTGGGACTGAAGCTGAGAATTTCTTCCGTAATCTTCTAGCCCCTTCTCACAGCTCTCCTATGCAGATTGATGATTCACTCTTTAACTTCATTCCAGAAATCATTTCCTCGACTGACAATTCTTGCCTTTCATCTCTGCCTTCTCTTGAAGAGGTAAAGCTAGCTATTTTTTATCTTGACAAAAATAGTGCCCCTGGAGCTTATGGCTTTACAGGAGTTTTTTTTCCAGCATTGCTGGGATATCATTGGCACTACGGTAGTAGCAGCAGTCCGAGATTTCTTTTCTGGAGTTCCTATGCCTAGGTCCTTCACAAGCACTCTTCTTATACTTATTCCAAAAAAAGCCAAATTTCCACACTTTCGCTGATTTCCATCCTATCAGCCTTTGTACTTTTTTCAATAAAGTTATTACTAAGGTCTTGGCAAATAGGATGACTCCTTTGATGAACAAGATTATTTCTCCAAACCAGACGGGATTTCTTAAAGGCAAGAGTATTATAGATAGTATTTGTCTAGCTCAGGAGATGGTGCATTCTATTGATCGGAAAGCCCATGGTGAAAATCTCATTTTGAAGCTGGATATGGCTAAAGCTTTTGATCGTGTCTCTTGGAGGGCTTTGAAGCTGGTTTTTCTTAAATTTGGTTTTACTCAGCATTTTATAGGTCTTATTCATAATGTCCTATCAAACTGCTGGTTTTCTATTTTGTTGAATGGGCAACAAGTTGGTTTTTTCATGTCTACTCAGGGAGTACGACAAGGAGACCCTCTCTCTCCTTATTTGTTTATTTTATCCCAAGAAATTTTGTCAAGAGGACTCAATGCTTATCTTTCTTTTGGTTTTCTTGCTCCGTATTCTTTGCCTGCAAGTTTCTTTCCAATAGCTCACTTGAGTTATGCAGATGACACTATTCTTTTCACCACTGTTGGAAATCAAAATTTAAAAAATCTTGCTACTTTTATTAGTTCTTATGAAGCAGCTAAGAGCTCGTTTTATGTTTCTTCTAAAACATAGATGAGTCGTATCTCTCTTGTTCAAAGAATTCTTGGTTTTTCTTGGAATGCTCTACGATTTAAATATTTAGGTTGCCCTATTTTTAAGGAAAGAAACAAGAGGTGTCATTACCAACCTTTGGTGGATACTATTATTACTAAAGTGCATGGTTGGAGATATAAGACCTTCAGCTTTGGTGGCCGCCTCGTTTTGATTAAAACAATTTTATCATCTATTCCTCTTCATATTTTGCAGGCCCTATCTCCGCCCCCTCAAGTTTTTAGAGATATTGCTAAGTATATGGAAAATTTTCTTTGGGGTTCTAGTGATTATGGATTGCGGAGACATTGGCGTAATTGGTCTTCACTATGCTATCCAGTTGGGGAAAACAGACTTGGCCTACGCTCCTTGTAGGATTTTTCAACAGCCTTTGCTTACAAAGCTTGGTGGAACTTTCGACTACAGGAATCCTTTTGGGCAAAACTCATGTGGGCTAAGTATAACTCCTCTTCGTTGCATCCGAGTCTACTCAAGGCTAAGGCTAGTTCATCTCTCACTTGGCGTCGGATTTGTGGAGTTATTACCACGATGGAGGAACATATCTGCTTCATTCAAGCTGCTTCAAATATTTCTTTTTGGTACAATTCATGGTCGGAAGCTGGGAGGCTTGCTGACACCACCACCTATGTTCGTAACCCTGAGTTGAAATTGCATAGCTTGATAGAATCTGGCTTTTGGCAGGCAGATAAAGTTCTTCAGTTGCTGGATCACAATCAGGCTTGGAAGGTGCTTACAACTTCTCCTCCTGATCTTGATAATGGATCAGATAGGCAGCTTTGGAAACTGACTACATCAGGGGTCTTCACTGTTTCATCAGCTTGGGATTTCTTAAGGCAAAAGAGACCTTCAAGCATCTTCCTTAAGACTGTTTGGCATTCATTTCTTCCATCAAAATATAAGGTCTTCTTTTGGAAATGTTCAATGGGTTTCTTCCATTGGATTCTTCGCTTCCTACGCTAGGTATTCAGCAGGTTAGTAGGTGCTCTCTTTGTCTTTTAGACTGTGAATCTCCTCAACATATTTTCATGGACTGTTCTGCTATTGTTGATGTTTGGAAGCTTGTTGCAAATGTCCTGAACATAGAGGTTGCTTGTGGAAATTTGTATCTCTATATCTCCTCTTGGTGGTTTAATTCGGTTGGCTATAGAGATTTTGCTAGAGCTTTCATTACTTCTTTTGTATGGGAGATTTGGAGATTCCGAAATGAAATTCTCTATGATGGGGTATCCTTCACAGCTGCCCATTTTTGAAAGAAAGTCTTCTCCAATTTGGCTGATATTTCAAGGGTACAGCCTTTATCTCGGCCTTTCTCTTTGCCCCTAGAGCTATCTGCTTCAATTCAGTGGAAGAGCTCTACAACTCATAATCTCATTCCAGTTGTTTGGCTTAAACCAATGTCGACCAATGTTGTTGTTCTTAATGTTGATGGGGCTTCCAAAGGAAACCTAGGAATGTTAGGTATTGGGGGTATTATTCGAGATTCAGCTGGCTATTTCTTATTTACTTTTGCGAGAAATATTGGTATTGGAAACAATCAGAAAGCGGAGACTATGGCACTACTTCAGGGGCTTCGTTGGTGCTCGTGCCACGGATATCGCACAATTTTGGTACAATCAGACTCTCAAGTTTTGGTCAATCAGATTAATGGCTCGTTTCCAGAACCTTGGCAATTTTATGAGTCCTTCAGGCATATCCGATTGCTCCTACATAGCTTTGACAGCTGCAATGTAAGGCATGTTTACCGATAAGGAAACCAAGTAGCTGATGCTTTAGCAAATGTGGCATGTTCTATTGCTTCATCTTATGTATATTCATCTTTTATAGAGCTTCCCTTAGAAGCTAGGAGTTTTTGTAATCTTGATAGAATGCAGCTCCCTACTATTCGTGTACAGGCTAGAGCCTGAACAATCTTTTTCAATTCAATAAAATTAAGGCTTAATGCCTTTTATAAAGAAAAAAAGAATTATTGAAAATATAAAATATAACTATTTATATAGCAAGGGTATTTTGATCATTTTAGTAGCCAATGCGATGTGTCTTTTGGTTCCCGAAATGGCCCTTAAGTCATGAAAGATTTAGGTTAAGAATGGTCTATTTGGGCTTGTTAATTATTTATTAGGTTGTTTAATAAAACTCAGAAAATAAATAATTGAGTTTTATTATTTATGGGTGTTCAAATTCAAGAATAAATAATTTTTCTGGTCTAATTGCATGCTAATGGATTCTCTCTCGGGTAATGATTCAAATGAATGGAAAATGAATTATAGTGATCTTTCCTTTTGATTTGCACTATGGGAGCTTTTGATTTCAAATCAAAGAAAAGCAAAGGAAAGATAGTGCTATTTCTTTTTGTTATGCACTAATGGAGCTTTTGTTTTTTAAATCGAAGTGCTGTTTTTTTTTTTTTTTTTTATGCACTAATGGAGTTTTTTATTTTTAAATCAAAGTGCTATTTCCTTTTTTTATGCTCTAGTGGAGCTTTTGAGTTTTAAATCAAAGATCTTTCCTTTTGTTATGCATTAGTGGAGCTTTTGATTTTTAAATCAAAGAGCTTTCCATTTGTTGTGTACTGGTGGAGCTTTTGATTTTTGAAATCAAAGAGAAGAAAAGAAATTTAAGAGCACTTGGTTGTTCATTTCCTGGGAGAGGATTTGGTGGTTCATTTTTAAGAGAGGTCTTGGTTGTTTATTTCCAAAGAGCTCTTGGTTGTTCATAAAAAGATCAAAGAGAAAGCTTTGTTGAAGTTTTCACCAAAGCTTATCAAAACCCAATCTTCAAGCTTTCACTAGCTGTGCTACAAATACCATTTCTGAAGATTAAAAGATTTGTGTGAATGAGACGTAGTAGACCTTTACAAGGACGTGATCCACTAGCCTTAAATATCCTTATACAGACATCTACACTAGTGCGAAGAGGGCCATCCAATCAAAGAGGTAAATTTTTCGTTTTCATAACATGCTTTCATTTTCATAATTTTTGCCATTTTAAGCCTTCATATTGGGATTGGGAATTAACCAATGAAACCAAACCTACATGGGAGAGTTTGAACTGCTTTTTATTCATCTTGAGAAGTCATAACACCCAATTTCTTTAGTATATTTTGTTCAACCCATATTTAACATGAATCTGCATGTAGATAATTGATTTTTCTTGAAAAAATGTAGATGTGCAATCCAAAGCAAGTTGAGAAAGAACAATACCAAGAATTTTCCAATAAAATTTTTAATGAGTTCTTAGATCCATTGATATACACTCGCTTGACCAATGCAGTACTAAACATTTTGCTGGTTTTAAATTTCCAAGCAAAGATGCACACTACAAGAAAAAAGCAATTTAGCGACAGATTTTGAGCGTCACTAAAATTGGCATCGCAAATAGCGACGGAATGAAAATCCATCGCTAACAACGATGAATTTGCAATAGAATATGATTAGCGATGACTTTTAGCGATGACTATTTAATTAATGATTTTTGTAATTAAATTTGCAATTAAGGTTGTCTCTAAATTGAGGGCCACCGAATTTTATTTTTAAAAAAAAATTAATTAGCCGCGACAGGCCTAACCAGTTCGGCTCAGCAACTGACCCGACCTAACCAGACCCGACTCGTTAGATTTATGAGTTTATGTCAAACGCGGGGCTCGAACTCACGTCCTTGTTGTGGGGGAGCATATGCTCCACCACTAGACTATTGATATTTTTGTGTTTTTTATTCTTTATATTAATTATATAGTATATTTTTTTGCAAATTAGCGATGAATTTATAAGGGATTTACGACGGATTAGTGATGATTAATAAGTCATCGCTAATTACTGACGGATTAGTGATGATATTTTAACAATTATTTAGTATTAATAAATAATCACAAATGCCGTAGCTAATCCCTTGCTAATTAGCGAGGGATTATCGACCATAGCTAATTAATCCCTCGCTATGCTATTTAGAGAGGGATTATCAACCGTCGATAATCTCTCACTAAATAACGAGGGATTAGCTATAGCATTTGAACAATTAATTTAGTATTAGTGTTAATTATGTATGTCGTAGTTAATCCCTCGTTAATTAGCAATGAATTAGCAACTGTTAAGAAACCCTCACTAATTAGCGAGGGATTAGTTACGGCTATATGACAAATTTAAAAAAAAAATAAATTTAAATTGAAAATTTTGTTTGCCTTCGCTAATTTTCGTCGCTAAAGTGCAGTTCTTTTGTAGTGGCATTCTTGAAATAGTTTTATTCAGGGTGAGATCGAGTTCAGAAGTGTTCTCTATATACTTGGAATGGCTCCTCTTAACAATGAAGATGTTATTAATCCCAAGATAAAGAACATATATGAATATATGTGAAGCACATATTTATTTCTGATAATTTTGATGGTAAGCTGGTAAGTTTAGTATTTTATGCTCAACCAGAAATTTGAAAATCTTGTTTCAGTTTTGGTTGTTAAACTCCATATATACTTTAAGCTGTTTTTAAAAATTTAGAGAATGTAAAGGAACATATCAAATATTTTTAGTTATAGTAGATAGGAAGGAGATGTATTTTGAGAGTGAAGTTTGGAGGCAAAATAGTTTGAAATTTTCAAATTGGTTTACTGTTTCTGTGAGAATATGATGCTGCAAATCCCTTGGTTTTTACGTTTGTGTGAGTGAAATTAAATGTCATGAAAAATTGTTTCCTTATGAAATTTCAAATCTTTAGCTTTTTCAACAATCTAACTGAGTGGTAGAAACTTTTTTCTCTTTAGCATATTCTTGAGGTACTTGGAAAAAATTGTGGCCTATTTTGAAAGCCAAAAAATTTAGACCACAACTAGACATGGGCAAGGGGGATTAAGATGCAGGAATATTTTATAGTACATAAAAATTTATCAAGTTACATTGAATTTGTGGTATCTATGCCTCATGAGATGTTCTCAATTGCTGATTGGCAGTTTCCAAGATACTTGAGCTTTGTAAAAAGAGTTGTGGATTCAAATAACCTTCTTCTTAATGTTTCCAGGGAGAACCTTTAGGAAGACCGCATAGTAAGAACCACTCATCTATCATTTTGTAAGAATATTTATAGCAAAGTACCAATATTTTTGTATGTAATCCATTTGTTTTTCTCATGCACTTGTACCTTAATTCCCTGTTTATTATTTCTAGGTAAGGATAATGAGGAAGCAGCATGTAAGGAAAACTTTTTACATGATTTAGAAGCTTACTGAAAGTGAGAACAAAGAGGTTTGGATTTGGACTTAGTCATTGTTGACTTTTTTATCTATCATTGTAATATTTTTCTTATATTCCATGTTTCCTTTTTTCCTTTCCTCTTTCTAGAAGTTTCTGTTTCACTAGGAAAATATTTAACTTATTTCAAAAGTTAAAAAAAAATTGGGAGAAATTTGGGAAATTTTTTAATCCGGGATGTGTTGAAGATTTTGGAAATCACAAAAGAATCACTCCATGTTGAGATTTTTCAACATAACCAAAAATACCCACTATCTAACTTATCCTATGGATTGAAAAAAAGAGCTCAAATTTTGGGTTTTAAAAGGTATCTGATTTCAAATTATAGGCAAAATGACTAAAGAGTGATTATGTCATTCTGGAAGTCACGTGGATAAACCAATGATAGAAGGCGCTGGAATTCATAGTTATACTGGGGCTTTAGCTGAATAATTTTGATTTTCTTGACTTACTTTTGTATAGGCTTAACTTTGATATATAGGCTTTTGAACATTTTTCATGAATAAGACAGTGTTAATTAGGTTGGACTTCTTGATTTCTTGACCTTAATCAGGTTGGAATTCATTTACCGTATGTAGAAAGCTGTAATGGTTGGTCAAAGTGAAAAAGGTGATACTTTTTCATTGAGTGCCATATGTATGATTTTCTTCTTATCAATTTTCTGGAATAAGGTCCCTTTTGTTTGCTTTCTCATATGGTGTTCTCCTTCAAATCAACACTTACAGGTGGGAATATTAGAACTCTTGATCCCGTGGCTTCTGGTTTATTGATTGTATACATTGGTAAAGCTACAAAAATGGTAAGGTTATAATGTGATCATTCAGGAATTAGCATATCTGCTTTCTAATTTGTACTCCCACCTCCCTTTCTATTGGACAAATTGTTACCATTTGAGTGACTGTCTTTTCCTTCCACCAATAAAATTTCATTTGTATAAAAATTCTAACCACTATACCTCTATATCCCTAATTGATATTTAAAGGAATGAAATCTCATTTTCTTAGGACAGTGCATTTATTAAGGAGTTTGCTAATTTCTCAATTCTTTTACCCAATATTCCACTTCTGCCACTTTCTCATTTTTTTCTAAAAATCTTTTGGGTAGTAGGATTTAAATGTTTATATTCGTATTGTGATATTACAACATATGAACTTTCTCTAAAATTTAAAAATGATTTTACAAATATCAAGGTGTTATAAAATTAGGGTAGTGTTAGAATAAAATCTACACACTACACACTAAGAAAATTCTAACTATTCTTTGCACAAGAATTTCTCTTCAAACTTCTCTCTTTCTTTCTCTCACAATTCTTTCTCCAATCTTTCTTTCACTAATCTTTCTTTCACAAAATGATGGTGTATTACAAGCTTAGAGAATAGCTCTATTTATAGAGCTCTAATTAGTGAAATACATCATGGCATACATCATCTTCAATTAATGGTGTCTCCACTAAATGGTGGACATCCATAAAAATCTTCTAATAATTCACATAAATCCATAATTAGTGGAGCCTCCACTAATTAATGGAGATTCCAATAATTCATAACACAAGGTATAATTAAGGGTTATAGTGGGATCTTCTTTTCAGAAGAAGCAAAATATAAAGCCCTCCACATAAAACAAAATCCTTGTCTGAAAGTGTTTGTTTTTCTTAACAAAACCATTGTATGAGCTTATACTTTATTTATTTTAAATATTTACCCAAAACAATTGGTCATTATTCAAATAAAGAGATATACAGTTTGATAAAAATAGAAATATTAAATATATATAAATTCAATTTTTTTTTTACATGACTGGTAGAACCTCTACGCTGACACCAACTAGTACCTGATTCTAAAAGTAATTTATTCTATCAATAAATACCATATCATACCTACAAATCACATTCAAACATCTTTCTCTTTTTTAATGTAGGATGATATCACTTTCTTCAACTCACATTTGAATACTCAACCGAAAAAAAAGAAAAAATTACACCAAGTGTATTGCTAATTATTTCTATATAATGTGAAAACCATTGCCAGAGTAACCCCACTGCATATATAAGTAAAATCATGCAAATATAATATATATTCCAACATCATCCTTTCTGTTGTTTCTTTCTTTCTTTTTTTTTTTTTTTTTTTTTTTTTGTTTTGCTAATTTCTGTTGTTTCTTTCACTCTATCAAACACCAACTTCTTTCTGTTATTGCCAAACCAAAAGAGCAATGGCGGAACTCCTTGTTGATAAGCTCTTGAATGCATTAGCCGACACTGTCCTTGAGAAGCTCCAGGAGGAGTTTACGCTGGTCACTGGCATCAATGACCAGGTTGAAATTCTCTCCAAATTACAAGTCATCAGAAGGATGCTGCGGGACGTGCAGAGGAGGAAACTAAAGGAGGAACCTGTTGGAGTTTGGCTGGATAAGCTCGAATATGTTGCCTACGATGTGGATGATGTGCTAGATGAATGGAACACCCAAGTTCAAAAACTCAAACTGGAGGGAGCTGAGGATCTAAATTCTCCTTCCCCGCAACTGAAAATTTTGACGGACAAGGTACGTTCATTCCTGCTGTCCATTTGTTCTTGCTTCAAAGAAGTTTCTGTGCGCCATGACATTGCACACAAGATAAAAGAACTAAACGGTAGGACGAACCTTATTTCCCAAGAGGCAGATCAATTCAAATTTGTTCCAAATAATGTGAATTCGAATTCTGAACCAGAGTTTGAGCGCATCATTACTACCTCCTTTCTTTATGAATCGGAGGTCTACGGCAGGGAGTCTGATAAGGATACAATAGTGAGCATGTTGCTGTCTGATACTAGTCATGCTGGCATTGGTATTGTGTCAATTGTGGGGACAGGAGGAATAGGAAAGACTACTCTTGCCCAACTAGTCTACAATGACAACAGAATGGATGAGCACTTCCAACTTAGAAAATGGGTTTGTGTCTCAGATCCTTTTGATCAGAAAACAATTGCCAAAGCAATTCTTGAAGATTCTAAAAAGAGTTCGCCAGATGTGTCGGAGTTGGAAACCTTGGTCCGACGCATCAAGGAATTGATTTCTGGGAAGAAAATTCTACTTGTTTTTGATGATGTTTGGACAGAGGATGATACCAAGTGGAAACCAATCTGGGAAACTCTTAGGCATGGAGCTCCTGGAACCAGAATCTTGGTGAGTACTAGGCGCCAAAGGGTAGCAAGAATGATGGGAACGAATTACATGCACTCATTAAATGAATTGGGTGACACAGAATGTTGGACTATACTAAGTCGAATAGCATTCTCAGGAAGATCTGAAAGGGAGTCTGGGGAATTAGCAAAAATTGGTAGAGAGATATCAAAAAAGTGTAAGGGCTTACCGCTTGTTGCTACGTTTTTGGGAAGCCTCTTAAAATTCAAAGACACGGTACGACAATGGCAAGATGTATTGGAGAGTGAGATATGGGAGTTGGAGGAAGTGACAACCCGTCTATTTCCTCAAATATATTTGAGCTATAATGAATTGTCCCCAGAAATGAAGTGTTGCTTCTTGTATTGTGCCGTCTTCCCCAAAGATTCCAAGATAGATGTAGAATAACTGATTAGACGGTGGATGGCACAAGGCTATCTCAGCTCTAGTGGAAAAGTGGGAGAAATGGAATCAAGGGGATATGAGTACTTCAGCAATTTAGCAATGCGTTCTTTCTTTCAGAACTCGGAGAGACATAAATATTGTGAGGCTCAAATCGTCGAATGCCAAATGCATGACATAGTTCATGATTTCGCACGGTATCTGACTAATGGTGAATGCTTTATAATTGAAGAATGGGATGAGGTAAAAAATTTATCCCATGGAAAAGTTCGACATCTAAGTTGGTCACTAGAAGAGGATGTTGCAGCAAGTTATCTAATTGGAAAGCTTCGCAGCTGTCATATTGGTAAAGTTGCTCCTTCAAACTTGTTTGATTGTTTGAGATGTGTAAGAGATTTGAACTTATATGGTACAAATTTGAAAGAAGTTCCTAGAGCCATTGGAAATTTGATTCATCTTCGTTTTCTAAATTTGGGTAGCAATCCATTACAAATATTGCCTGCCGAAATGTGTGAGTTGTACAATTTGGAAACCTTGAATGTTTCATATTGTTGGAAATTGATTAAATTCCCACAAAGGATTAGAAATCTCGTAAAATTGAGACACCTTCTTAATATTGGAACACAACATAAGTAATTCCCTCAAGAGATTGAGAAGTTGACTTCATTTCGAACATTGAGTAAATTTAAAGTTGGAAATGGATGTAATAAGTTTGAGTGCTTGAAGAACTTGAATCTACTGGGGGGAGAACTAGAGATTTGGTTTTTTGAGTTAAATGAGGGGGATTTTGACACTATAACATTTAGGGATAAGACTCGTATACTGGGATTGAGTTTAAATTTCAGTGACGATGTTGTTAATTATGCATGTCATAGAATCTATACAACCACCTCCAAACTTGGAAGATCTTGAGTTATATAGGTATCCCCGTTCCAATTTGCCAAGTTGGATTATGTCCCTCAACAATGTGAGAAGACCTACACTCAAATATAGCAGTGGCACATCCTTGGCTGGATTGGATAAGCTACCTTCACTTGAAGAGCTTAGGCTCAGCAGTTTGAGAGGTGCAGAGTGTTTGGGGCGTGAATTCTTGGGTATAACAGATATTCCTATAGTTGATGATGAGGTTCCATTTCCTAAGTTGAAGGAATTAACACTTCTGGGTTTGAGAAATTTAAAAATATGGGAAGACTTAAGAGAAGAGGATGAGAATGTTGTGTCAGCCGTTATGCCATGCCTCCAATAGCTAGAATTAACGTGGTGTCCAATGCTGCCTTTGCTGAATGTTTTGAAATTGCTTGAATGCGGAGCTTTAGGGGAACGCTACGTACAACAAGGAGAAGGGGGGAGAAGATTGGATTCACATATCCCATATTCCTGATGTTGTAATAATTGATTGATAAATTCAAATGGAGTGGAGGACGAGACAAAGACGGATATAAATTGGTGGTTTCCTGAAATTTCTTTTTGGATTTTTTATCGTGTAAAATAAACTATTAATATGTATTTTATTTTGAGTCTTTAGCAATTATATTTTTTTTTCCCAAAATGTTTAATTTTATCCTTTAAATGTTATTTATTTTACAATTGTGGCTCCTTTTTAAAAATTTGGCGTTTGTCTTTTTTTTAAAAAAAAAATTAAAAAAAAAACCTATTGCATTCATTGGCGGAATGCAGAAACTTTGATATCCAAATGAGGGCGCTAGCAAAGGTACCAACTTTTGTCACGTTTTTTCTTTTTTAAAAAAATTAAATTTATTTTGACAATTTTATCTCGTGTAAAAATAATTAACTCCATGCATTTTATTTTTTGTCTCAAAATCATATATCATTATCTTACGATAATTTTTAAATTAGATTTTTTTATATAGTTATTTTTCTTTCTAAGCAAAATTTATGAATTTCTTTCAGACTTTTATCTTGTATTAAAAATAATTAATTTTATGCATTTTATTTTACTTTTCTCAAAAGCATATATTACTTCTCATTATACGATTAAAATTGGCATATTTTTCTTTTTAAAAAAAGATATAAGGAAAATGATCGATGCAAAAATACATAATTACTACATATAAGTGATTTTTATTTTGAATATTCAAAACTCCAATATCTATCAATTTACGTTAATAGAAATCATCATTTCGATTAGACAAATGACTACTTTCTTTTACTATCTTACCCTTGTTAATTAATGTAATTAATAGTGAGACTCATATATTAGTGGAAAACGTTGCTTAAATGATAGATGTTAGTTGACCTTTATTTCATATTTAAGTGGATATTTTGAAGTTCAATTGATATCTATTTAAATGCATTAGATTAGATCGATGTAAATAGAAATCTATATAAATCCAGTAGTTCAATTTTATCATTGATCTCTCTATATAGTAATGAATGGATTTCGATATCTATTTAATATAAATCAAAATTGCCACCCTAATTATGCATAATGAAACCTTTAGTGAAACTAATAATATTTACTTTGAGAGGTAAATACATAAAGCTCTACAACCATGTGTTCAAAAAGGTTTCCAAAAATACCCTAGAAATGATATACTTAGGAGATTTGGAGAAATGAGAGAAGTTCTTATAACTTATTTTGAATCTTCTACTTAGAAATTTACTCTTAAATGTGATTCTTGAAAGGTTAGGACCAAAAATAAATAAATAAACAAATATTGCATATACGCATCATTGGATTGTTTTCAAACTATATTTGAGTATTTTTATGGTTGTTTGGATGAAGATAGTTCCAAAGCTTTACAAAGATTGACTAATACTAAGATAGATAGAGTTAAGGCTGCAATTTCTACTTTAGCTATTAATGTTTGGATTGTATGAAAATGAGAAAACTCCTTCTAGTAATCCTCTAGCTCGGGTGCAAGGGCCTCTGGCTAGTTCTGTCGAATCAAATAAATGGAATCCATATGTTTTTCTTAGATAAAGTTAACTTATATAAAATTGTACCATATATCCAAATTACAGATTCGCATTGAAACACTATTATCTGAATGAAAGAGAATACCAAATCATATTTTGTCTAAGTAAGGATGCCAAGTGATCTTCTAACTAGTGGTTAAGACATCAAATACCTCTTCACCCCATCACAGTGTTAGGACATTCACATGCTCGTGTCTTTTTCCCCTGGGGGAGGGTTAGATAATATAGAAGAATACACTCAATTGGTAGCATAATTTATGCACACTATCCGCTTTGTGTTAGCTTAATTAAATAAGAAGGGCATGATAATTTAATTAAGTATTTAAAATTAATTAATTAATTTGATAATAAATGATGTTAAGTGTTTAATTACTTCAATGTATTTGATAAATCAGCTAATCAATTAATACATATTAAAATTTTATTATAAATTTAAAACCAAATGAAGTTATCTAAATTCAAAATTTACACAAATTATCATTTATTTATTGAAATTAAATTATAATAAAATTTAATATTAAAATAAAATATATTTAACTCAATCTTTCGATTTAAACTTGAATCCTTTTTCATTTGTTTATTTTTAAAATTCAATACTTAAATATTCAAACTTCAGTGTTCAAATTTTAACTTTACCAAATAAACTCTTAGAAGGAGAAAGTTATAGGAAAATAAGGAGGTAAAAATAATATAAATTTTAAAAAAAATATATTGACTTTTTATTTCCGATTTTTTTAAAAACAAAAATCTTATTTTCTTAATAAATTCTTTCTGCCAAAAAAAAAAAAAAGATTTTAAAACAAGAGTGTAAATGAGCTATTTCTTAATTCGTTTCATGCGTTGCTTATTGTTAACAAGTATTCGACAACCCAACTTTTAACCCAAATTCAAGAGCCCCAAACTTTACCTTAACCAAAATGTTAAAGTTCATATAAACATTATAAGTAAATTCAAACTCATAATTTATATTATTATAAGTTACTAAATTGATATTCTCATACCTTAAAATAACCAAGCCGATGGTGAGGAATTTTTTTAATTGAAAGTCGAAACTTAAGCCCCACATTTTGCAGCACTAGACCGGAATTCGTCTCCAAGAATTAGGAGACATTCTCACAAAGTGATTAAGCAGAGGAAGCAGAAGTAGGATAAAGAAGAATGAACAACTATCCTCGATGCATATAGAACATGTAATTTGACCAAAACATTGCAAAATCCCAAAAGTACAGCAAGCAAAAGGAAAAACTATTACTGCACAATTTCAGAATGTAACTGGCTGCTGATGCTCATGCAAGTGCTGAAGAAGATCTGTTGGTAAAAGCATACAACTTTCTAAACCCTAAACTCATAGCAAAAGACTTCGAGATTTAGATGTTGTGAGTGCTTCAAGCAACCGGTACATCCATCTGTCTAGCATTCCTGTCGTAGAAACAGAATTAGGAGGGAAAAAAAAAACGAAATACATTAGTGGCCATATATTACTTCCAGATCATATCCTAAATTCATATTACTTCTTGTCAGTGCATTCTACATCTATGGAAGCATCACATAATCGAGGCTGCTTGAAGCGATCAACTGCTCAAGAAGCCTGCAACATGTCATTCCCAAAAACTGAGAACGGGGAAAGGGGAAATATCACCAACCTCTTCTCTTTTATTTATTTTATCCAATTGTTAAGTATAGTCACATTTATTTATACTGCACCATTTCAAACATCTCTAGACTTAGAAATGCAACAAATGTTTCTATACATTTTATTTCATGTACAATTTGCAAACGAATTATTAAGTGAATGCCACTGCATCATTTTGTATTTCATCTCTCAATCAAAGCTTTAACTCTGACATGGAGTCCCAATGTGACTCGGAATTTCAGGTAGACCAAGAATTCCCATAGACAAGTTTTAGAAGCTTCGGATGAAATGTAGACCACCTCCCAGACGGGCTGTGTGAACCTGGGTGGAAGAGAAGGGCAAATATGGAATCTCAATTTTACTGACAGGATTTCTAGATTATGTTCAGATAAACCACGAGGAATCATGACAACAATTTTGGCCAAGTACTTGCACTAGCACCCTTTAGAATTGGTGGTTAATGTCTATTTCCAAATATACTTCACACCATATGATGCCTCTACAATGGAAGAAAGTATATAATTCTACCAATAAAATTTTAATTTTGCAACTTCCACAATTTCATCCAAAATTACAGGTGTGATCAGATGCAAAAACAAGCATTTAAATCCAACTTCTTTATGCAGGTTACCCATTTGCAAATTTAACTACTTCATCCAATTTTGGCATGATAAAATGAATAAACCAAACCTGTCAAAGCAAATGTCCCCCCAAGGACTGCACAAAGCCGAGTAATGAAGTGGAGGAAACTTCGACGTTCTTCTTTGATGGTAACAGTAATTGGTGACAAATCATACAAAAAGTATACAGCTGTCATGAATAACTTGATGTCAGTACAATGTAAAAAAAACACTCAAAAGAAACACATAAAAATATTAATTATGGCCAAGATTACGAACCTGGCCATGTCCTATCATACTCATTAATTGGTGAAAAGTACTCTGTGACAGAGAATTGATTAGTTGGCAGAACTTGCTTTGATATATATCTGTATTCAGTTGGAACGATCTGCATCAAGAGACAGGAAAAAATGGAGAAACTTTAACTCAAATTGCAGCATAAAATTAATAATAGATCCATAAAATATGAAACAGACTATTATTTTGTTACATACTGGGAGCTGATATTGAGAAGGCTGAAATGCAAATTAGTAGAGCTGCATTCTGATGCTATCATATATTATCTCAAAAACACATTAATTAATTGACTGATCATTTTACTTTAACCAATATTTAATTCCTTACATTCGTTAGTGACATTATGAAGTATCAAATGTTTTCTCCAAATTCAACTTCATAATTGAGAAGTTAAGGAACTATAAGAATAAGCATTTGTCATTATCAAGCAAGTGACATCTTTGTTACTCACTTTTAATAACCTTAAAAGCGTTTCATATCTTTAAATACTGGAAGTGAATGACCTAGAAGGATATATATTGGGAAATATCTTCTCAATTTCTGAGACCCTTGAGAAGAAGTATATGAATAGCAGTTTACATTTGAAACTAGTGTATCACTAAATAAAACTTAATAATTCAATACCAATGAGTAGAAAGTCAAACAAGAAATATTATTTAGATAAACACCACTGATGAAAGGTCCACCTTATGAAATAGATTTTCATGAACTTCAATAAACAAATGTTATAAGTTGAATGACAATTTGGAAGCTGCTCCTATTAGTTTCTTAATTTGCTTAAATTTACACTTCTGTTATAATGGTGAATATGAGTTCCTTGCAGGAAAACAACTCCATATAATTTTCTTTAATCAATATTACAGAAGCTGCTATCAGTCATGTATCATAGCCACCAATAAATTATAACCACAACAATATTAATAACATTACTAAAAACATCGTCCATAATCTCAGTATCTATCAATATATGACCAGACGACATACTAAAAAATGTAGTTCTATGCCTTAGTTTTTGTCACTAAAGTATTTACCCCATTTCACTTTGATATCTTCATACTATTTTGGATCATTTAAGCACTGCTCATTAAAATTTTTAAAATTCCCTTGCTGCACTCCCTTTGACTTTTGAAAATATGATTTCGTTGCCAAAATGCCCATATGTGGTTTTCTTCTTTGTTCCTAAAAAAAGTTCCCCCACCCTCCACCCCCTTCCTCCCCCAAAAATAAAAACACTAAGCCTACTGCAGCAGCAATCCCTGCCACCATCCTGCATCTCCTCCAAATAAACACCATCAATCAACTCCTTCCATAAGCAACAGTTATGCATTTTTTTATTTCAAATTTGGTACTTGAATGAGTTGAATATGACATGCCATGGTGAATCTCATCAGGAAGGAAACAGATCTGGCAGCACCAGCTGCACTGCTGCCACAGCAAATGGATTGAAAGAAATTGCTGCTACATTTTCAACAGTAGATGGATAATACTAGTCTGAAGGTCATTCTAAGTTCACTTTTCACCTGCAGGATGGAGGGCATAAGAGCCATTTCATTACACTGTTACAGTCTGTCAATCTTGATCTTTGGGGTACCCAAGTGAATAAATATAATGTCAGGGTATCAAAGTAAAAATGGGGTGAAACGTTAGGGTACTTAGGTGATAAAATCAAACCAGCAAATTTTTCTTCCTTGTTCAGATGTTAAACGAGTGAATTGAGTAATTAATATTTCCTAATCATTCACATCTACATAGCCTTAGATAGAGAATATAAATAACTTCAAAAAAAAAAAAAAAAAATACACTCAGTTTCCTAGAACAACTCCAAAAACCCACGAAATATATGAGGGGGAACAACTAGCACCAAAAGTCATAGCTTTACTAATTGAGGGTAGAATACCAACCTTTATGTAGTATTTGAATGTTCCACTTGCTTCATGCAAAGTTCGCACAGTCCCATCAAGGGGGTTGTGAATTCCTGGATATTTGGGTCCAAATGACAAATTGTGAATGACATGACTGACATTGACATGGGTTGAACCTCCAAAAATCTGTACAAGAAAGACATGTAAACAAAGAGAAAGACATGCCATTTAATTTAATTTAATTTTAAAAGGTATCAAATATCTATAAAAAGAAAGCTTCAAATTATAGTGAACAAGCCGGCCAAGACAGTGTTAATTATCAGAATATCCTAGGGGTTCCAAGTATAGAGTTTCTGCATCCTTTTTTCTTCTTCTGCAAAAGAATGAAATACCTTCCATCACTGAAAACTTCACATGATGGATCACCCTCATAAAAAAAAGCATGAGTTGCTTCAGTTATAAGTAACTTGTGTAAAAGTCGCACGAGGTATGCATTCAAGCATTTCACATATTCTTGCTTCAGTAATTGTGCAACTACAGAGCTTAAGAGCAGGTTAAAGATGACAAAATTATGGGGATGAGAAAAGAGCAAGAAAAGAGAATGCAATTGGACTTGCAAGTTACAATAATCCAGAAAATTGGAGATATTGGAAAAATTCCCCCTATGCAATTGCAAAACTACAGAAATTTTGGTAACTTCTCAGGTTATGAACGAAAGAAATAGTAGTACTAGTCCTTTTCAGACTTTTTTCTTCCTCATTCTCTCTTTTCCGAAGAAAGTATACTACATTAATGAGGCACCAAAAGGATGCTAAATATGTAGAGAAACACAGATAGCCATCCAACTAAACATGTACATAATTTCTCCGCATAGTGAATCAAATATGTTCATATGAGTAGTAACTCCACAAAGCCAAATTAAGGTATTTCTGAACTTTGTTATTAGCTTTCTTTTGAAAGCTTACATGCACAGTGAATTTTAACCATTAAATGCATGATTTATGCTCTGATCTAACAACTAAATCTTTCGGAAAAGGCAGTAATTTAACACGAATTATATGTGGTTCATCCTCTTCTTTTCTCCAAATAAACTCCAACTCACCAAAATGTTTTCACATTTCAGGAATTTTAAAGCCAATCCACATGTTGAAAGAGTAGAAATCAGAACTTATGATAATTTCAGAGTGCAGAATCAAGGATTTTCTATATTTCTCATCATCAAAGAATGGGCATTTGCATGGATCTTCCTTATATTCCTTAAACCATCTATTATAAGAAAATCCTTGTGCATGGGACTGCTAATTAAGTCACATAATGACGTGGATTGGAGGGGGAGAAGAAACTTTCAGTGTTCCATCCATACAAATTAAAGGGCCAGCAATCAGAAAGCTGTATTGCCAGCAATCCTGGAGCGCTTGTGCACCAAGAAGGAGTAGCCTTTTTGGTTCAAGAAGCAGCAAATTTAAGTGAAGTAGCTGGAGACAACCTGATAAAAAGGAAGATCAGCTAATGACCAATGTAGATTCTTTCACATTAGCTAGCCTACTACAAATTTTGACATTGCTAGAGGACTATGACAAGTCTTCCTGACAGCCGGTAGCATCACATGGATGGTGACAACTGACAAACAATGTCAGAGTCTTCTACTGAGTTAAAGCTTGTACAAAAGAAAGGAGACGAGGAAAATTTTGGGAATTTGCCCTTTCCAGTATATTCTAGACAAAATAACTGGGCAAAACAACTGAACTTTTGAGGCAATTCATAAAACAGCACAGCATGTAAAGACTGCTTCAAAAACACTATTTCTGTAGATAAATGATAGCTATCTATGCAACCACCAATATTTTGCTGATTTTTGGACTTCCATTTTTTTACTACATTAACGGTACATGAAACTTGTAAATGGGTTACACCCGTTGCTGCCTCATAAATTAAAGCACTCTTAACCTTTCTTTTTTTTCTTTTCTCAAGAGAGAAAACAGAATGAAGATAAAAGGAAATCGCAGAGGAAGACTCTCTGAGAAGTTGCTCAAATGTACAAACATAATACTCCCTCCGTCCACAAATAACTGGCCTAATTTCTTTTTTGGTTTATCCAAAAATAACTGTCCACCTTCTAAATGTAGTTTGTATTTAATTATTTTTTTTCCAATTTTACCCTTAGCACAATTTTCTATCAATTAATTAATATTACAATTACCTATACTAAAGTTATTTTAACTAATAATAAAATTATATTATCCTATAAAAATAGTCAAAAATGTAATTTAATGAGGTGATATAAAGAAGATTCTAAAACAAAGAATGGGAAGAAAGAGACAAAGGACATAGATGAGAAGAGAGAGACATATATAATTATTAGAGTGATATAATTGAAGGAGTAGTGGATTCAAATTAATGAGGTGAGAAAGATAAAAAAAATACTCCAAAGGGTATAATGGATATTTTAATCATTTTTACTATAGAATTCCACAATTCCTTAATATGCGTAGTTTTACAATTACGTCAGTTATTTATGGACGGATGGAGTATGAATCAACAAAGCCAAAAAACAAAAGAATCCCAATTTCTTGGACAGCATTCCCTCTTCTGCTTTCTCAACCCTAAACCAAATTTCCTCGTCCACAACAATGACAAAAGTGATTTATATGATGAGATTTGCAACGTCCATAGCAACAGAGAAAAAACATTTCAGTTGAGCCATTGATGCCACTGAAGTTCTTCAAATAAAACTAATCTGCTTGCTTCTGCTAGATCTTCGCTGAATGAGTTACCAATTGTAATGAAATGTGATGCTGGACAGCCATTAGGCCAGCCTAAATAATTATTGAAAGAAGAATGGTTAAACTTAGCTGCTGTAAACTCAGAAACTTCAGCAAAGAAATTGGTCACAAACTCACGTCGCACAACCAGAAATACAAAGAACAATCTGTAGACGCCTATTGATTGAATAATGAAAGGCATAGACATACATTAACAATAGAGAGTCCTCCATTTATAACCAGAACCCAATACCTAAACTAACTAGGACTAGACTCCTTAATATTCTAAAATCAGCAATAACTAGGACAATAGGATTATTAAACCTTCCTAACTAGAACATAAATTTAAACTTTTAGAAATTTCTGTAAACTCACAAGTTACCAAAATACTCTAAATTCTAAAACTCATAAAACAATCTAAAAGAAAGACTTACTATTATTTCAGCCCTCATATAAGCTGTCCATCCTCTAAGGTGTGTCAAATTAAGGTTTGGGCTTTAGAAGCATCTTTTCCCCTCCTTTCGTAAACCTTAATTGGTTACTACCACTTGTCTCTATCAAAATGACTCCAGGGAAAAAGAAAAAACAAAAAGAGGAAACCTAAGCAGAAATAAAACCATTTCAGATGCCTAAATAACGGAAGTTAGCCAATCATAAGCTGAAACTCGGAAGGTTATTAGGCCAATTCGTACAATGAAAACAACTTCACCGCACTGCCCACATTATCATCTCTGACAACTAGGGACTTCAAATACCAACCAAGAGAGACATCACCTTTATCCTGAGACATTTCTTTGCCTACCAGCCCAATTTCTAAATTCCACACCTATCTATTATCCTTACTATTTTTCAAGGAAATATCACACTTCAATTATTCTCTAAATTGGACATGATCAAATCAACTCCTTAGAAACTGAAAGGAAAAAGAAAGCCTTATCTGCAGAATTGGCCTCTTGCATTGCAATATAATACAGATATATAGAAATGATTAATAGGGGAAGCTAACCATTTGAGCAACAAAAATGTTCAACCCATGCACTGAAATATGGAAGTTGCCAGCAACCCTTTGCACATCTAGAGAACCATACACCTGCAATAAACCAGAGAAATATCAATTAATTGAGAGATCAAACAACAAGATGAACTTAATATCAATTGGGCAGTTACTCACCCAGCATCCTTCTCCATCAGCCATAGCTTGCTTGACCTTTTTGATTAAATCTTCAGCGTCTTTATCAAAACCCTCAAGATGAATTTTCTGTTCTGAATCATCATGATTTTCTTTGTGATCATGATCATCCTTGTGGGCATGATTCCCTGTGTGGTCATCTGCTCATAGTCATCTTAAATAGTTAGCTAGAAGTAGGAAATATGCCTTTGCAAAAAGCTCTACACACCTGATCAGAAAAAACGATCAAGAAAATAAAAATAAAGAAAAATAAAAATAAAGAGAAATAGAAAGAACGCCAACCATATCATGGCGTATTTGGGACTACTAGCATCAATATCAAATACTCAATAGTCAAAATTTCCACTTTTGACAAGCTAAATACATTGCAAAATAATGACAAAATGGTACAGCTTGTACGGAAATTAATTGATGTAGATCTCTACAAATTCAATCCCTCCAATAGTCTAAAAAGAAGAAAAGAGACCAGTAAAAAGTATACTAATAAACTTCAACTTCACTTGTCTTAACAAGTTATCTTTAATGCTCAAAAATGACCATCAGATCCCAGTATTAAGATTCCCTCTAGTGGAAGTTCAATTGCTTTGTGTGGCACCAAAGGTTCTCAAATGGGTAATTCCTGCATTTTCCCTGGTATGTTGAATGAAATTAAAGACTTCCAAGAATTAGCATGAACAAGATGGAGACCTTCTAAATGCTTCCCCTCTTCAAAAGTTTTATCTGAATTGACAGTCAATCTGTTCACGAGATTTGACCATGAGTCGCCATTACTAAATCAAAGCTCACTGTATAACTGTAAGCAAACCCATAAAACAAACGAAGTTTGTCCTTTTGAAACCAAATATCCCCTGGCAACTATTCTTTGTTGAAGATAAATGCCTTAAACCTGTATTGCACTTACAAGTACAAGCACAAGGAAGATCGGTAGACTGAAATTATGAATTATACCCCGTTTATCTTTTGGAATATCCAACAATTCTAAATCAAAATTCTTTTTTCAGTTTCTTTGCTTTCCAGGAGGGGACAGGCAAGGAATGGAGAACTTGTTGCTATTAACTTGCATACTTTTTGGTTATTCCAAAATTCAACTGTTAGTTTTGGGATTAAGTAAACTACATACATTAGCTAATGTTTAGCTATACTTCGAAAATTTAAATCCAATTGCCACCAAAAAATAAAAAAATAAAAAAAATGAAGCCAAACAAGGACACAGTAACATGTCCAGGTGATTCAGGATGAGGATAGAGTTGGTATCCTGTTTAACACTGCTTCTATTAGGTTTTGTCATGGCCCTTCTCTATTCATGCAGTTTTAAATGTTGTCCTAATATTTTCTAAATGACTTAATGCCTCATTGTACTTTACACAACCCCCCCCCCGCAATATATATATATATATATATATATATACACTTCTATAATTAGCCTTAGCCTAAGTTAATCAAAACCAATAGTGGAAGTCAAATTAAATAGCCTCGTGCACATCTCAGAGGATGTTTGTTAACAAAGATGAGAATAATAACGTTACAAGAAAAGGAACACCTTGGAGATACATAAAATGTCTCCGAATCCTAAGTGATAAATAGAACTGATCAAACAAGATAATACGAATCAGGCAAAATAAACGAAGCAATAATATGCTTATGGTCAGAATCAAAACGGAAACTTGTTTTGGTAAAAAGAGACAAACTGAATGACCCTTAACGAGCTCTGATATGTTCATGGAGTCTCGCTGCTTTCTTCAAAAATAAAATAATGTGCTCTTTTAAGAAATTCATTCAATCTTGTGAACATTTGCATAATTTGCATTGTAACTGAGGTTGCACAATGCAAATTCCAGTAGTGGTGCCCTTGAAATATATTTCTAGCCTGTTAACTGGAAAATGGAGAAAAATCAAGCCAAAGCCTATCCTTGTATGAGAAAAGCAAAGGACTTTACCATGTTTATGCACTCCATGCCCCTTCTCCACAAGGTCCGACAAATATTCTGAGCCAATGATAACGCCATCACGATTCAAGCGAAGCTGCAGAAATACTGACTCCGTGAGCATATGTATAAGGGCAAAATCCTTTAATGGGTCAGACTTTTGTGTTGGAAATTATTTCCACCCATAATATTTTATTTGAACAAGCCCATTTTAACATTTTGGCATTAATGGGGTATATGTATGCTGGTAATAAAGGATATCAAGTTGTGCATTAGTAGTTACATGATACTACTCTTGGATTGTTCAAAAGAATAGCTTGTGCTCCTAATCAGAAAATTATTTTCTGCATAAGAAAAATCAGCAAAAAATATTTTACCAGAGCTTTGAACAATGAAAGATGTTGAAAACAGCCCAACTAAACAGACCATACACTAATATTGTGCCCATGAAATTTCCAGCCCCTACCCGCACATGGAAAGAAAGTAGTAGTAGGTTCCTGATCATTGAAATGTAATTAATAGGACAAAATGGTCACATACTGTCTTACACAAAAATATTTTTCTGCATTAAATGGCGTGGCATGCTATTAAATTATGTAGGTATAAAAGCATCCTAGAAACACATATTATTGTTTATAAAAACATATCCAAAAGGCATATGCATTTTATGGAATATGTAGTATAGTATGTTTGGAAAAATATATGCAGTGTCCATGTCATAACATGCTTAATTCCGTGCTTCTTATCCTTCCAACCATAGCTAATATGGAATTTACGGATGCTGGTCCTAGTTTAACAATTGATTTAAAAAAAAAAAAAACTAAATGCACAAAAAAATTCTTAACGGATATATTAGTAAATCATGAATCCTGTTAACCACCCTAGTTAAGCCTAAGCCCTAATATCTCCGCGTTACCATGAATGGCGTCAAGACTTCTGTACCAACAAGGCCCTATTGTATGATAATAGAACAAAAAGAAATAATTCTCTCAGAATCTGTGTTGTGCAAATTAGAGCTTACTTTCCATATGTTAGTATCGAGATCCACTTCATGCTTTCCAGACAAATCAATAGCATCCAAACTTAGAACTGCAACCAAGCTACACATCATAAGTAAAATATGTCCCAGAAAAGTAATCTTCCAAACATAACAGCAAAAAGATGCTCATTCAATAAACAGGAATAGAATAAGATACACGAAAAGAAATAGGAAAATACAGGTGGCAGCAAAAGAGGTAGGGAAACGGAAGCATACTGACCATCACAAGGTAAAGACGGAAAAGACATATTAATATGGATTGGTAAAGTTTCTCCACGTTTCAAATCAACAGACATCTGCAAATGTATGGTGTACTATGAGAGTTAGCAGAAGCCAATAGATTATTCTAAATCCCAAAAATTCATAAAACAAACTTCAGAAGAAAAAAAAAAAGGCATAATCAATATCTGAATTGATATAACCAACTATCAATCAGACAATACTTACAGACCTCACAGAACTATATAAATATTTAAAGAGAGTGGGAAAAAAAAGGAAGCAGATGAAATCAACCTGATGAACAGTATACGTAGATAGATAGTACTTGAGCTCGTGGATAAATAGTGTTACCATGACGACCAGTCCAACAATTGAAACTAATCAAACAAAACACAAGAAAACTTGTTAGCGGTGGCATCTATTAAGAAGGAATTCCATTAGAAAGAGAACTTCCATTAAAATACATGAAGATTTTACTTACGAACACCATACCAAGTAAATGTTAAAATATAGAACACCAAATGGTTGGTTTGGGACCACCCGTATAACAGCTGCTTAAGGTGTTGAGAACAATATCATGTTAAGCTAGATGTGTATACAGCATAGGCACTGGTTATCTCTTCTAAATTATAGATTTTTTGTATTTTTATTTTAAATATTCTTTAATAATTTATTAATTTTAATATTTGACATGGTGTTGGATCCTCAATATTTTATGGGGTAGAGGTTATTGGCATACAAAGATCAACTGGACATGTGTGTGTGTGTGTTACTAACAGATAAATGGTAAAGAAGCATCCAGAACACACGAAATATTTCATGGCTAAGAGGCCACCTGTATAACTGCAGGTCCAAGATCAACTGCCATTTCTTCAGAAAATCAAAGCACTTAATTTTTTTTTCCCTTTAAAAAGAAAAGAACTACCTAAAACTCTTAACTGGGATGAGTATTCTTTTAAAAAAAAAAGAAATGTTAAACTAACATACATTCTCCAGTTTTAATAGGCATCAGCAGACTTATTCCCTATTGGTACACTTAGCATATATAGCTGCACACTTATTTAGGAATTATAGCTGTAATATTCCTGTAATTATTCCTATAATTTTTATGTATAGTTGACTTACCTTAAATAGGTCTAGGTATCTTGTATAAATACCTTGAGATATATGGAATAAACATAAGAGTGTTTTTCAGTCAATTATTATTTTGGTATCAGAGACAGAGACAATTTTTCCACTGCCTTCTTTTCTTCAAACCCTAGCCATCATCTAGCTGCAATTTTGTTTTTTGTGCTTCTTGCCCATCTCCAATTCCAGCCTAACCCTATACTCTGGTTATCATCTAATTTCAATCAATGTCTACTAAAACTAACAACGAAGAAATTCCTAATAGCAAGAAACTCTCGACGGTAACCATTCATGAAACCTCTTCTCCAATCCATATTAAATTGGATGGTACTAATTATCGTGTTTGGTCAAAGATTTTGGAGATGCATATTGCTGGCAGGAGGAAGAAGGGTTATATTACTGGAAGAAAGGCTGCACCTGTAGAAGATGATCCAGGCTATGATGAATGGGAAGCTGAAGATGCCCTTGTCAAGTCTTGGCTTATTAATTCCATGACTGATAATCTGATGTCACACTTTGTTCAGTGTGAGACATCTAAAGAAGTTTGGGATGCGGTTAAGAGGAACTATCTTGATGTTTCTAACTCTTCCCAAGTCTATGAACTGATGAAGAGGTCATTTCAATTGTGCCAGGGTGGTCGACCTCTCCCAAAATATTACGAGTTAAATTCAATTTTCATGAAGCTTGATTATCGTAGGCCCAATGACATGACATGTGCCGCTGATATTGAAAAACAAGGGAAGCGTATTGCAAAGGATCGCATCTATATGTTTCTTGCAGGTCTTGATCACAGTTTGGATAAAGTTAGTAGTCATGTTTTGGCTACCTCCCCTTCACCAAGCTTGGAAGAAGCCTACTCTTTAGTTCGTCGTGAAGTGCAAAGACAAGTCACCATGGGAACAGAAAATCATTCTGAGCTTCAGCTCTAACGATCCAAAAGAGCACCTCTCAGTTGACTCCTTCTGTTCCTGTGAATTCTACTGCTTCCAATTCTCGCTTCTGTACTCATTGCAATAGTACTAGACATACAGTAGATGTTTGTTGGAAGAAGCATGGCTATCCGGAGTGGTATAAACTTAAACAAGCTGAGAAAAAAAATAAGAAATCTGCTCAGATTGCTGTTACTGACACTTCTCCACCTTCTGCTTCTCATGTCTCTCAAGTGTCTTCTCAACAAGGTAAGTCTAGTTTGACATATGTTTCTACTGCTTCTAACACTTGGGTTATTGATTCAAGGGCCACTGACCATATAACTAGTAATTCTTCCATACTTGCCTCTCTAATGTCTTCACCTGTCAAATCTGTATAAGTTGCTAATGGGACTTCTATGCCAATTGCAGGAGTTGGGAGTGTCTCAATTTCTCTTACATTCTCAATGTCATCTGTCTTACTTGCACCTGATCTTTCTAATAGTCTTCTTTCCATTAGTAAGATTACCAAAAGTCTTAATTGTTCTGCAATATTTGATTCTACTCATTGTGTCTTTCAAGACAAACGTATGAAGATGACGATTGGCATTGGTAAGGAAAGAGGAGGTCTTTATTACTTAGAGGAGACTACGAAATTTAAATCTAAATCTAGCCATGGCTTTCAAGTAGAAAGAGAGTCGTTTGATAGAGAGAAGATTCTTTTATGGCATTGTCGTTTAGGGCATCCAACTTTTTCTTATTTAGAACGTTTATTTCCTAAATTGTTTCGCAATGTTGCTATCTCTAGTTTAAGATGTGAACAATGCATTTATGCTAAAAACCATCGTGTTCCTTTCAAAACCAATTTCAATAAGAGTTCTATTCCTTTTTCATGTGTTTATATTGATGTATGGGTCCTTTTTCTACTCCATCTGCTTCAGGCCATAAATACTTTGTGTTTTTTATTGATGACTGCACTAGAGTGAGCTGGATATATTTGATGAAATCTAAAAGTGATGTTATACAGGTGATTCCTCAATTTTACAAAATGATTGTCACACAGTTTCATACTCAAGTCCAAGTTTTTCATTCTGACAATGGTCGTGAGTTTGTAAATCAGTCTCTTACCAATTTCTTCCTAGAACATGGCATCCTCCACCAAACAACTTGTGCCTACACACCACAACAAAATGGTGTAGCAGAGCATAAGAATCGTCATATCCTTCAGGTTGCTCGGGCTTTAAGCTTTACTATGCATGTTCCTAAACGGTTTTGGGTTGAGGCTGTCATGACTGCTGTCTTTCTTATTAATCGAATGCCCGCTCGTATCATTAATTTGCAAACCCCTTTAAGGATGTTATCACAATTTCATTCTATTCCTTCTGCTCTAAATATTTGTCCTAAGATTTTTTGTTGTGTATGTTATGTTCATGTACACTCTATATATAGGGATAAGCTTAATCCACGTGCTCTTAAATGTGGTTTTCTTGGTTACTCTAATTCTCAAAAAGGCTATAAATGTTTTCATCCTCCTACAGGTAAATATTATGTTTCCATGGATGTTCAGTTTTGTGAACAAGTATCTTATTTTCCTGGGGATGTATCTATGATTCCTCCTCAGAGGGAGATTAGTAGTAAGGAAGAGGAATGGTTATGGCCAGAAGAGAAGAAGTTGTGGATGTCGAGTAAGGGGGAGAATTCAGCTATTGTGGAGAATAAGGAATCTTTAGATGATACTTGTTCTGTTGAGTTTGAGTCTGAATTTAAGGAGAAAAAGGATGAAAGACCAACTACTATTGAGTTTGAGTCTGACTTTAAGGAGAAAAAGGATGAAAGACCAGCTAGGTTATTTCAAAAAGGTTATACAAGAAGAAAGCAGAATGCCACTGTTATGCCTCCTCCTGACTCTAGTGCCCCTCTTGATTATACTACCATACCATCGGATGACTCTTCTACTATTAACCCTGAGGAATGTGTTCCCTCTCCTGCAACTTCAACTTTAGAGATAGATTCTAGTCCTGTAACATTACAAAATGCTATTTTGAATCCACAAATTATGGATCACGATCATGGTAGGAGATATCCCCCTCGTGAACGTAGAGAACCTGATAAGTTGGGTTTTTCCAAGTCATCTTTTAATGTCACTTATCCTATTTCTGATTTTATCTCTTATCATCGTTTGTCTAAGGCTCATCTAGCTTTTGCTCTTCAGTTGTCTTCTGTGTCTATTCCTAGTCATATTCAGGAAGCCTTTGGAGATCCTAAGTGGAAAGTTGCTATGGAAGAGGAATGAAGGCTCTCCAAAAAAATTCTACTTGGGAGATGGTTGAGTTGCCACAAGAAAAGAAGACAGTAGGATGCAAGTGGGTGTTTATAGTGAAATACAAGTCAGATGGGACAGTTGAAAGGTACAAGGCTAGACTGGTAGCCAAAGGTTACACTCAAACCTATGGGATTGACTATCACGAGACTTTTGCTCCTGTGGCTAAGATGAACACCGTTCGAGTCATTCTATCTCTTGCAGTTAATCTAGACTGGCCATTATGCCAGTTTGATGTAAAAAATGCTTTTTCCCATGGTGATTTGATCAAGGAGGTGTATATGGATCCTCCTCTAGGATTTACACTAGGAGGAGGTAAGGTGTGCAAGCTGAAAAAGGCATTGTATGGGTTGAAACAATCGCCAAGGGCATGGTTTAGCAAGTTGAGCTACTCAATGAAGGAGTATGGATTTAAGCAAGCTTTGGTGGATCATACTCTGTTTTATAAGAGGGAGCATGATGATATTACCTTGCTTATTATTTATGTTAATGACATGATTATTACAAGTAGTAATGCTAGTGAGATAGAGAAACTTCGACACTATTTGGCTAAAGAATTTGAGATGAAGGACTTGGGGGTTCTAAAATACTTCTTGGGTGTTGAAGTATCTCGGTCCAAGCAAAGACTTTTTCTCTCCCAACGGAAGTATATTTTAGATCTCTTAGCTAAAACTGGTAATTCTACCTGTGAACCTGTAAATACTCCCATTAAGGTGAATCATAGTCTATCTATCTATCCTGATCAGATTCCGACTAACAAGGAGAGATATCAGAGACTAGTGGGGAAGTTGATTTATCTAACCCACACTAGACCTGATTTATCATATGCAATTAATGTTGTCAGTCATTTTATGCACAATCCAAGTGATCGACACATGAATGCAGTGAATCGTATTTTAGCTTGTCTGAAGTCCTCTCCAAGTAAAGGTATTATGTTCTCAAAACATGGGCACTTGGATATTGTGGGTTACACAGACTCTGACTTTGCTAGCTAAAAAGTCTACTTCAGGCTATGTGTCATTCGTTGGAGGTAATTTGGTGACTTGGAGGAGTAAGAAACAGAATGTGGTGTCATTGTCTAGTGCAGAAGCTGAATACCGGGCTCTTCATCATGCAACCACAAAGCTTGCTTGGTTAAAAATTCTCTTAACAAAACTCGGGTTTAGTCCAAAGAAACCTGTGGTACTTTATTGTGATAACACTGCAGCTATTGAGATAGCTAACAATCCGATTCAACATGATCGAACTAAGCACATTGAACTTGATAGGAATTATATCGAGGATAACCTGGATTTTGGTATGATAGAGGTTCCTTACATTAAGATTGCAGATCAGCTGGCTGACATGATGACTCACGCTGTTACTAGTGGCTCATTTTATGCATCATTATCCAAGTTGGGCATGTGTGATATCTATGCACCAACTTGAAGGGGAGACTTAGCATATATAACTGCACACTTATTTAGGAATTATAGCGGTAATATTCCTGTAATTATTTCCTGTAATTATACCTATAATTTTTATGTATAGTTGACTTACCTTAAATAGGTCTAGGTATCTTGTATAAATACCTTGAAATATATGGAATAAACATAAGAGTGTTTTTCAGTCAATTATTATTTGGTACACAACCTTACAGCTACTCCTACACATGTGGATGCTCAGCCATTAAGGACACATAGCATTTTGCTTAAAACCAATACAGAGATGTGTGGATTTTACAGCTGAATGATCAAATGGACAGAATGGCAAAGGACACAGATGATTGCAATTTTTTTTGTTTTTAATTTTAGAATAATAAAAGACAATAATGATCAAATTGATATTCTTAAAATCCAAAAACCTTGTGACATAAGCATCCTCAAATACCCTAACAACACATAGCCTAAACAATAAAAGCAAAGAAAATTGAAGGACATAGAGCTTCTAACTTGCAAATAAATAATACATTGATGCACACCATTGTAAGAAGTTATCACATATTAAAGATAAATCATAATTGTGTATTGGAAAATTTGTCCCTTCACTTGATAAAATTGCCAACCTATATTATTAGAACCTTTGATTGAGGACTAATGATCATGCTACTTATCCTTCTCTAAAAGAGATGATGGCACAATACAGCTAAAACAACTGAATTGCATCCAATATTCCTCCTATGAAAGAGAAGAATGGCAAGATTTCCAAGGATCATATTTTAAGCTGCTTTACAATGTTTCAGATTTTTGTTGCTTTGCTCTGGGCTCTAATGGATTCAAAGATTGTGAAGAAACTAGTTGTATCTTTCCCCCCAATATTTTCCTAAACACTGCACACAGTTAATACTCTCCATAACTAAATTCATCTTTCAGCTAATCCAAAATGTATCTAAGGTTTTTCCTTTCATGTGGCACATTTTATATCCCACGAAAATTTTGTGAAATAAGAAATTCTTTTGGATTAAAAAAATAAAAAATAACTCATCTGTTCACCTCATAGAAGAGAATGCAGTAACAGAAGCACCAAGATGAACCAAGAAATTTCACGAGCAATATTCTATTAGAAAAACCCACATGTCTTACGTGTCAAGAGCCAATAAAATTGTAATTTGGGAAGTAAAAGACAGAGGGAGCTGCCCTCACAGCATCAAGGAGTTCAGCATTTAATGATAATAGCACATAATCTATTAGTAGCATACTATCATCCAATTCAATACTTCAATTCCCCGGTAGGGAAATACAAAATATAATGGCAATTCAGCTCCAAAACCACATTTTCCAGTAAAAAATTCTTTCCAACTCCTAATGGAAAAAAAAAGGGAAACAAGAATAAATACCAAAGGCGCCTGATTGTGTCTTCTGCAACAAGTGCTCCTCGGCACGGGGGAAAGCATCCAAGCTTTTGATTGCTTGTTTGACACCCATATCTCAATTTACAATCCTATCATGCAATATATTATCTGCAGATGGAAAAGATTATAAATTTAACATATATAATGCAATTTTGAGATGAAGAACGCAAGAGGAAAGAGAATACGGCTATCAACTTCGCATTTATCCTGTCAATATTACACAACACATAGCTCCAATTTAAATTCCTTAGAAATCAAAGCACAAGTTTAGAAATTAACGATTTTCATGAAACAAAATTCGAACAAAAAATACAAAGAATTCACAAAGAAATTTTGATAAAGTACCAAATTCAATACAAACATAAAATTATACTAGAATTTTCCGAAGAAATGAAATAAGTTCTTGAAGAACCAATAAGAACCTCAATGATCCGTCTCAATTCCACTATATGCCGGTGGACGAGAGAGGGAGAAAGACTAGCTTTGGTGGAGGAACGGCTTCCTCGGGGGTGAGCAAGGTGAAGAATCTAAGGCTTCCGATTCCGCCGAAGAATACGGAGACGGAGACAAAGGTCCGACTGGGCAGAAACGACGACGATGATGGAACCAAAAGAGAATGTGTGCATCACGCGTTCTATTTACCATTGGGCTTTCTTGCAGAACCCAAAGTCGAAGTCCAACAAAATAAACTACAGGTCTAATTTCTTCCAGAACTCCCAGGCCCCAGGGATGGACCAAACCCATGACCCACGAGGCCCAATATATCCGCCATCCTACTCTCGCGTTGCTCCCCTCGAGTCCACCAAAAATTGAGCTCTTAGCTTCTTCTATGTTAGAAGAAGCGAATGATGTCCCAGCGCAACGCTCTCCCATCCTCTTTGCCCACAAGTATTACTAGTGGTTATTTTGCTTCGTCACTGAGCTTTCATTTGCATCGACCATTTGAATACGCGAGTGGAGAAATTTTGGATTCAAGGTTAGATTTGATATTTGGTTTGGTGATTCTTTAAGAATTTTGAAAATCCGAAAAAGAAAATTTATTTAACACAGATGTCGTTGCTATTTCATGATGTCTGCTGTAAATCTGTGTCTTGATTTCAGCTGATGGGTGGTTTTGGTTGATAATTTAGACTATGCTTTTTTCCCCTTCTTCTTTTTCTTTTTCCTTCTCGGGGGGCGCTAATCCAACAAGGTTCTTTGTCATGAGGACTATTGGCTAACATTAACGGCTATGTGATATATTGAAAAGGGGATTGATATACGATTTACCTTTGTTGTATGGATGTAATGGAATTGAAATATGGTTCTGGGGTTATAATTGCTGAAGTAATCATATTCCCGTATTCTATTTCTCCTTGTCTTCCACTACAGCGGGTGAGATAGCGCCGTCCACTGTCTGTTCAGCTGTTGTTCAGCTGTTGTACGGCTATGGGAAGACAGCACACAATACAAGAAGCAATACCTCGGGACAATTCACTAGCTCAAATACATTTGAGGAAAGAGATGGACCGTCTCTTCCTCTAACTCCCATATCTCACCTTCCAGAATGTCTCCATTGTTGTAACGTGTCCTTGAATTGTAACACACCCCCCGAAAACTTTGCAACAACTGGTAAACCCATACACTTTTTTGGTATCTTCCTACCAATTTGTGACAAAGTTGAACAAGGAATTTGAACAAATTGTGGCAAAGTTGAACAAGGAATTTGAACAATAATTTGAACAAATTGGTAGGAAGCAAAATAGTGTAACGGCTTGGCAAAGTTTTTGGGAAACCTCTTACAGACACATTACAACAATAGCGAGATGTACCGGAGAGTGAGAAATGGGAGTTGGGGAAAAATGTTGGGATAGTCTAAAAGTTTGTTGGATTGTGAGTAACCAGTGGCAGCAAAACTTGATAATGGGTAAAGAAGGGAGACATTTTTTATTTTTGCTGATTGAGAACTAAACTGAATATTTTACCGTTCTTAGCATCCCGTTGATAGCCATATGAAAATACGCATCATGCCAGCCTAGTATATTTGTCATTCACTTAAAATAACTGGTCTTTCCAAATCTAGGTATTTGAGGAGGAGGCAAAATCCCAGAACGTTTCAACTGTAATTGTTTAACACCTACTGTTTTATTCATTTCATATAGTTTGATCTCTTATTCTTTTACAATTTGCAAACGAAGTTATATGCTGTGATAAAGACTTGAGATTGCAGGAGAGGCAGACCTTACACAAGAAAAGGAAAAAATAAGTTATTTTGCTCTTTCAATTGCCAAATTTTAACCATAAAGAGGGAAAAAAAGGCCAATCAGTTACTTTACAACATAAAGGGTTATGTTGTCTATTGCATTTGTAATACTCTAGGTATAAGTCATTTGATTTTCTTGGTCAGCATTTCTTCAAATGCATTCCACGTGAGAGCACTTAAGTAACTTTTGGAGCTTGTAATGGTCCTCAATGCAAGTCTCTGATGTTGTTTGGATTGGAAGCCATTAATAAAGCATGACAAATAATGTGAGGTTAGTCAAAAGTGTACTTTCAAAATTGTAAGATAGGGAGAATGTGATCATTTTGTAATCTTGCTATTATAACTTAGGTTTGCATGCTGGCTTTTATTTTCCTAAACTTAAATCTCTGCAAAATGTTAGTTTATGTATGGCTTGAAGTATCGTGACCAACTTTTCAAACAATCAATGTTGGTAGTTAGTAGGCCTACTTGGACTGCATTCAAAAGACGAAAAGCTATTTTTTTTTTGGTATCTGATTACATGCATGAAAATGTTCCCTTTTTCAGAAAAGATATCATGATAATCTACAAGGAATGGTTATAGGCAATTTTTTATAGATTCCTTCATCATCCTAGCCCCAGAGATCTGTCCTTTTTTTTGGGTTTATTATTATTATTATTATAGCTACTGGTGCATGATGATTTATTAGGCATAGATATGGGTTTCAGAATATATTTTTGTATTTTGGTTTGTTCTTAAGTATCTAAGGGGTAGTAGTGTTTTATAATTGCCAAATTTGGAGGTTCTAAATATATTGAACGAAGGTTCTGTGAATCAAGTTCTGCACATGAACGGTAGATTTTTCTAGTATATAAAAGCAACCCAATGGTCCCACTCTTTGCAATATTACTGGTATATAAATTTACTTTGCACATTAAGTCCTCCAGTGACTTTGCTGAGTTTTGTCAGTTCAGTTTCATCTGTAGAATTGCTGATTAATTTTTGGTTATCAATAATTTGCCATGTTTGTCCTATTCAATTTTTAGATGAAATATGAGGAATTACAAATGCTTTAAGTGTTGGGTTTTGTATAGCTTGAACCGTGAGATATTTCTATGAATGCGCTATGTGTGTCTGGAGATTTACAAAATGGGATGGGACCAACCATTTAACTAGATATTCATAACTGGAGATATTCTTCTCAAAATTTTTGTTCAAGTTGGGAATACCCAAAGTTTGCTAAAGCTTGAAAGTTGATTATTCTGTTACCTTCATCTTTCTTATACAAAAGTCAAGCTAGATTGTTTACTTAGAGGAATAGTTTGGTCATACTGCTGTTTGGTACTTGCAATTTGCATACATTTTAGTGTCTGATTGAATGCTGGAGTATGAAGGTTGTTAAATTTTGTGCAACTGATGGCTGCAAAACCTTACCACTTGTCCGTATATTGCAAATTGGATGTCTTGCCACAATTTTTAATGAAGTTGCCATATTTGAAATTTTCAATTGGAAGCATTAGTGGCAACTTTCTCTGCCATTGATGTTAATAGATTTTTAGTTGCAACATTCCTCCAGCAATGAAGATGTAATATTCCTGGCAATCCAAACACCATTTCTGCAATGTGTGTTCAGTGACAAATATAAATTGATGATTTCATAGGGTTAATCTTTAGTGCCCCTAAAAATCATTTCTAACAACTTATTAGTCATTCCCCATCTCTCTTGTTTGAATAGAAGGAAGGTTTACCGGGAAAGTGTGAGAAAGAAAAAGTGAACTAAAGAAAAGGAAAAGAATGTTATTTTCCTTTGGCTGGAAAATTAGGCAAGAAAGTTAAATAACCATTGGTTTGTTGTCAAGGAAGTTGAGGGAAAGTTAGTTATATAATGAGTTGAGTAGATTTTTATAGACCTCTGTAGAATATCAACTTCAAATCTGAAATGTGTCAAAGAAAAAATATTAAATCAGGAAGTAGAGAAAAATTATCGATTAAGAAGATGATGACGGATATGAAGAACCTTATAATCTTTTGGTTTAAACTGAAGGGAGATAAATCTTCTCATTTATATATAAGGAGGAGTGTTGAAGAAGTAGAATATTTTCCCTTTTTAATTATTAAAAAAAAAAAAAAAAAAGTGATGTTGAAGGAGAGAGAAAAAATCAGATAAATTTTGTTGAAATATTTTAACAGGAAAAAAGCATGTTGTTCTATTTTCTTTCTCTTTTGTTGAGATAGATTTGATATCTGTTATAATCTTGATCATTTATTTCTGTTTTTATTGACATAGTACTTTATTGCTTATCCCAGTTCTTTCTTTCGGAAAGTGAGGTTTTGTTATTGGGGAATCAATAAGTGAAGGAAATGCCAGCAGCAGCTTCTGGAGAGCATAAAGGGCTAAAGATCTACTAGAAGGCGCTATGCTTTAATTCTAGAACTTCTATTTCCCGTTTGGATTGGAAACAAACTTCTTATATATCTGATAACTTCCCTTCCCATCTCTCTTTCCGCTCCCCTCCTTTGAAGTTGTCAAACAAAGTGTTGCTTATGAGAATCATACAAAACTTCATCCTTAGCCTTGCAACAAAAACCGTACCATCCCCACTCTCCTTGATCCCGTTCAACTCTTCCACCATCCAAATACGATGGAAGAAAAAACCTGCTAACACAGCTCAAACTCGTCTCCAAGACAGAACCCGAGAACCTGGATTGGATCTTCTTACCAAAAAATTCATCAGACTCAACCGGATCCTTAACCTCCATAGCCTTATCTGCACTAGAAAACGTGGTTCTTTTGTCTCTGTTCAGCTTCTTTCTAGGTTCTCTCCACTTGTGGGTCTTAGTGCAGTACCCACTGGCGTATTTCTTCGAAAATACCCTCACATTTTTGAAGTATTTCCACACCCTGTTAAGCAAAGTCCATGTTGTAAATTTACACCAAAATTTGTGGATTTGATAAAGGAAGAGAATGATGTTATTTCTGAGCTTGAGAATGAGAGTGTCCTAAAAATATGGAAGATTTTGTTGATGTCTGTAAATGGTAGTATTCATTTGCATGCACTTAGATTGACAAGGAAAGAGTTGGGCTTGCCCGAAAATTTTCGGGAGTCAATAATTCTCAAGTATGATAATATCTTTAGGTTGGTAGATTTAGAAATAGTGGAATTATTAGATAAAGGTATTAAACAATTTAGTGAGGATGAGCGACTTTTAGGTGTAGCAGAAGTTGAAAAGTGGAGAGAAAGAGAGTATAGGGAAAAATGGTTGAGTGAATTTGAGGTTAAGTATGCATTTCCAATGAAGTTTCCAACAGGATTTAAGAAAGAAGCTGGGTTTAAGGAGAAATTAAGGAACTGGCAAAGACTTAATTATGTGAAACCCTATGAGAAAATGGAGGTTGTCCGTGTGCGCACTTGTGGTGGGGTTGAATGTTATGAGAAGAGAGCTGTGGGGATTATTCATGAGTTATTGTGCTTGACAGTGGAGAAAGTGCTGGAGGTTCAACATTTGGCTCATTTCCGGAAGGATCTTGGAATTGAGGTTAATATTCGTGAGCTTCTTTTAAAGCATCCAGGGATATTTTACTTGTCTATTAAAGGGAATAGTCAAATAGTTTTTCTCAGAGAAGCATATTCTCAAGGGTCTTTAATTGAGCCAAACCCAATTTATGATGTTAGAAAGAAAATGATGGACCTTGTTTTATTTGGATCTCGTTGTACTAAAAAATTAGGAACCAAGAAGAATATCAGTGAGGAGGAACATGATGTAGCACGAGTTAGGGGTCCAATACAAACAAGTGACGGCGGTTTTGTCATTCCAATTCTGGAAAGCTTTTTGGAGGGCAGACACGATGATGAGCCCGATGAAGTTATTGATTCATCTAAGAAAGAGCTAATAAAAGAGCAAGACATTATAACTGCTGGCAAAGACGGTTGCCAAGGAAAAGTTGGGTTCTGCCTTAGCCTCATTTCATTTCCCAATGATTCAATATGCGGAGTTTCTCCTGTTCCTCCTCTTTAGCTGAGGTTGTTGCTCTACGGAATAGCTTTGAAGATTGTTGCTCATCATGAGCCTCTTTGATATTGGTTAGTACCATTTCATATGATTTTCTCCTTTTTTGATACTTTATTTACTTTGTGATTTCTTATAGATTTGTGTCCTTTCTTTGAGTAATGAAGTCACATTATATGGCTTTGCTCTTGCCCCAATTATTTTATTAGAACTCTTTTCCTTTCATTTTTACTAATTGATATCAATTCCTAATGACATCCGGTTTCTTTGAATCATTAGTTGTAGGAAAATTCTCTATCTGATTCCCTTGTGTTGTCTGTAGCCTCAGTTAATAGATATAAGTCGGATAATAGAACTTTGTTTTGTAATTTCCTTGGCCCTGCTGTTGATCAGCTTTGACAGATTAGTTATTTAAAGTTCCATATCTCGGGCTAAACACTAGGTTTTCACATGATCTAGAATTTGACACAAGTGGGTGAGCATGTTGTCCAACTGCTGCATTTGACATTCCTAGTGATAGTGGGCTTCATGATGGCATTTAAAATTTATGCCATTTGCGCACATTGACATTTTAGGCTTCTGAAGCTGAAAACAATATTTGCCAAAATTTTTGCAGATTTCCTTTTTTTTCCCCCTGAGGATTTCATGAAGAAGAGTGTCATTTATGATTTCCCCATGGCCTCTTTATCTTATATTTGATGATAAGATATATATAGATATATATATATATATTTTATTTTTTTTTTTTTTAAATTATGATTTATCAGATTAGTATGTTGCAACCTGCTTTGCCTTGAGTTCATGAATGGTATCATTTATGATTTTCCTCGTATGAATTGGTTAGAATTTATTTCTCAACTTTCAAATCTCTTTGATAGTTTTAGATGGAGGTTGTTTTCTAGGAAGGTATATGGATATAAGTTGAACGTTGCTATTCATTTTTTAGTCTCTTTACTGATTATTTCTTCAGAAGAGCAAATGATACTTTGTCAAGCAAGAACACACTTTCGTGTATAGCCTAGGGGAGACTTTAATGTGTTGGTTTTATCCCAAAATTGCTAGTTTAAGGCAGATGTTTTTCTTTTCTTTCGTAATATACAAGAAAAGTGCTTCACCCTTCTAATGGAAGGTTTTAGATTCTAAATTCTTTTTGTGGTTGCTTTGGTAGCAAAGTAGTAATCAGTGTTTCTGCAAATATCTTTGCACTATTACTCCCTCCTTTCGATGTCCACATTTGATTTGACACAAATATTTGAGTGAGAAATTGGCCACATACTCAAATGACCACCTTATCCCTAATAATTAAAGTGGTTAGTGGTGGAATTCTTGCATTAGCAGAATTCATATCCTCTTAATTCATCATATCACAGATTACTCTGGGGGAAATTTCTACTCTTAAGAATTTTCCACACATCACACCTATGTCCTAATCCTATGACTCCTATTAAACATAATTCTGACATGCTGATTAACAAGGCAAACCAGTCCCATCTTAGCCTCAGCCATTTTGAATTCCAAAGGTTGTATTACGATATTGCCAAATCCGTCTCTTTGCTGTTTGCTACCATATTTTCATGTCCACTGAAGTGTGCAGATCCTTAACCGTTCAATACCATTGTGCTTCTTGTCATTTACATTTAGCTGTTCGGAATTTGCTTTTGTGTGTGTGTCTGTGTTGTGTGGTGGTGTTTTGGGGAGGGGACGGGGGGGATGGGGATCCAGTATCTCCTCAAGCTACTTTTCCTTCAAGACAGCCAGAATCAACCCTTTTCCAGGAGTAGTGACTAGGCCCTTTATCAATGTGTACTTGTGCCACTTGGTATCTTTCAGTTCTCTTCCTTTTTTCATGACCTTTTTTTTTTAAATAATTTACCTTTCTCTTCAAAGCCACTTTGTCCCAGTCCAGGTCGCTCCTCAATGATCTGTGTTCTCTACCTTATGCTATGCCTCTCCACAAAGCACACCAAAATCTAGTTCCTTCTCTGCTTCCCTCCATCCATCTTCGCCTGATCACATGTTACACAATAGACCTGTAGCCATAATCATCTGTAGCCCTTCTCTTTGAAGACTCTTGAAGCCATTCCTTTATTGGTAATTCATCTTTTCTAGTCACTTGTTTTTTATCATCTTAATTTCTCAAATCATACTGGCTTTAATTACACTAGCCACCTCACCTTTGGGATTCAGTTTGCTAACGGGCTTGAACTGTTGGTCAGAGTATTTAGCTGTTGACAAAACGTATTTATTAGTCCTTTTGTTTTTCCAAAATTTTAGCTAAGTTATTGCTGTTCATGTGTTGTCATTTTACAGGCTTTGCCATGGGATAATTGACGTGGAAACATTCAACTCTCTTCAAGTGCCAGTCAGGCTAATGAGGTTGTTGAGTTGAGCCTTCATGTTGCCGACGGTAGAGATGGCAGTTGCCTCAGGTTTTGTGACCCTACTGCTGCTTCACAATGTAACAACAAATATGTTGAGTAGTATATGTATTACGAACCGCTACATGGTGAAATGGCATCTTGTATATGACTGCGCAAATTTGTGAGCTTGTCTAGATTGCAAGAAGGTTCCACATGCTGTTTATGTTTCCTAAGTTCAATTTACTTCCAACGTTGTGTCTTATCTATGTAGGATTCTCTCAGACAAAGTAACTGAAGCTGATGGGCCAACACTAACGAATTGTGGATACAATAATATGTATCAATAATAAATTTCTGCTAATTATATTAACATGTGTGGTGATTGCAAATTCATATTCCTGTGTAACCATGTTGTCTGTCTTTTGCTTAATTAAGTGCTCCCTCTGTTTCTATTTTGACTTGGGTAAAGATTTAAAAAAGTATTTAACTATAAATAAGTTATTTTATTTCAGCTATTAATTATTAATTAGACATGTTACTGGTCAGACCATAGATTGTAGGGCATGTATCTCGTATATGAAGGAGAAAATTTGTGGGAGTTTAGAAGGAAAATATATTTATTTTTAAAAAGTGAATATTTATTTCTAGATAACCTAAAATAGATATTTAGACTTCAAATTCGGAGGGAGGGGGTAACTTTTTGATATTATGGTATGAAGATATTTTCAAAAATCTTATAATTTACTTATAATTTATTTGTAAATTTCATCATATATTAGAGCCTATGGAAGACACATTTCAAGGGTGCAAAAGGAGACGCTCAAAAAGGCAAAAACAGAGTAAGAACCTCAGACGTATAACATTAGCATGGTGCACATTTAGCACTCACATGCAAAGACCCATTTTGTGCTGCTAAATTCTGATAAGCAGGAACGTTATTACCATACTAAACACTTTGTGGCCACCAAATCACAACCGCAACTAGCAGGCTGCAGATTAATTTTTACAAGAGGAAAAGACATTGAGAATGAGGGAGTTGCCTTCCAATTTTCCTCTGCTCTTGCTGCCCCTTAGGAGCATGTCTTTCTGCCAGACAGACATCATAAGCCTATGTTTAGTTACAGCAAAACTAACAGTAACTGCAAAATATCTCACTGGAAAAAGGATTCACGTTTAACATTAGGTGAATATGTAAATGGTCAGTAAACATTTGAGTTAAAAAGTCGTTATCTCTTATCTGTGATCGCACCAAAAATGGATAAGCTGATGAAGGTATCAGTACCTAGCTAGTGTCTAATTTCACTCATGACATGTGAATTTTCTTTGCACACATTTTTCTGGATTTGTTTCTTTTAGCTAAATGCTCTATGACGCCAAAATGCTGAGCATGACAAGAGTTCTAAAAGAAAGAGATTTAATAGCATGCCTGAGGTTCGGATTCATGGCGTCACATTCGAACATACTCTTCAAAGTCGGGGTAAATGAAGACCTTGAACTCATCATTACCAAAGATTCTCTGTGATTCTTGAATTTGCCACGCCGAATCAGCAACAGAGTTTGATGATCCATACACCTTGATCCCCTGCAATGTACAGATATCTCCCATGACAGATGGTATCTCCACAAGATCCAAGCATGCATTTAGCACCAACAGCTCAAGTTTGGGAAAGTGACACTCAGAGGTTATCCACTGCTGAAGATCCAAATGTGACAGTTTCAAGAATCTGAGGCAAGGAAAACCATCTTCACTTGTTTCCCACCTTGGTCCACTGAAAAAATTGTCTTTTATTTTGAGTACCTCCAGATTTGGTAGCATCCCAAGAATTGACATTTGCTCCCAGTTCACATGGTTACCTATAAGAGTCAGCTTTCTCAAACTTGGAGGGAACGGATTTAGTTGAGGAAGGTTGATAGACTTCCAACCATGAGTCTGTTGGGAAAAATAGCACAAATTTTTCTAGTGCAGCGGAAGGATGGATTAATAGGACAGATGACTACACAAATCAATTAAATACAAGTAAAGCAAATAAAATAATAATTTAAAATGGCACCAAAAAATTAACGTGGTTCACCTTGAATTTGGCCTATATCCACGGGACAAACTCCGAATATTCTTCTACTAATAAAATAATTAGTAAGTTACAAGAGGGATTTCTCTAAAAAAATACTAGAGACAACCCTGAAATTAACCCAAAAAAGTGACACCCAAGTGTTTCTCAAACACCCCAATTAACTTCACTATTTTGTCACTCCAATTCTTTTTCCCTCTTCCCCACAAACTCAGCAAATGTTGTCTGTGTTTGAGTTTTTTGTGTGTGTTCTTTCTTTGCTCTCCGCATGCCTATTTATAGGCATGAAAGAGGCAAGAAAACAAAAGTCTGCCAGAGGCAACATGGAGTGGTTACAGCAAGACAATGATGATTCCTCACCTATTCCTCCATTGATGAAGGACCACTACAATCTCCCCATCCCGATTACATGGAGGGCTCCACCAGTCCTGCTGCTTGTCGACAATATTCTAACTTTTCCCTTAGAAGAGTCTTGGTCATCATGTCTGATCCATTTTCAACTGTGTGGATCTTTTCCAACTGTAGTAGCTTCTTCTCCAATACATCCCTAATCCAATGATATCGCATATCAATATGTTTCGATTTATAATGAAATGAGGCATTCTTCCCAAGGTGAATTGCACTCTGACTGTCACAAAACAGCTCATACTTATACTGGTGAAAACCAAGTTCACTTAAGAACTTCTTCATCCATAATAACTCCTTACATGCTTCAGTTGTTGCAATAAACTCTGCTTCAGTTGTTGAGAGAGCAACACACTGTTGTAATTTTGACTGCCATGACACAGCTCCCCCTACAAATGTATTCCACCTCCAAAACACAAACACATTTTGGAGGTACTACGGAGATACCTGAGAATCCACTTAACGGCATTCCAATATTCTTTCCCAGGATTTGACAGGAACCTACTCACCACTCCCACTGAGTGTGCAATATCTGGCCGTGTACACACCATGGCATACATTAAACTCCCAACTGCTGAAACATATGGAACTTTATCCATCTCATCCTTCTCATCCTCTATAGAAGGGCAATGTTTTTTACTCAGTCTAAAGTGATTAGCAAGAGGACAACTAACTGTTTTAGCCTTATCCATGTTGAACCTTTAAAGTACCTTCTCAATGTACTTCTCCTGTGACAACCATAATTTCCTGGCGCCCCTGTCTCTGGTTATTGTCATGCCAAGAATTTGTCTTGTTGGCCCCAAGTTTTTCATAGCAAAAACCTTACTTAATTGCTGCTTCAAGCTGTTAATTCTGGAACTATTCTGGCCCACGATCAACATGTCATCCATATAGAGTAAAAGAACAATAAAATCATCATCAGAGAATTTTTGTACGAACACACAGTGGTTTGAAGTCGTCTTCTTGTAGCCGTGCTCCCTCATTATAGACTCAAACTTCTTATACCATTGTCTCGGTGCTTGTTTCAAACCATATAAGCTTTTCTTAAGCTTACAGACATAGTCCTCTTTCCATTTTACTTTGAAACCCTCAAGTTGCTCTATGTATATCTCTTCTTACAAGTCCCCGTGAAGGAAGGCAGCCTTCACATCCATCTGCTCGATCTCGAAGTCGAGGCTTGTTGCTAACCCCAACACTGTTTTGATGGATGTCATCTTCACCACTGGTGAGAAAATTTCTCCAAAGTCAATCCCTTTCCTTTGGTGAAATCCCTTTACAACTAATCTGGCTTTGAACCATGGCTGGAGACTGTGTTCTTCATGCTTGATCCTGAACACCCACTTGTTCTTCAAAGCCCTATTACCTTTTGGTAACAACACCAACTCAAAAGTTTTGTTCTCATGCAAAGAACTCATCTCTTTTTGCACGGCGTTCCTCTACTGCTTACTGTGTTCATCCTCCATTGCTTCTTTGAAGCTTTCTGGTTCTCCCCCGTCAATTAGTAACATATACTGTTCTTCAGGATATCTGGTAGAACGTCGTTTGACTCTATCAAATCTCCTCAGAACCTACTGGAGCTGGTGATGGATCATCAACACTTTCATCATTAAAAACGACTGATGGTAGTTCAAAGGGAGCACTCGGATCCCCTGCCTCAGGTTGATCATTAAGAGCTTCATCTTCAACTTCTCTTGGCACCGTCGTTGAAAGGACTAGCTCTATGTTTGTTGAATCACCATTAACTTTGGAAGCATTTTTCTGGGCTTTTTCAATGTCTTTAATGGTTTCATCTTCAACAAACACCGCATCACAACTTCTGACAAGCTTCTTCTGCATTAGATCATAAAATCTATAGCCAAGCTGATCTTGACCATAGCCAATAAACACGCACTGTCGCGTCTTAACATCAAGCTTAGATCTCGCATCCTTTGGCACATGCACAAAGGCCTTGCAACCAGACACCCACAGATGATCATAGGAAATATCTTTTCCTGCCCATACTCTTTCTGGAGTATCATATTGTAGAGGGACACAAGGTGAAAGATTTAATATGTGAGCAACTGCTAGTATAGTCTCACCCCAAAACATCTTTGACAACTTTGCATGTGAGAGTATACATCTAACTCTCTCCATCAAAGTCCTGTTCATCCTCTTAGCCAAACTATTCAACTGCGACGTTTTTGGCGGTGTCAGTTGATGTCGAATACCATGCTCCTCACAGTAAATCTGAAAAGGTCCTGTATATTCTCCACCATTGTCTGTGCGAATGCACTTTAGCTTCTTGCCGGTCTGTCTCTCTACCAGAGATAAAAACTGCTTAAAGACCTCCACCACTTGGTCTTTCTTCTTCAAAAGATACACCCATATCTTTCGGGAATGATCATCAATGAAAATCACAAAGTATTGAGCACCACCAAGTGATTTTGGCATTGGCCCACACAAGTCGGAATGTATTAGATCCAACACATTCTTTATTCTAGAAAGCAACACATCCAACTCTTGAAAGCAACTCTATTTTGCTTTCCCACCAGACAATCAGCACATTTCTTCAACTGGACCTGATCCAATCCAGACAACACATTCTTCTTGGCTAAATAGGTCATACTTTTCTCATTCATATGGCCTAGCCGCTTGTGCCACAACTCAATTGTACTATCATTCTCCACTGCATTCACAGCATCCTCGGAGAGCTTTGCCTGTATCATGTATAGTTTTGAGTACTTTTTCCCTCTAGCCACCACCAAGGAACCTTTGGTGAGCTTCCACTGGCCATTATAGAAGGTGTTATAGTAACCTTCATCATCTAGCCTCCCAGCTGAGATCAAGTTCAAACGTATATCTAGAATATGCATAACATCCTTCAGGACTAACTGCGTACCATTCTCTGTCTCCAAACAAACATCTCCTTTTCCTGCAACTTGTGAATAATCTTTATTTCCCATTCTGACAACACCAGAATCACATGGTGTGTAAGAAGAGAAGAAGTCCCTTCGAGATGTCACGTGAATAGTAGCACCACTATCGACTACGCAACTAGTCTCGTGGGTTGCCAGGTTGACAATGTCTTCTTCAGTGACGATGTTGAACTCCTCCGCAACATGGGTCTGTATCACTGCTGTCATCTTGGGTCTTCCCTTTGCCTTTATTCTTCTTCTGATCTTTCTTAAACTTTCAACAGAACTTCTTTATGTGACCCTTTTGTTTACAGTGATGGCACTCCACATTGGCATATTTATTTGACTTTCCCTTGCTTTTGTCCTTGGACTTTGCACTTCTGGCCTGACTCCTCCCCCTGGATTCTACAACAAGGACATCTTGCTGCAATGAAGTGGATCCTTGTTCTTTCCTTCTCATTTCTTCATTGAGGACTCCACTTTTGACAAATTCCATATTTACTACACCATTTGGTGCAGAATTGGTGATTGAAATCTTCAAAGTCTCCCAAGACTCTGGTAGGGATGTCAGCACCAAAAGTGCGAGTACTTCATCATCAATTTTAATGCCCATCCTTGACAATTGCTCCACGATCCCCTGCATATCATTTAAATGATCTGCCATCGACATACCCTCTCGGTACTTCATCTGGAGTAGCTTTGTCAAATAAAACAATTTGTTGTTGCTGGTCTTAGAAGTGTACAGCTCCTCTAGCTTGTTCTATAATGTCCGTGCATGAGTCTCATTACAAATGTGATTGTACACATTGTCTTCGACAAACTGCCGGATGAAACCACAGACTTACTCATGCTCGAATTCCCATTCCTCGTCTGTCTTGTTCTCGGGTTTAGTTGTACTAAACACCGGTAGATGCATCTTCGTCACAAATAGGAGATCCTTCATCTTATTTCTCCATATGTGGTAATTCATGCAATTTAAATTAATCATTTTGCTCGTCTTCACCTACATGGTCCCCGTCTAGACTTTAAAAGAGTAAATAATAGTTTAACTTATTTTCTGATGTGGAGGGTCCACTTTCGTGGCAACCACAGAGCATACGATAAGTAAATATTATTACTCTAATAAAGCTCTGATACCAGTTGTTGGGAAAAATAGCACAAATTTCCCTAGTGCAACGGAAGGATGGACTAATAGGACAAATGACTGCACAAATCAATTAAATACAAGCAAAGCAAATAAAATAATAATTTAAAATGGCACCAGAAAATTAACGTGGTTCACCATGAATTTGGGCTACATCCACGGGACAAACTCTGAATATTCTTCTACTAATAAAATAATTAGCAGGTTACAAGAGGGACTTCTTTAGAAAAATATTAGAGACATAACCTTGAGATTAACTCAAAATAGTGACACCCAAGTATTTCTCACACACCCCAATTAACCTTACTATTTTGTCACTCCAATTCTTTTTCCCTCTTCCCCACAAACTCAGCAAATGTTGTCTGTGTTTGTGTTTTCTGTGTGTGTTCTTTCTTTGCTCTCTGCATGTCTATTTATAGGCATGCAAGAGGCGAGAAAACAAAAGTCTGCCAGAGGCAACATGGAGTGGTTACAACAAGACAATGATGATTCCTCACCTATTCCTCCGTTGATGAGGGACCACTAGAGAGTCTGGTATTCAAATCTGAGTGATTCAAGTAGCTTCAAACCTGCAAGATTGGGGAAGGAAAACTCTCTTCTTTCTGATGATATAAGACGCAATCCCAGCTTTCTAAGATTGGGAGTTCTCTCTAGTGTCCCCTCTATAGGACCTGAGGGACATAGTTGCGAAATGGTTTGCAGATTACTCAGTGCAGAGGGACTGGTAGATCTGCACCTATTCCAAAGGCTTTTCAACTTTGAAATGACGGAGGATATATACCATTCCTGTAACTTTAAATCAACTGAAGCTCTTTGCTTGTGTTCAAATTCCAATTCACCTGGAATCTCCAAATGCCTCAGTTTTTCCATCTTCCAAATTCCATATGGCACAGTAATTCTTCGGCCCTTCTTTATATGCAGAATGAAAGTCTCCAGATTCCAAAGCAAATATAGTCTCCTTGGTAGACTACTAATGTGCCTAACCCTAAGGGCCAAGTACTTCAAATGAACCAGCTTTAGTATTTTCTTGGGAAATACATTATAGTTTATCTTCCCTAAATCCAGCACTCGAAGAAAGTGAAAACCGATCAATGGCATCCGTAGATTGATGTTACGGTAATTGTTTTTGTGATATCTCATCCAACCGGCTATAAATTCTGTGTTGCTTCCGGATGGCGGCATGGTCAGTTTCTTTTCCAGAGCTTTCTTGATACACAATTCTCTCACCGTATCATGGGTGTGGAATGTCTTAGTTCCACCAATAGCCCTTTCCTTGGCTACAATAACCAAACTTCTGTTAATGAGTTCCATCAAATAATCTTCTGATAAATCTTCAAGTCTCTCTTCTTCAGTTTGCTTAACAAATCCCTCGGCAATCCATGACCGGATCAATTTCTTAACAGGTATTTTGTAGTCTTCTGGAAATGTTCCTATATAAAGAAAACATAGCTTCAAGGGCTGAGGCAAGTGCTTATAACTTAATGCCAAGATGTCCATTAGTTGCTCGGTGTTGCTGTCTATCAATTGACCAATATTTTCAGCAACATGTGGCTCCATATTTGATGTGTCTTCTCTTTCTTTAGAAGAAGACCAGCAAAGACAACAATTGCGAGGGGTAATCCCTTGCATTTTGCTACGATTTCCTTCCCGATTTGTATAAACTCATGAGGGCAACTTTTATCTGCAAACGCTTTGTATGTGAATAGCTGCCAACTCTCCACTGGACTCAGAAAAGGAAGACAGTGAGGGGAATTGCTACTAGCATTTAAAGCCACATCTGTGATTCGAGTAGTAATCAGAATTCTACTCCTATTGCCATCATTTGGAAAGTACATCATTCCAAGCATCTACGTCCCATATATCGTGAATGACAATCAAATATCTCTTCCCCTTCAAGCCTTTATACAATTTTTCCCCAACATTCGGATCACCTATGCTGCAAACCGAATCTTTCTGATCAAGTATACAACTCAAAATGCTAGACAATAGCTTGTCTTTGTCGTATGCTTGAAACACACTAGCCCAACCACGAATATGGAAGTGATAGACAACTGATTCATCATCGTATAGTCTTTTAGCCAAGGTAGTCTTCCCAATTCCGGCCATCCCGATAATGGAGAAAACTTCAAGTTGCATCTGGTTTCCCAGCAGACCCTCTAACAATGCCCGCGAGTCATCATTGAATCCAACCATTATATATATCTTCCTGTAAAATATGGCTATCGCACTCTTTTGATAAGGGGTTTCTAACTACTCCAACGTTCTCAGCAGAAGATCCATTATCAGTAAAAACACCACCGTAAGTTCATAACCAGTTGACTTGATTACTTTCACCAAAATATCAATTCTCAAAGAACCTTCCAAGAATCTATCTTTTTTACTTTGAACAGCCCGTTTGCTAAAAAGGAAACCAACAATGTCAGGTGTCCATACCTTCTGATGAAGGACCTTGCGCAGGCAAGAATTTGCTGTATCTAAAAGTGCAGCTGCTGCATTCCTTGTCTGTTTCACCAAAGATGGGAGTTCTTCATGATCACTAGAACCATATCGTAAACCTTTCAGGAAGAATCTTAAGGACCTGAGATTTCCATGAAGTGATATCATTTGGTTCTTCTCAGAAATCAAATCATTGAAGCCATGGCTTTGGATAAGATCTAAGTCTTCCGGCAGAAATTCAACAGCTTTTTCAGCTTCCGCTATATGTCTGTAGTACTGATCTTCCATTGAAGATCACTTTCTGCAGATGCCAATGCAATGAAAATGATAGATTAAATTACAAGGAAGATCACTTGGATGACTTTTTCATTACAAGGAAGAATTTTCTTGATTTGCAGATAAAATTTAGCTAGCTGGTGAAGATGAAGAGATTTTTATTGCTCCAAAGCTAAAACTGAAAATGATAGATTAACTTATTGGAGAGCAACTTGTTGCAGGGCAGTAGAGGCATACATTTGTTTTTTTACATCACTAATTTGACTACTACAGAAGAAATGTTCCAAACTTAGCAGTTTCATGTATGCATTTCTCGATTTGATATATTAGGATATAGAGATTTGAATTGAATCTAAGTAAATGACTTATTATATAATAATTATATTTGGTAGTATGTTATTTTTGGTTGAGAAAAATAATTATTAATAAGTAAGAAAGATTTTTTTTCTCTTTCTATTTTTTTTTTCAAATGAGGATATTTTATGTTAAAATTTGATTTTTATATACAAGAATAAAAATTAAAAACTGTAATTATTTTTTGAAGAATATAAACTTTGTTCGAGAACTATATTTAAATCTTGGTTTATTCATATGTTACCTTCTGCAAGATAGCACAAGAGTCTCTCCATGTAGTTAGTTCAATTGGCATATACAATCATTGAAACATAACCAAGTGAAATGAACTACAACTTAATTTCAAAATTCTTTTGTAACATGAAAAAGTGATAATTTATTTAATTATATATTTTTTATTAAAAATAAAATTGATTCACATCCTATTTATATTATCTCAAAATTAAAATATTCTAAATGTGTGATACTGTATAGAATTGAAGATGTTTTGCCACTTGAATGGTTTGCAATATATAAAGAAATGATTGTTAACTGCTAATGATATAACGTCTTAACAATTAGAATGATAGTGATACATTTTTTTTTACCAATTATGATAAATTAGTATTAATTATTTGTTTAAATATGTGAGTGATGAAATCTTTGATAGTGTTTGAATGTGCTTAGGTCGATTTATATTTATTCGATAATATATTATTAAGAAATTACATATCATTCTTAGTTTTATATAGTTGATACATTGAGTAGAAATAGAGAGAATAAAGTACTAAACTCCAATTGCTTGGAAATCTAATATATTACTATAAAAGGATATTGTTTTATTTATAGAGCTAAACTAACAAGAAAAAATATTAGAAATTAGGAAAATTACCTACTAACAGCATTATCCACTAACAGTATCTACCAATAGCACTATCACCGCTACAAGGAAAAAGGGAATTTTTTACAAGAAAAAATGTCATAACAGTAGGTCTTTAGTGACGCTTTTGACCTCATGACGCTTTGGAACAGCGTCGTCCAAAGTCGAGTCACAATAAGTGTTGTATTGTTGATGCTTTATAAGCATCAGGCAAAGTGTCATGTTCTGACATTATTTAGCGTCACAATAAGTAGGGTGTTGTGACACGTAAAAGTGTCAAGAAAAATATCATGTAATGACATAATTTAGCGTCACAATAGGTGCTGTGACGCTAGTGTCAGGAAAAGTGTAATATTTTGATACTATTTTCCATCACAATAAGTGTTGTGACCCTTAAAAAGCGTCACGAAAAATTTCATGTTATAACACAGTTTAGCGTCACAATAGATGCTATAATACAACAATAAAATATGTCTGTTATGAATTATTGGAATCTCCATTAATTAGTGGAGGCTCCACTAATTATGGATTTATGTGAATTATTAGAAGATTTTTATGGATGTCCACCATTTAGTGGAGACACCATTAATTGAGATTAGTTGAAGATGATGTATGCCATGATGTATTTCACTAATTAGAGCTCTATAAATAGAGCTATTCTCTAAGCTTGTAATACACCATCATTTTGTGAAAGAAAGATTAGTGAAAGAAATATTAGAGAAAGAATTGTGAGAGAAAGAAAGAGAGAAGTTTGAAGAGAAATTCTTGTGTAAAGAATAGTTAGAATTTTCTTAGTGTGTAGTGTGTAGATTTTATTCTAACACTACCCTAATTTTATAACAATGTCATCATAGTAGTTACATTTTATAGTGTCAAGTCCTAAAGAATGCATTTTAAATGTGTCAACATAGATTCTTTTAATTAACATCTTTTTGTGTGCCATGATAGGCTATTTTTCTCCCAGACCTATTAATAGATATACAATAAAAAGTAGACAATATTGAAGAGAAAGTCACTCAAAATATAAATTTTATAATATCCAAATTTAACGTTCACAATCGTTGTTCAAAAATGAGGAAAACAATATTTAAATACATAAGTAGTCCCAATGTGTCCAAGCATCATTTATCTTGTAGTTCCTCAAGCCAAGCATCATTGATCTTGTTCCAACCCCAGGTTATTGTGATACTAAAACACCTATTTAATCTTCGTCGTGGATCAGCACCTATAATATTATTTAGAATAAATTTAGTAACATGATGAAAAATAAAAAATATATATTAAACTAATTAATAAGGCAAATAATACTAGAGATTACCAATATTAGAACAAGGGGAAAAATATTGCATAGAGATGGTTTAATATATACCTGTGCGAGGAAGAAGAGAGGCCATGAATAGAGATGGTTTCCCAGTAACAATAGAAATAAAATATAAGGAACCAGATGAGGTGTGAATCATTAAGTAAATGACAATGATAAAAGAACACACCTTTCCATAATTGCAGCACTTGCTAGGGCGCTGCCTAAATAAAACATCAGCTATGTGTTTTAACTGAGATAAAGATCTTTGAATCCAAATTACAACAATTAACTGAGAAGTGCATTGAATTATTTAACAGACTCATGTCCACATATAGATACCAATATATATATATATATATCAGGATAGCCATGTGTCAGGAATTTGGAGACAGTTAATGATACAACAGCAGCTCATTCACCTAGCAAAACAACCTTGCATCTTCCTCTAATGAAGGCGTTAACTTTCAACAAACAAAAAGACCCTCTACACAAAAACCATGCTTCAAAAATACTTCATGATCTGGATGTTTTCATCCATAATCTTATTTAAGGCATTCCAACTTTTTACTCGAAATATCAGCTGAATAGATCAACAAAGAGGACTATATTTCAGATAGATTGCTTAATTTATTAGATCATCTTGGCTAATTCCTTTTGTTTCTTGCACTTACTTATCTGATGAGATCTTTGCTTCCTGCTAGACTAGTAAAAAGATGGGACAAACTACTAATGAGGAATAATTTCCAGAATACTAAGTTGTTGATATCTTAAATTTAGCAACCAACCAAGAAAGATCATGTCAATTTCTTCAGCACCTAACCACCTTTTTTTTTGGTCTAGTTTAACAATTCATTTCAAACTCAAAAGCAAGTTACTAATTTATATCATTAGTGGCATAGAATGTCAGTAGGAAACTTTTCTTAACTGAAACTAAAATCAGCAGGAAAAATAGAACAATGGTAGCAACCAAGCATATCGGGCAAAGTTGAAGATCTTGTTAGTAATTAGAAGTAGCTCCAGGATAATACAGGCTTAAGCTTCAGGCTGATTTTTCATATTAGAATTTCAAAAAATTATCCAGCTGCCAATTATTTGCAAGATTTTAGCATTCATATGAAAATCAAAAGAGAATTCAGGTTTTGTAGTAGCACAGAACACCTATTGGTTTAGTATTATTTGATATAGAAATGGTAGCCTCAGCCCAAGTAGGATAAAGAAATTGCTGACGAAGTGTTCCCAGTACCATATATGGCTTTTGAGGAAGGAAAAACACATCTTTAGAAGTTCTCTCATTGAAAATCTTTAGTATAAAAGTATGTGAGATGCATCATCTAATCTATCAAATTCATCAATCTTCTAAAGAACGAGGAACTGCGGTCATACCAGATTGTGCAGAAGCTAAGATCATAGCAACATAAAAAAACTTTCTTGGGGTCAGGTTTCAGCTGCACGGATTGCTTGAGAGACTGGACGTATTTTTGCACATTTTTTAACTCATTTTTGTTCTTGAGACTAAAGGTCTTGTCCTCGACTACCTTCTGCTTCTTTGCTAAGTCGGCTTTGGATTTCTGCTTTGGAGGCATCTCTTACTCTCATCCAACTCAATTCCCCACCCTGAGATATAGCTTCCCAAGATAATTCCAGTCGATTAGGGCTCCGTTGATTCTCAACAGCTTCAATAATATCGGATATGGATTGACAAAACAAATACAACAGAATACAGTCTTATCCCCTCCCTCATCCTTTCAGTTAGTCCAAAGGCCTACAGAGGAAAAACAGAGGCCAAGAAGCCACAATTTGTACCCAGAAAGGCAAAAAGAGCAGACAACCTAAAAGATTAGTCAAGCTGCAGAAGTAGCAGGTAGATTTAAAAGGCAAAATGATTGAAAGTGAACAAACGCACTTTGGCCAAGACCTGACACCAAGGTCGGCGAGCTTAGACTCGGGAGGATTGTTGATGATCTTGATTCCGGATTTCTCAATGGTGGTCATGGTCTCTGCTTCTGCTCTAGTTACTAACACCACCTGGCCACCGCCCCTGCTTAATCTTCTCGACAGTAGTCGTCGTGGAGCAGGATTGAAGGAATTGGGATGTCATGAACAAAACAAGTGATAAGGCATCTGTGTACCAATTGAGTTAAGGTCAATTTGGGTCCTACCATAAACTTTTCAAACTGATTGGCCCTTAGTATGGAGGTGCAATAATTCTAATAGTGAGTGGCATTTTTTGTAAATGAGGTGACTTGAGTTCAAACAAAAAGTTACAAGTTTTGTTTTTACTATAATGACGTGAATAAAACTACTGTAATTATAGGGATTCTATTATGACACTTTATAAAAAGTGTCATTAAAAATATGTCAAGAAAGCTTTTTTTTTTTTTTTTGTATTGAACCAAAATTATGTCGTTTTAATTTCACTATAATGACGTAAAAAATCAAGCGTCATCATAGGAAGTCTATTATGACACTTTCTAGAAAGGGTCATGAAAAAAGTGTCACTATAACCTATTTTTCTTATAGTGCACTCACTAACTCCTAACACAACGCTTATGTGCAAATAGACTTCATGTTCTCCTTAAGATTAGGTAAAAACTAAAACAACTCCTATTGACATAAACAACTAAAGCAATTAAGTAAATACTTGTAACAATCCCTCCCTTAAACTAAAAGTTTTTAAACATATAGTTTATTAAAATTTATCAAGTGCACAAACTCCAAGCAGCTTCCTTAGCTTCTAAAACTAGGCAACTTCAATGGCTTGGTCATTATGTCAGCAATCTAATCTTCACTTTTGTAGTAGAAAAGATCAATTATTCCATCTTTTGTAAAATCTCGCAGAAAATAAAATTTCACATCTATATGCTTGCTTCTTCCATGAAGAATAGGATTTTTAGAGAGTTTGATGGCAGAATTATTTTCACAACAAAGTAGCTCCCTATTGCTTGAAATGCAACTCTTCAAGTATTTTATTCAGCCAAATTGCTTGATAGGCACAGGCTATTGCAGAAACAAACTCTGTTTCAGTTATTGACAATGTGACACTTGCTTATTTTGTATCTTGAATTCGAAATACACCATCTTTGATAGAGAAGGAACGTATAACTCATAGTCATGTTAACTTGAGCAATTAAGCTCAATTTTTTATTTTGAATTTGACATAGACCATCTTTGATAGAAATCTCATACCCCTTCTCATGCAACTAACCCACACTAAGCAAGTTAGTCTTTAAATCTAGAACAAAAAGAACATTAGAGATAGTGTGAGTGGAGTATTCCTTGGTTTGGAAAGTGACTTTTCCTTTTCCCATAACAAATACTGTGGAGTTGTCATCAAACTTGACAGTGTTATGAAAAGATTTATCTAGTTCAAAAAATGCCTTCTTGTCTCCACACATGTGGTTGCTGCAACCAATATCCAAATACCACATGTTTTGTTAAGTTTCTTCATTCACGTGAAATACTATCAAAAGATGTTGGAATGTATGCCTAAAATGGTCTATATATTTCTGTATTTTAGAAATTAATAAAAGTTTCATTCATTAATGGTTATTTATTTATATATATTGCACATTAAAGGTCTAAATGTGTTAATAAGTAATCTATGTGATTGGATCGTGCTTTCACAGTAAGGTGTAGATTATGGGCTACTGACACATAAGAAAAAAATTATTTTTAATCGATTGATGAAGTTGGGCACTTCATCGAGGTTTAGATCATTACACTATAGTTTTTAAATGGGGAAGGTTTACCTTTAACCAGTGAGTAGTCCACTCACACCAATAGTGTAAGTGGATTTGGAATACGTAGAAGTGGAACATGCGATAATAATCGTTATAAAAGTACTAAATTAAATAAATATTGATTTGTCGCAGCTATTGCATGGACTAATACCTTAAGACTTGAGTATAAATTGGTGGTCTGGTAAAATTGGACTTGTACTCTTTGATGTATGTTGGATGAAGTCTTATCGCAAGGCCAATAATCTTGTATGTTAAGTGCATGACTCTAATTAATTAAGACGGACTTATACAATAGAGTTTCTATACTTCATTATGTGAAGAAATCACTCCATTGTGATTGTCCGGAATAATCTAATAATTCAGGACCCTGGGAAACATGACTAAGTATGTACATTTTTGGATAACTCTTTGTGATAAGTAGATATATACTGGAAGTCATAGATTATCGGACTAACTATCAGAAGATGGTGGATATCATTGAAAAAGGTGTTAGTACATTTTCTTATCTCAATAATGGGTGTTACGTAGAGGGATATTTTCATCATTACACCTATAGGTCGAAAACACTGCACTTATAATATTATTTTTGGGATCAATATTTTCATATTGTAATAAATAGAATATTTAAAATGACAAAATACAACTATTTATTAGTAGGGGCATTTTGGTCATTTTAGTAGTCAAGAATAATATATCTTTTGATCCCCAGAGTAACTCAAATAATCTTAATAAATTTATATTACTATATGAGCTTATTGGGTGAATTAATTATTATAAGAATTATTGTAGTAGTCCAATTAATTATTTATTTGGGTTAGAATAATTAATTGGGTCAATTTATTTAATTAATTAATCAATTAATTATATTAGTTAATTTTATATTGGGCCCAAGTAGTTTAATTAATTAATAAAATAACTAATTTAATTAATTAATTATCTTAGGTAATTTTATATTGGGTCCAAGTGGATTAATTAATTATGTTAGCTCTAAGGGCATTTTCATGTGTTTTGACTTATGACAAACATTGATAAGGACTAACATATGTAATCTTCATGTGATAGGACATGTTTAACCTCAATTCTTTCAAGGAATGCAAATAAGATTGCTAAGCAATTCTTGAGCAATGGAATCCAAAAATGAGTAACCAAGTATAAGATAACCTTAAGAGATTGCATACCAAGAAACCCTTGAGAAGAATTATAGACTAGGAATCATTATTAAATATATCAATTGTAAATTCCTATATCTCTTTACCTTATGATTCAGTTTGATTTTACCTTGAAACACTCACAAATAAAATGATTTCAAAGGGAAAGCTTTCAGATGTTTGGACTGAGTAGTTTGGATGAGCTCTATATCCAAAAGTTTCGTCCAAAATTCTGGAACAGTGTCTAAATGTTTTTGCCTAGAAAAGTTTCATTTTGGACTCACCTTTTAGATGCACCTTCTTTTGATCCTTGAGTTCAAAAATCTGAAAAATCTGACAGCAAAAAACTAGTCATTGTTGTCTTATTTTTTGCTTCTATAAAAGTCATTTATACACGATTTTTTGTAAGATTTTTGTGATATCCTTCTCAGAAACACTCTTATACTTTAGAATACAAAAATATTTCTTTTCATTTTGCTTCATTGTGAAATCAAATAATCTAAAGGTAAAAAGTCAAAGGTGCTGAATTGTTCATATCTGCTCAATCTATGAGCTATTTCTGTACTCTATCTTTTATCAGCTTGTATCAAGGTTGTGGTGTAAAACCTAGTTGGGGTGAGCCTTGTTTGGTGAATGCATCAAGATTGTGATGTAAAACCCAATTAGGGTGAGCCTTGATTCACTATAAAAAAAGGGGGTAAATACAATGAAGGCAAAAACGATGTTGTAAAAAACCATCGTAATAAGTTACTTTATACGATGGTTCTAAAACCATCATAATAGATATACCCACTATGACGGTCCATTACCAACCGTCGTATTTGGTAACCAAATACGACAGTTTACACAAATCATCGTATTAAGCGACCAAATACGACAGTTTATTGTAACTGTCATAATAGAGTATGCCAAATACAACGGTTTATTGTAAGCATCGCAATAGAGTAGATCAAATACGATGATTTATTATAACCATCGCAATAGAGTAGACCAAATACGACGGTTTATTGTAACGTCGCAATAGAGCAGGCTAAATACGATGGTTTATTGTAACCATCGTTTTTAGTCTAATTATAACAAAGCCCCTCAAAATTATTTTAATTTTTATCTAATTTTTTTCAAATTTAATCACAATACTATTGGTAATGATTACAATAAATTTAACGGTTGGATTCGGGTATAAAAATTATATAAAAATAAGCACATTCCCAATTAAGTTTAAATTAAAATGTTAAACCCAAACTATACATATGAGCAAGCGTATTCATCATTGACCGAGCATAGGGTTCAAACGAGTGTCGATCTTCAAAGAATAAGTAGACATTAATCCTTTTCATTTCATTGTTTAACCGACTCGATAAAGTGAAAAAGAAATAAAATCAAACAAAAGAAAAAAAAATATATATATATACATGTCAAGGATGGAGAAGTATGCAACTCAAACTATTATTTAGACAAACATGATCATAAAGTATCTATCCATTATCATAACTAATCATTCTCTTGGCACCATAAATGATTAAGATAAATTAGCGACACTTGGTTTGTCTCAACTAATTACTACATTCTAGATAAATTAGCATCACTTGGTCTGTCTCAACTAATTCGTCCACAAGATGCATTAAAAACAATCCTTGATTAAATTTCCTTGGTCTGGCAAATTTAAAATATGAAATTAATCAATGAATCCTTGGTCTGGCAAACATCAATTAACCTTTAATTACTCAATCATTAGCAATTAACCTCTTTAGTCTAGCAAGTTAACAGTCAATAAATATGAAATTAATCAATTGCAATCACCATCAACCTCTTTGGTCTAGCAAGCTAATGAAAAGAAATAACCAATTAATCTCATAATATGCCTAAGTAATTAAATACCAAGAAGAATAATCAATTAATCAAAAGATCAAATAACTCTAAAAATCATGAATATCTAAAATAATCTCGAATTATAATAAAAAAATTAACACATCACTGTTCAAGAAAAAGAAAACAAAGTAAAAGAAAGCACTCATAGACAAGCCTCTTTCTTCTTCCTTTGAAGACCTTCTTGCACAACCCTCATTGAATTGAAAATTTTCTCCTTTGATTGAGTGACTTTCTATGGTGATCAATGAACTCTCCCCCTTTCCCTTGTATTTTCCATCTATTTATAGGCTTGAAAAGTGCCTAAACTCGTTGGTACAATGTTCTTGGCCAAGTAGAAGTTAGAAGATACTAAAACTCCACAAATTACCAAAAATCGCGTAGAAAAATTAAAGCACCACCTTAACTTCAAGGCACAACCGGCGCCGCCTTGGCTCTCGGAGCGGGCGCCGATTGTGTTCTGGTTCTCCACTTGTTCGCTGATTTTTTTCGAATTTCACACAATGTGTTCCAGAATGCAGCCGGCGCCGTCTTGGCTGCTAGAGCTGGCGCCGGTTCCACTCTATTCCGCTCTGTTATGTAATTTTTCCGTCGCTTCAAAGTTCATGTCAACAATGCATGGCCAGCGCTGGTTCTAGGGCCCTAGCCGACGCCGCCTCTCCTATGTTTTGCGACGTTCTTACTTCATTTTAACCCAAAAACCTGTAATAATGAACAAAATACCTTTCCAATAGTAAAATCTCAAATATGAATGAATATGACTAGTTATTGAATAAAATGTATCACAAAAGAACCTTAAATAACTAGGAAAAATATGACTAATTTAGCCCATATTAGATCGTTAATTTGATATATTTATATTTATAAATACTAAGATATCTTTCTATTTTATAGATATTATTGTACAAATGTGATAAAATAAAACGAATGACCTTCAAATTTGGTCACATTAGTAATAGATCATTTAATATGAATAATTAGTCGAAGCTCGCAATTTAGACCTAATTCAAAGATGACAACTCGTGCTTCTTTGGATTCTTGCCGTTGATTTCTCCCTCCAAGAACTGGTCAACGCTAAAATGCAAGTAATAAGGTTTCACTCACAAACTACCCAAACTAACGGACAAGATGCCGAGTTCAAATTTTATATGGTTATTAAAAAAATTATCGTTAAAATGTTTCATTTTTTGTAATCATATTAGTTGTTCCATTTTTAAGATTTTTTTTTTTAAAAAAATAACAATTATAAAGTTTTTAAAAAATATTAAATTATCTTACTGAAAATTGTAAAATTATTTTAAAATTTAAAAATTAATGTTATAATTTAGTAGAGTAATAAATATTAAAATTATAATTAAAAAAGATAATAAATATTTTACTAAATTTACAACATGACAAATAATTTAAAATATAGAATGTTTAAAAGATTAATAGTTATTTTTAAGTTGAGAGAGTATTTTCTTATCAAGATGAATGATTACATAATTGCAAAGTTTTAAATCCTATAAAAAGAATTAAAGTTGCTCATCTTACCAATATATCAAATAATAAAAATAAAGAGATTAAGCTCAATTCAATACTTGCAAGATTTATAAGACAAATCCGGTTGAAGACAAAGGTTTTACATTTTTAAGTCGGAGTAGAGCTTCAATTGACTTCTTTACTTATACTTTAAAAATTAGATTATGAACTTGTATAATTACGAGTTAAATACTCAATATATTAAATTATGTAAGAAAACATTTAAAGTTAAATAAAAAATCGAGAGCAACTTATTTTTAGTAGTGGATAACAATTTAATTATATATTACCACAACAATAGCAGAAGACGAAATCACAACATAATTATTCATATGATATTTAAAATAATATGGACAAATTATAAGAATTTGCTACTAAAAAATCTTAAAGGTATTTTTTTTAATCAATTTTCTTTACTAAGTTAATTTTAATTCTAAAGTTGTCATAACTCTCTGCTCTCATCCCATCATTTTTAATTCTCTTTTCAAATTTGATTCATATAATTATAATATTTTTATATTATTAAAATTTTAATTCTTTTTAATGTCATTAATAATTTTTATTTTAATTATTCATTTGTTTGTGTTATTATTTTCATTTGTGATTGAATTCTTTTTTATACTTTTTTTTTTTACTTTTACTTTGTGGAACAAAACATGTCAAACAGAAAATATGAATGTAGTTATAAAAAATTAAAACAGAAAAGGTCTAAAAGTTAATTGAATTTTAATTTGGTGTCTAAAAAATTAGAAAAATAAATTAAAAATTATAAAACAAGCTATTTGAAAATCTTTTGTTTTAAATGATGTATTCACTTTTTCAAAACTGTTAAAGTTTTATCTCCTACTCGATTGAGAAGCATAGCTTATAGCTGCCTGAAGTCGTGTAATCCAGAAATGCATTAACAAATATGAAGCAAAACCTACTCCTTCGCTGACATGCCGTGGAAAAAGTGATAAAGTTTTCAAATGATGCATTCACTTTTTCAAAAGGTGAACTTTTTTGTGCTGTAGTGTAAATTTTGTTTTTTTCTCTTGTACTCTTTTTGCGTTTTTTTTCTCTTGTGCTGATGGTGTAAACAAGCCATTCGCTGTTTTTTTCACTGGCCGGGTATATGACTTCTTCTGCGGCCAAACTATGCTGTATATAACACATACCAGCTTTTCATCACGCAGACTGCTATTTGATGCGAGCAAGAAATTGAGCAGAACATCACACATACCATCTTTTCATCCTTGGCGTCATTCCACAGAAATACAACTATCTCGATTCTTTCTTTCAAAACGAGAAGAAACTGATATTCAGCTAGAGAAGGAAACTGAGAAAGAGAACGAGAAAGAAAATGATATTACTAATATCCCATCTCTGCACACCAAGGAACCCACAACTGCTGCACCCACTGTTGACAAGGTTGTTCCCAAGCAAGTCAAACTAGTTGCATTTGGTAGCTCATCTGGTTGAAGGTAGAAGCATGACATGGTAAAACAGAAGTCCATCAGAATTATTGGATAACATTCAGAGAAGGGTGACAGTACTAAGCCTGTGATTATCCTCATTCTATGAGATGTAGCACATAACGATCAATGACTGATGACTCTTCTGCCAACTTTTATTCTGATGACACAACTTTCTTACTGATGACCTCATTCCATGAGATGTGGCACATTCTCTCTACACTATATTTTCATGAACACCCTTCTTTTGATCTTTAACTAATACTACTGCTAGTTTCTTACTGCTTATTGTTACTAATGTTGCTTACTACTCTCCATATTGTGGACATTCTCTTGATATTACTGCTAATTTACTACTTATTGCTTCTCTGCTACTTATTGTTTTTATTATTATTTTTATTGATGACAAAGGGGGAGAAAATATATTGTTGGGGATTGTGAATTAATGGCTTGATGCGGTTATGGAGATTGTGCTGTGGACTAAGAGGAGATTGTGATATGGAAACTGAAAATTTCTTAAGAAACCTGTGATTCTGAGAAATACATTTTTGAGATTTAGGTTGATCAAACATTATGCTATGCAAATATCTTTTTGCTATCATGATATCTCTTCCACTGGTTTTTGCCCTTATAAATATGGATTGTGAATTGTGAATATATTGTGGTTATGAAGAATATATTGTTGTGACTATTGTAAACTTTGAAATTTATGGATTATGATTGTGACTGCTTATGAGGATTATAAATTCATATGGCTTAAGATGAATTATGACTGTTTATGGTTATGGTTTGAAAATGCGGATTGTGAAGAATTGGATGACTTAATGGAGACTATATTGAGACGTTATTGTTATTATGGATTAAGGGGATTGAAGTGTGGTATGATTTTATTGTGCATTTTGACTATTTGAGATCTGATTGAATGATTTGTTTTGAATATGGTTATGATGTGCGTTTTGCAAAATGTTTGTTTGGATGATGAGGTTATTCAAGTGAATACTTATGAAATCTGTCTTACCTCTTTTTGGTTGCTATGTAAAATTTTCATACTGAATTTTCTTGAAGAAAAATGAGTTCAAACAAATTTTAGAAAAACCATTGATCTTTGCTCTTGGGAATTTTTTTTTTCTTTCTACACATACACAGGGGGAGTTTTGGACCTATATTTCTTCAATCCAAAATAGCAGTCCAAAAATGACTTTTTAAAAGGCTAACTTCTGCCTCATTTTTACCCATTTTGGATGCACGTTTTGGAAGTTCAAAATTTTGAAATCCAGTCTTATTCTCAAACGTGCTTCATGGCTAGCATCTCATTATCTTTTTATTTACATATGCACAAACATCGAGGCATCATTGCATTTTATGATTTATCTTCTACACCTCTTTATGTACATATCTATATATATATTTTTTTGTTACTACTATTTGCAACTATTTTTCTTGTAAAATAGTCCTAAGATGGAAGGAAAGAGGATAAGGAGGTAGGTTAGGCCATAAACTCATTAAGCCATGTTTGTGAGTATATACTTAGATTTTCTTATTTTAATATCATAAATACTCTTTGAGTCCTATAATGAGAGAATGCTTTTCTGTTAAAAATATTCTTCTTTCTCTCAATCTAACATGTATGTATTGTATATATCATTGTTTTTATATCACAATCCCATTAAGTTTGTCATCACCCAAAAAGGGGAAGATTGTTAGCCCTAAGGACATTCTCCTGTGTTTTGACTTATAACAAATATTGAACATGATTAACGTATGTAATCTTCATGTGATAGGACATGTTTGACCTCAATTCTTTCAAGGTATGTAAATGAGATTGCTAAACAACTCTTGAGTAATGGAATCCAAAAATGAGTGACCAAGTATAAGACAAGCTTAGGAAATTTCATACCAAGAAGCTTTTGAGAAGAATCATAGACTAGGATGTTAGGATTCGTGGACTCCATAAACGCGAAAAACATTTAGGAATCCCTTCCAAGGACTTATGTAAACGATTAAGAAGATCTAAGGTTTATAGAATTATCTCTGTTCAGCGTAATCGAGATCTTTCGATTCTGATTATGCTGTCGTACGTGCAACCCGAATGATCATCAGACGCTACAGTGTGCGAACGTCCTCTATCGGATACACACGGTGAATTGACTCGTTACCCCGAGAGTGCTAGCGCCTAGGGTTTGAGAGGTTTTTTTTTTTTCTGGTGAATGGCACGAATATTTTCAACAGAATGGGGCTCTTGAGAAGACGACTAGGGTTTTCTTAAAAACCCCCGAACCTCTTAGAGCCCAACTCTGATAATATCTTATCATATTTTAATTTAAATTCAAATTAAATTAAAACTGATATGATAAGATTCTACCATTATCTTGGTAATTTAACTAATTAATTTACCGAGTCAGATTCTTATAATCTGGACATCATCCAGATACATCGAATGTGGACACATTTCTAGATTCATTGTATCTGGTAAATTTTCTAAGTTCGATTAACTTAGACATATTTTTAAATTTATCAAATTTGGTTACCAGAAAAATATCCTAACAAATTCGTTTATTATGTAATCCTATAGGTTCATTTAACACTGACAGTGTGCCTAAATTATATTTAAATGGCTCACAAGTTATAAGCGGTTTCTAGCAAAATATTATAACTATCCAGGTTAAATGAAGATCAGTGATCTTTTTGAACCAAACCATAATTTTATATTTAGTCATTTTGTCACACGATATCCAGATTAAGCATAAGGCACAGAGCATGTCATCCTTATTAAGCTTAATCAATTATTTTTTGATTTCATAGTAGACTGTTCAAACAAATTATATCAATATCTTAGATTGACATATTTGAGCACGACCATACATTTTAACAGTCTAACTTATCAAGGGGCTTATGGATATCTCTCCCATAATTGAGAGGGACAAATTCCTTCATTATCAATCATATTCCTCTCCTTGATTTATTCTGTATCCAGCAGTAGTCTAATTTATTATCTGGTTAAATACAACTTTAGACAACATCAAAATATAGAATTTATCAAGCAGGAAACTATGATGAATTTAGGTTGAAAGATTTTTAATATCATTATGGCTAGAACGTACTTATGACATGTTCCATGAAGTACTTTCATAGTGAGTCATATCTAATACAATGTTCTCTAACATTTATTTATGTTTTGACTTGATATCACAAATATCTATGACTAGTAAAGCATAGCCATTAAGTCACAAACATATTAATCTTAATTTATTATTGTTCCAATAATAATAATCGATCAGGGATAGTTTTAGAATAATCATTGTATTTACTATTGGGTTTTACTATCAAGTTACGTACTTGATGACCACAAAACAAAGTGCACTATTCATGAAAAGGAAAACCTCATATTATTATATAAAATATAACGACAACAATATAAGTACAAATTAACTCTAGGGCATATCCCTAACACAGGAATCATTATTAAAACTATCAATTGTAAATTCCTATATCTCTTTACCTTATGATTCAGTTTAATTTTACCTTGAAACACACACAAATAAAATGATTTCAAAGAGTAAGCTTTTAGATGTTTTTTGGATGGACTCTGCATCCAAAAGTTTCGTCCAAAACTCTGGAACAATATCTAAATGTTTCTACTTAGAAAAGTGTTATTTTGGACTCCCTTTTTTTATGCACATTCTTTCGATCATTGAGTCCAAAACTCTGAAAATTTTGACAGCGAAAAATTAGTCATTACTAGCTATTGTTGTCTTACCTTTTGCTTCTATAAAAGCCATTTAAACATGATTTTCTGTAAGATTTTTGTGCTATCCTTCTCAGAAACACTCTTATACTTTAGAATACAAAAATCTTCCTTTTCATTGTCTATTATTGTGAAATCAAATCATCCAAAGGTAAAAAGCCAAAGGTGTTTAGCTGTTCATATCTACTCAATTTATGAGCTATTTATGTACTCTATCTTTTTATCAACTTGTGTATCAAGGTTGTGGTGTAAAACCTAATTGGGGTAAGCATTGTTTGGTGAATGCATCAAGGTTGTGGTATAAAACCCAATTGGAGCAAGTCTTGATTGTTGTGATTGAAGAGGTTAGGTGTAAAATTAAGTGTGGTGAACCTTTTATGTAAAATTGGTGTAGCCTACCACCATTGATTTGAGAAAAAGGTTTTAGTAATTATGTTGAAATCCTTAAGTGGGTATTTAAGGTAGTAGATGTAGATCAGTTGAGGATCGAACCATTACAAATCTTTGGGTCTTTTCTTTTGCATTTCATCTGCACTTTATCACTGCATTTTTACTGGTCTTTAGATCAAAGAACTTTATCTCAATCTCTACAATTGTTGATTAGTTTTAAAAGACCTTTGTGTTCTATAGAAAGTTTGTCTTTAATGCTTTAACTGCCCATCTTTAAAATAGACCATCTTCTCGTCATTTAGTGGTATTTCAAAAGATTCATGTTTGTACTCCTACAACTGCAAAGCTAATCTATTTATACCTACGTTTTTACTATTCACCCGACTTGAGAGCTTTATACTCTTCCTTGCATTCATTGATTTGATTAAAGACTTTTATATAGTTGGGTAAAACTGTTATTGCTGCTTTATCTACCCATCTTAACTGTAGATCTTCTTTTCATCATTTAGAAGAGTTTTGAAAATTCTTTAGCAGCATATTCAAGTCTACATTTTTTAACTCACACTTTGTTCGGCCTTTATCAAAAAGACATCAAAGAATTTTTTAATCGTGTTTGTTTGTCATAAACCTTATTCACCCCCGCTCTAAGATTTATCAAATTAATAAAAGAGTTATTTAATTAGTCTTGAACTAATTAAGATATCATGGCCCATCTGGGTATGATGGTGGCGGCTACAAGTTATTAGGAAACCTAGGGTAGCCGCCATGTGAAAAAGGAAAACGAGAAATAAGGAAAATAAAAGAAAAAATATAGGAAGGCCGGTTGTTTTGTTGCAAAAGGAAAAGGAAAGCTATTTATATATGTTTTAGTTTTGGTACTGTATGGGTTGTTGACTGGATTTTACAAAACAAAGAAACAACTTTCGTTCTTTTTCTTAGAACAAAATAAGCCGCTATTTTTTTGTCGTTTTTCTTTAATGTTTAGCTCTTCCATTTTCTTCTAATCTTCTTCACCCTATTTCTATTTTCACCGATAGAGGTTTGAGAATACTCTAGAAGGTCAAAAGATAGCATACGTGATAAGTGTTTGATGTGAAAAAGCCAACGGTTAGCTGGTATACTCGCGGAACAAATAGACATTCCAGTTCAGGAAGTATTTGGATTCAACTGCAATTATTTAAATAAAACGCCATAGAAGTAAGTATTTCTAGATTTTGACTTGGGAATAATTTTAATTTACTATCTTCCATGCGTATTTAATTTTCCCGCGGTCCTTCAAAAGAGACATCTCTTCTTCATTTTCAGCAAAGTTAATTCTTTCTCCATTTTACTTATTCAAATTATTTTGACATTCTGACTGATAATGGCCATACATATGACATTGATAGCATTCAACTTTAGATTTGTCTGTTAACTTTGGTTCATAAGTTGTTAAGTGATGGCCTCATTGTCCTCCTTCTCTTCCTCTTCTTGGAAATTGACTTTCTTGATGCTAGTGGTGTTGTGGTTGGATGCCACGATCATTGTTTCCTCTGCCTTTACCTCCGCCACTGCCATGTCCTCTATCTCCTTTCGAGTGATTTTTTGTTGAGCCTTTAGTGCCTGCTCCTCTTCTCTTGGTGGTTAAGTTTTTGTTCATGAACTAGTAAGGAACTTTGTAGTTTGTCAATTGAAAGTTTCTCTATGTCATTGGCTTCTTTGATAGAGCAAACAATGAAATTGTCCGTCTTGTCACGGTGGATCTGCATCTTGTTAACGATTATCATCGTTCGTGAAAAATAATCTGAGACTAATTCTCCTGATTTCATCCAGAGTATTTCGAACTCCGTACGAAGTGCTACTTCTATGGCGTTTTATTTAAATAATTGGAGTTGAATCCAAATACTTCCTGAACTGGATTTTGACTTGGGAATAATTTTAATTTACTATCTTCCACTGCGTATTTAATTTTCCCGCGGTCCTTCAAAAGAGACATCTCTTCTTCATTTTCAGCAAAGTTAATTCTTTCTCCATTTTACTTATTCAAATTAGTTTGACATTCTGACTGATAATGGCCATACATATGACATTGATAGCATTCAACTTTAGATTTGTCTGTTAACTTTGGTTCATAAGTTGTTAAGTGATGGCCTCATTGTCCTCCTTCTCTTCCTCTTCTTGGAAATTGACTTTCTTGATGCTAGTGGTGTTGTGGTTGGATGCCACGATCATTGTTTCCTCTGCCTTTACCTCCGCCACTGCCATGTCCTCTATCTCCTTTCGAGTGATTTTCTGTTGAGCCTTTAGTGCTTGCTCCTCTTCTCTTGGTGGTTAAGTTTTTGTTCATGAACTAGTAAGGAACTTTGTAGTTTGTCAATTGAAAGTTTCTCTATGTCATTGGCTTCTTTGATAGAGCAAACAATGAAATTGTCCGTCTTGTCACGGTGGATCTGCATCTTGTTAACGATTATCATCGTTCGTGAAAAATAATCTGAGACTAATTCTCCTGATTTCATCCAGAGTATTTCGAACTCCGTACGAAGTGCTTGAAGCTTCTGCCTTTTCGCTCTTGCTAAAACTTGGTACTTCTCCTTCATGGAGTCCCAAATCTGCTTGGAGGTATCTTTGCAAAGAATTATCTCCAAGGTTGCACAATCAATGGCTTGGAAAAGATAGTTCTAGGCCTTAAGGTCTTTTAGCTTCAATGCTTCCAACTCCACTACGATTGTTGGCTCTGCTACTCCATATTCAACAACCTGCCAATACTCCTTGGACCTCAAGAAGTTCTCTATTAGAATACTCCAATGATCATAGTGACCATCAAAGCAGGGAATTGCAGGTTGCACAAAGTTATCGGTTGCAATCGCTGTTGCAAGAAGAGTAGAAAAAAAAAAAAAAAGGTCCGCTGCTTTTCTCTCCTATATCTCATGCACTCTCCCTCTCACTCTCTTTTTTTCTTTAGTTGCCAACCTAACTCTGATACCAAATGTTTAATATATTGAGCAGAAATAGAGAGAATAAAGTACTAAACTCTAATTGCTTTGAAATTTAATGTATTATCACAAAAGGATACTGCTCTATTTATAGAGCTAAACCCAATAAGAAAAAATGCCAAAAATTAAGAAAATTACCTACTAACAACATTACCCATTAATAGCACTATCACCCACTAACTCCTAACATAGTGTTTATGTGCAAATAGACTCCATGTTCTCAAGACCAGATAAAAATTAAAACAACTCATATTGACATAAATAACTAAAGTAATTTAATAAATATTTGTAACATTATATATATATATATATATATATATATATATATATACTTTTTCATTGAAGATTTTTATCAAATAATTTGTGGAATTTATTTGTAAGAATCATATCGGTAATATTTATTTTTTATTATTATAAAAAATATGTTTGATTTTTATGTTGTTGCTAAGTTGGTTATATAGTATTTTAAGTAAAATAAAGTATTTATATAATTTATTTTTAAAAATTATTTAATATTTTAATCAATAGGCATTATTATATTGTTAATTTTGGTTATTGTTAAAAATAATAAGTATTCTAATGAATATAAAAGAAAAAAAATTGTTAAATCACTAAAATAGTAGGCAAATAGGATAGAAGGTCAAAACTTTCGTGTTCTTTATCGGCTACACTGAGCATTGTCATAGACAGGCAGCCTCCTCAATCCTCCAGTGCGCCGCTTTGACGGCAGAGATAAGTATTAGAACCTTATACCATTTAGCTTCATTTGCACAGAAGAATAGAAAATTCAGTCCTTCTGATTTGGCAAGCACAAGTAGAGTCAAGAAAATGCGTTGGTCCCCTTTTCTGGGGATCCCATTAGCTGTAGCTCTCCTCTCTTTATTCCTCTTCAAGATTTTCCCTTTCAAGCCACTTCACAGGCATAGCCCTTCACCTGTATGTCTTACCATCATTTTATTTTCTAATTATTATGTTTCCCTTTAATTTCTTGAATTCAAAGAAGTAAAAAAAGTTCTTCTTTTCTCTATTTTTGGAAATTTTGCAGAGAATATTCACTGTTGAAGAGCTGTCTTTTTACAATGGTTCTGATCCTCAGCTGCCCATATTCCTTGGAATTCTTGGGTATAATCCCATTTTATGTTTTCTGTCTGATATTAACAAGGTTTCAGCTTTTATGTTTATTTGTGCTTTTCTTTTTTGATTGCTTGTGAATTGCTCGTTATTCAGGTCGGTGTTTGATGTAACCAAAGGAAAAAGTCACTATGGGGCTGGAGGGGGCTATAATCATTTTGCTGGAAGGTTTGTGTTTCTTCTGCGCTTCATTTCTTTAATTTTGTGTATCTAAAATCTAGCTCATGTTCAATGGAACTGATCTTGTATTTAGAAGCTGTGTCGTGATTACTTTACAATAACATGTTATTGCTAAGGTTATTTACTTTTGAACCTTCCTTTACGGTAGATACTGTTCCTAAAATGTTAAATTCTCAACGCTGTGGTTCTGAATGGTTGTACTGAGACCCTTTTGTTATGGAACTTTTGTTTAGGGATGCTTCTCGGGCATTTGTTTCAGGAAATTTTACAGGTATCAGATTTGTCATTCGTTTCCTAACATCTTTTGGGTACAGTATATAATTATTTTCTGCATCTAGCATACCTTCATGTGGCAAATTCATTATTATTAATGAATTTGTTTACAAGATTGAGGGAATTGATGCAATAATTTAAACAAGCCCGAATTCTTGGTACTTTTACATGGTTTGCTAACGTCTAAGATGTAAGAGTGCTGCAATTTTGAAATTCAATTTCAGCATAAACCAGATACTTTCGTGTACTTGGATTTTGGAAAAACTTGAATTGCATCGGAATGGAGGTAAGAAAAGTATATTTCCCAAAAAGGAGGTGAAGAGCATTGTACTGAGACCCCATTATCATCTATGTCATTGAGGATTAATCAGGTGTGGTTACATCATTCAGTACTTGTGTAGAATCCAACTTTGTAAGCTGTTCCATACTCTCAAGTATTCGGCCGACTTGCAAATTTTTCATACTATTGGAGGTGATAAATGTAGATAGATTTTTGTACACTTCATTGTGGATAGTTGGAGTCCAATTCTGCTCTTTGTTTCATCACACTTGGGCATTTTAATGAAGTAAGAAATTAGTGTAGAGCTTTCTGTCAAGGTTAACACGGAAGATATTTGGACATTGGAAGTGATAACAGTTGCTGAAAGCTTATCTCAAGAAGGCTTGCAAAGACTCTTGACTTTCTTTGTGCAGTGGGCCATTTGGGATGATCAATACTCACTTTTAGCTTGTATCTTGCCCATCCTTTATATTGACCTAGTGAACTTTGGCGGTGGGAATTAAATATCTGTCATTTTAATTTTTGCCCTTATTAATTATTTTCTAGAGCTTTGTTAGAAAATGAGAAAGGAGTGCTTTTAATGCCTGAGGTCATGCCTATGACCGAGTTTTAATGATATGGTGGACTGAGGGAGTGAGACATGATGACCTGTCTGAGTCATTCTTGTGGTCACATACTCTGGTTCTTCCCCTCGGGAAATCTGTTAATTCTCCTATTTTTACTTCTTGTTAGAGATTGGAAAGTTCTAAATAGTAAATTAAATAACTGTTCCTATAGGTTTTGTTGTAGAACTTCTCTCAGGCAAATAAAAGGGGCACATTGCAGTTATGACACTTGTATCTTTTTTTTTCCTTTTTCCTTCAAGTGGCCTCATCTGTGTCCTTTTTTTTTTTTTTTTTTGTTTGTGTTTGTGTTTGTGTTTGTGTGTGTGTGTTGGGAGAAAAGAGGGGGGGGGGGGGAGGGGGAGTTGGGTTGGGGGCACTGCAAATCTGAACAGTTGCAATTGAAACTTGTTGTATGGAATTACTTTCCATTTCCTTGGTAGGTTTGTGATCCTTCTGCTAATGAGAAGTTTAACAAACTTTTAGTGGGTATTAGAGTTAATACTCATGAGATGACACTAGGAGAATTTATAATAAAAGTAATGCTTCCGTTATCCAAATTATTTTGATATGGTGTTGCCTTTTTTGTTTACTTATATATATATATATATATATATATATATATATATATATATATATATGTAGAAACCCAACCTAGTTGGTGTTTCCTCATTGGCTTATCAACTAATGGTGGCTATGTTACGGGCCCACAGAGTTAATCCTCCAAGAACCTGTTCAGGAAGGATTTGATTATTTTAAAACTAAGTACTGTAATCAACCGCCAGCAGTTCCACTACTGCTCCAATTTTTCAGTATATTCAAGCTTGCTTGGATATATTTCCAGAAGTTTTCATACTTCAAACAAGTAGATCAGAAAGGTCTTCCTCACCTTGCTCTTCAAGACATTGTAAAATGCCCAGAACACTTATATTCCCTCCATCGACAAATAGTTTAAGGCTAACCCAAAATATCTGTCTCCCTCTGACAGCCAGCAAACTGAATTTCTACAGCAGAAATCAATTGCAGTAGCAACTTCCAAAGAAGGTTTTCTAACTGTCATGAAAAATCTTTTACAACAAATGAAAAGTGAATCTTCTGAACTATCTGCAGAACAATCCTCTAAAGACACTCCTCCAGATGACCAAAACGACGACGAAGAAGGATTTGAAGAAGAAGATTATTTTTTCGAATAAACTTCTAAAAAAAAAATTATGACATCATTGGTGACATCACAAGTGATATTAGCATGACATCATTGATGATGTTAGTATGACATCAATAAAACTGCCGACATCACCATGATATCAGCAAAAATTGTCTATAAATATAGACATCAACCTATACACAAAACACACTTGGTCATAAATCAATACACAACTCTCCAAGAATACTCTCCCTCTCCCTGGGGTTAGAATTCCCTTTCTAACAGTATAGGGAGAGGGAGAGTACTGTCAAACGGCTAAACATAATGGTTTAGTCCTTTCAAAAACTAAGTACAGTCTTTTTCAAACCAATGTCCGATTTCTTGGACATCAAATTCAGTAGAGAACTATTATTCCTATCCAGAGGTGAATTCAGTTTGTTAACAAATTTCCAGATCAAATTATTAATCGAACTCAACTCTAACAATTTTTAGGTTGTCTCAATTATGTTTATGAGTTTATTGCAGGAATTAGCACTCTCAACAAACCCCTGCACAATAGACTCAAACAGCCTCCTCCTCTATGGACGGATGTCCATACTTCAATAGTCAAACAGGTCAAAATGAAAGTCAAGACTTTTTCTTACTTGGCACTTCCTGACCCTTTTGCCCCCAAAATAGTCGAAACAGATGCTTCTGATATCGGCTATGGTGGTGTTCTTAAACAAGTCAAAGATGGCAAAACGCATATAGTTGCATTTGCATCAAAGCTTCTGCTTGACTATGGAAGTATGGACATCCGTCCATGGAAGAGGAGGCTGTTTGAGTCTGTTGTGCAGGGGTTTGTTGAGAGTGCTAATTCCTACAATAAACTCATAAACATAATTGAGACAATCTAAAAATTGTTAGAGTTGAGTTCGATTAATAATTTGATCTGGAAATTTGTTAACAAACTGAATTCACCTCTGGATAGGAATAATAGTTCTCTACTGAATTTGATGTCCAAGAAATCGGACATTGGTTTGAAAAAGACTGTACTTAGTTTTTGAAAGGACTAAACCATTATGTTTAGCCGTTTGACAGAAAGTTTTGAAATGCTGGTCTAAATTTTGAGAAAAAAATTAGAACATCATCAATGTAAACAATAATAAATTGAGAAAATGGATTAAAAATTTCATTCATAATTCGCTGGAATTTTGAAGGAGCATTTTTTAATCCAAAAGGCATCACATTCCATTCATATTGGCCAAATAGAACTGTAAAAACAGTTTGTAGTGATCTCTAGGATCAACTTGAATTTGCCAAAAACCTGATTTCAAATCAAAATTTGAAAACTGTAAAGCAAAATGTAATCTGTTTAGCAAATCTTTTTGTTTGGAATAGGGTACCTAATCCATCTGAGGGCTGAATTGAGAGGTTTGTAATTGATGATAAGCCTGGGAACACCTCGCTCAAGTTTAGCATTTTTATTAACATAAAATCCTGCACAACTTCAAGGAGAGTTGCTAGGAGAAATTAGTCATTTTTGTAGAAGATCATTGATCTCTTTTTGGCAATGAGTTGTGAGCTCATGATTCATTTAGATAGGACGAGCCTTTGTTGGAATGAATTTTTCATCAAAGTCTAGCTCGTATGGGAGTCGAACAATGTGTTGTTTTCTGTTCTAAAATGCGGTTGGAAGATTAGAATAGAGTTGGGTCTGGATATGGGTATTCATTTTTGCAATTTGGGCTTTGATGTTGGGCCCGAAAGGGTAAGAAGAGTACGAGAAATTAACAAGGAGCAGGTCGCATACGGAATGCACAAATTAATGAAAGCAGTAAGTACACAAAAGAAATAAATGAGGCGGCTTAGCTGACCATATGCAGATGCATGTAGAAGAAGAAGAAGAAATACAGAAAATAGATTTATTACAACGGAAAGTAAAATTACATATATGAAAACACTATTACATATATTGAAAGTTACAAAGGGAATTCTAACTACGGGAAGAGGGAGAGTACTCTTGGAGCGTTGTGTATTGATCTATGACCAAGTGTGTTTTGTGTGGAGGTTGATATCTATATTTATAGACAATTTTTGCTGATGTCATGGGTGATGTCAGCAGTTTTGTTGATGTCATGTTGACATCATCAATGATGTCATGCTGATGTTACTTGTGATGTTACCAATGATGTTATAATTTTTTTTTAGAAGTTTATTCGAAAAAATAATCTTCTTCTTCAAATCCTTTTTCGTCGTCGTTTTGGTTATCTGGGGGAGTGTCTTCAGAAGACTGTTTTGTAGATGGTTCAGAAGGTTCACTTTTCATTTGCTGTAAAAGGTTTTCCATGGCGGTTAGAAAACCTTTTTTGGAAGTTGCTACTGCAATTGATTTCTGCTGTAGAAATCCAGTTTGCTGGCGGTAAGAGGGAGACAGATATTTTGAATTAGCCTTAAACCATTTGTCGATGTAGGGAATATAAGTGTTCTGGGCATTCCAGTCCTTCCACCATTTACAATGTCTTTGAAGAATAAGGTGAGGAAGACCTTACTGATCTGCTTTTTTGAAGTATGAAAACTTCTGGGAATATATCCAAGCGAGTTTGAATATACTGAAGAATTGGAGTAGTAGTGGAACTACTAGCTATTGATTAAAGTACCTGCTTTTGAAATAATCAAATTCTTCTTGAATAGGTTCTGAGAGGATTGACTCTGTGGGCTTATAACATGGCCACCATTGGTTGATAAACCAATGAGGGAACACCAACTGGGCTGGGTTTCTTTTGTTAAAATAAAGAAACCAAGAGTGATTTTGAAAACGGTTTTGAAAGATAAAAGCATTCATCCATACCTGTTGATAATCCCAGTAGTTGTAAACTAACAGGTCAAAAGGTTGGGAGAATTTTTTGAAAGGGTTGGGAGAAGCTTTCCATACAGAAGGAGTATGGACAGAGTGTATTTGGACTGAAGTATTGGTAATATACGTTTCAGTCTGTTTATCTTTGTGTGGATGGAAAGAGGCACTTTTGGTATCTACAAGGATGAACTCGTAGTATTTTTGAGTAAATTTTGGAGATTTTTGAATAAAATTGACATCCAGGCCAAAGAGTTGCCTAGCTACCTTTTGTGGGTTTGGATCCCAAAATTTGGGTTCCATTTGCAGAAGTTTATATACTCTGGGAGTTTTGATATAAGCAGGTTCTTGAGTCGAAGAGAACCTGGAAGAAACAGTTTTGGGCTTAGAAGACAGAGCCTGTTGGGATGCCGATTGCATCGTGCTAGTGGTTTTGGAGCCTGAAGCTACAGTGTTTGTGAGGTTTTTTATTGTCACAGATTTTGAATCAGAAGGAGTTACCTGTCCGGTTACCTGACTGAAATTGAAGTCCATTTGCTGACACCATTTTTCAAAATCTGATGGGCTGGAGATGGATTGAGTTTGGGTATCTTGTGAATCCTGAGATTCTACAATATCAGCCCAATTGGCTTTTGATATGTTTGTTAAGGAGAGAGGCTCCTGTATTTTGGCTGAATGAGAAGCAGCTATTTGAGGTATGCTCATGGCATAATAAGGTAGATTATTCTTGTTTTTAGTTGATTATGATGAATTCCATGTGGATCTGATAAATGGATTGGTATATCTTAGTCGAAATAGAGTATTCCCCATTCCGAATGGAGGGGTTCTCAACCGAGTTGCTCCTAGACCGTGTACCATTCCTATTTTGTTTCTGAAATTAATAGATCTGTGAATTATTCAGTAGATCTTGTATAGATCTATGGACTCTATGTCAAATCTAAAGAGATAGGGAAAGAGGTCTGATTCCATCAGATCTACTCTACGAGTTTTTTAACTGAGTTATAAAAGCTTTTGTTGAATTGAGGCTGTTGATTGACTCGGGACTTGTATGAGACGAGAATTTATTCTCACGGCCTTATCTCTCTCAGATTTGATATTTGACTCTATAGATCTATCCTCTATTTACTGACTAATGTTCATATCTATTATGCTCACAAACAGATCTCCATGTTTTACATCATAACTAACTGAGAACTTGAATATCCTTCTTATGGAACTTGACGGTGATGATCACCAAGTTACGGGAAGTAAGTACATCCATCTGTTTTTCGTGCATTTTATTTAACTGCTTTTCTTAAAGATTTACATCGTGTCTTCCTTCCTCCGCCCTTTTTCCAGATCCACTTCGTCCTCTTCTTTCTCCAATGCTTCTTCTCAAAATTCTTCAAAATTGAAGGAAGAGTTTAATTACTCTGACCTTCAATAATCTATTGACAACTGGAAAATCCCCAAGTTTTCCCCCAATGAGATTTATAAATCTCCTAAATGGTCACTTACTAGTGACTATGTCATCAGGACTATTGAAGAAACAGTTCAAATTGATTCTGACTGCAAAGAAATTAGACTTCTTTCTGCCAGTGCAATCGAACGTTTCTAACAAAAATATAATTATCTCCATTTTGGACTTGTCCAAATTGCAGCCAAACCCCTCTCCAGAGAAGGACTTGATACTTCTCTCCTCTTATGTTTTCGGGATATCAGATTCATAGATTTTAATGATTCACTCTTAGGCATTGTAGAAACTAACCTTTGCAGTGGACTAGTTCATTTTGATTGTTTTCCAAACTTTACTGTATCTCTTCGAGATCTAAATATATTAGATAGTCTGACTCTCAATGTCAAAACTGTCAATTACAAGATCAAAACAGGTTCTCTTCCTGTTGCTGTCATTTATAGAATTTAGTATAAGGCAATGACTTCTGCTTTTAATACTGGTGTTATGAAGACATCTAACAAAGGAGAAACTGTTCTTTTTCAAACCGATTTACAAAGTTCTCATCTTTCAACTCCCAAGCCTATCTCTTGGAATCAAGTATGTCTTCCTTCCAATTAGCTTCTAACTGATGCAGCTCCTTCTGATAAACCAGAAAATTCTAATGTATCAGCAATCAGACAATTCTCCTGTGGTCTTGTAGAAATTGCTTTCCAAAGATTTCTCAGCCAAAGGATTTCATATCCCCAATCTATTGCTTCTTCATCAGGAATCCAACCACCTTGACATTCAGTATCCTCTGTAGCTACCCATCTACAAGGTATCAATCTCGACTCTAGGATTCCTCAAGCTAGGTATGTTGCCCGGCCTGAAACTGATGATATTAAGGTAGATTTACCTACCTCACCTACTCATTCTGCTATGGCAGGAGAATTTAATGTTCTTCAAGCCAATGATATAGAAGTACAAAATGTTTTTGTTATTGACAAAACCAAATTAAGAGAAGAATTTTATTCTCTTCCAAATATATATATCATATTTTGTTTCTTGTCGTCTTCTCTCTTTGTCTATGGTTATTATATTTATGAATATTCCTTCATGGATAATCTTTGTGGAGAAAACATGGAAATGCTGGTTTTGCTAGTTTACATGAATATGACACTAGTGCCAGCAGAACCGTAGGACATCTAGATGGTTGCATGCTTACTGCTATTTTTTTTGTGAGATTGTGAACTACTGTTGGCAACTAGTTTTGTTAGGCTATTTCTCATTTATTAATTTCTGATTTATTTTTGTTAAGCTTCCTTTTTCTTTTGTTAACCGTCTGTATGTTTGATTTGTTGCAGGGGATGGACTTACTGACACATTGCGTGATCTATCTAGTGCAGAGGTAATTTATATATTTATTTGTGAGTGTCAGTTATTTTGATTGCTTTCTTTGAATTTGTCTGTTTGTCCTTTGACATGTTGCAACCAAAACTTACCTCACAAGTAATTAATTAAGTGACTTGATCAACTAAATTGAAGCACAGCACCAGGAGGATCGAGAAGCTTCCTTTTGCTATTCTACTAATATCTTTTATTAACCTGGGTTTCTTTAGTATTATAATCTATTTTCTTGTTCCCTTGCACTGCCTGTGCATTTTCTTGATCAATACCCTCCCAGCTTGATGAATGTACTTGCATGAAACTCTTACTTCTGTTTGATGTCATCCTATGTATTTTGCACTGAGGCACACAGAGTGGAGTTTACTTACTAATAGAAGTGGAATCTGTTTCGTACTTTGGGTTTCATGTTCATATTTGTAGGTGAAAAGTGTCGTTGACTGGCGAGATTTCTACTTCAGAAGTTACATGTGAGTGATGCGTTTACAAGTTTTGCTCTATTTTATTGACAAGTTGGAACTGATAATGTGGTCAAGTAACAAAGATCTGAATGTAGGGAAAAGGCCTCGTGCTTCCTGCCATATCCTGGCATACATATGTTAGCTCCAATAGTGCTCACTCATTCCTTGAAGAAATATGCCAAACTTTTGCATGTTAACTCTTATCTCTTCCACCTGTTCAATAAAGCAAGATCTGTTGGCGTTTCCTCTGCTGATCGCTTGTGGGTTTGATTGTATCAAGCATACTAGAAACTTAAACAGATAATTTGTGGAGTTGTCCGAGAAACCTTTTTTGGAAAAATTGCAGTTTTTGTTTGATGATAGCGGGCATTGTCCGAGTTTGGTCGGTATCTTTTTCTATTAGATGCATTTAATCCCTTATTTGCCAATTTGCACTAATTAAGTAAAGTTGACAAAATTATACCCCACTAAACTGTAATCTTGAGCATTCTTTTAGAAGAAAATTGTTAACCCATTCCTCTAAGGGTCAGATAGTTGTTTTCGTTTAGATGGCGCATAGTACTGTCATATGTATCCAGGTGGTTTAACTTGTGACTGAAAACGATGGACACACAAAGTAGGACAACCTCAAATTGAAGGAGTGTCATTTGTAATTTCCCATGTCTCTAAAACAATTGAGCTAGTAAATAGAAAGACGTGCAATTAATTTTGGCATGGATTGTACTATGACAATGAGGTGGAGCATCATGTCTGACCAGTACTGCACTTGCATCTGTCAGATATGTTGGTAAGTTGGTGGGAAGATACTATGATAATGAGGGTAATCCTACAAAGTACTTAAAAGCTGTTGAAGCAAAGGCAGCTAGAGGAGCACAGCTGTTGGAGAAACAGAAAGTTGAGGAAGCTAAAATACCTGACTGCAATTCAAGGTGGAGCCAGGATGAGGGATCAGAGGTAAGCTTTTACTTTCTTCAGCACTAAAGTGTTAGGTTCTAGTTCAAATTAGATTAAGTTGGATAGAAAAAGTGGAGATTTGGTGCTTTTTTAAAAAATTTTTCTTTTGGGGTTATTTTGTGTATCTTAAATTCTAAGTCAAATAGATGTTGGAATTCGTCCTCACTAAATGAAGGACTGACAATGTAACAACCCATGGGATATTTTTGGAGTAATTTTCTTTAGCTATATATTATATTCATCATTCTTGTTTGGAGATATGTAGTATACAACCTGCATCCTCTGTATGCTTTCAGCGCGCGCACACACACACACACATATATATATGTATGTATATATATATATATGTATATATATATTAACATCTAAAAAAAGAGCACAATGCAATAATAAGTTGTCCTACAGGAATGGGCTATAAAATATTACAATACAAACATTATTAGGAAAAGAATTGCTGGCAACAAAGAGTGAGATTCAGCTGTCACTGTTATAGTTGCAATGGGTATTGTTATTGTTAATTTCAGTGTGCTTGTGTATCCTATTACTTTATCATGATCAAAGTTGCTAGAGGCTCTATCACAATAAAAGTTGCTACGGTGCTTTCCAGTTTTACAAATTAATGTGTCAAAGTTATATGTGGGAAGTTATTTGATTTATTGTAGGAAACTGCATCTATAAGTGCATTATATATATCATTAATCAACTTTTTTTTTATTATTTTTTTTTGAAGCAGCTGTGACTGCATTATAGTATAAATGAGGATGTGGGAGTCTAAGTTCATATTCCTAGGCGCACTTTCAGGTTGAATTTTTTATGTCAGGTTTGGTGCGACGATGGTTACCCAAGGCTAGTTCAACGCCCTATAGAAATAGCTTTGACTGGGAAAATGAGCAAGCGCTGTGCATGCTACCAAGAGCATGAACTCGTACAGGCTGGATTAGAGGTTTATGAAGGATGCGATTATTTGGCAAAGAAGTGCAGATTATAGAACATTGTAAAAGATGAGAACTAAAACTTGTTAGGGAGAGTTAGCCTGCATTGGGGAATTTGCAGCTGATGCGCTGCTACACTTTGAGTATGTAGTTGTAGTGTGAGGTTATGATTTTCCCTTTTTTCTTTTTTTTTTTTGGCAATTTTGTTTATTTGAAGGAACTATTTTTGTATGTATTGATGCATGTGGGAATGTTTTTGTAAATGTACGATGGTTCAGGAAATGCTTAATATTTGTTTCCCTTAGACTTTGCGTACTGTTTATATAGTTCAATCCAGCTGTTTTTACCCACTTCACGTACGGAATCAATTCTTGTAGTACCACTTGTTCGCTGATACCTTCAGAAGCTCATTTTGAAAGTGATACCCATACAGCCCAAACTGAGCCGTAGAACTTTTCGTTTGAAGGTCCTCCATATTCTAACCTGATATATTAATCCATGCATCATATTTTGTAGTAGCTGATTCATATTCTGTAGGAGAAATATTATAGAAACTGGTTGCCATTTCTTCTTCTGCACAGCTATCACCATCACAGAAATATTATCCCCTCTATCATGTTGAGAAAATAAAGAGGACAAAAAGACTAAAAAATAATTTTATTAATATAACTCACAAATTGTTCTCACAAGTACCACACTTAGAGATAATGGTACTCTTCTGCCAAACACACACACACTCACACGTCTGTGCCTACTCATTCCACACACTACTCACTTCACTTCAAACACACTTAACACTTGCTATATATTTATAGGTAAATCCGAAACCGACATGTGATGTCGGTTGCTGCTAGAATTTTCTAGGAAATCATGCAAGTTGGTGAAGATTTTTGTTCAGATTTTTTGTGCAAGTGGATTTTAGAATGGCGGTGGAGGTTGGCAATTTGCAATTCTAGATTGTTGTGGAATGGTGGCTGCAAATTGCAGCTCTAGATTGTTCTCAAATGGCGGTCAAGCAGTCATTGACGTCTCAATACTCCTCTTCAATGACTATTTTCTTATTACTTCTCGTGAAATCATACCGAGTTATCTTCAAAATTCTTCAAACTTTATTCCATTGAGACATTTGGAGAAAATATCAATAATTTGTTCTTTAGTTTTCACGTGTTTCATTTTAATTTGACCACATAATATTTTTTATCACACAAAGTGATAATGAACTTCCAAGTGCTTTGTCTTTGCATGGAATATTGGATTCTCTACTAAGTGTATTGCCAATTGATTATCACAATATAATTGAACTACCTTATCCACTGACTGATGAAGATCTTCTAAGAGTTGTAGTAGCCACGCACATTCTTGAGCTACCATTGCTGCAGTATGATATTTTGTCTCAGTACTAGACAGTGATACTGTTGGTTGTCTCTTACTGTACCATGAGACAACTCCTGATCCAAGGCTAAAAGTATATCCAGTAGTTGATCGTCGTGTGTCGTAATCTCCAGCATAGTCAGCATCATAATATCCTGTTATTTGAGATGTATCTGTCTTTTTATATAACAAGCCATAGTCTATAGTACCTTTAACATACCTTAGTATTCTTTTTACTGCATCAGGATGTGGCTTCATTGGTGTTTGCATGAATCGGCTTACTACTCCAGTTTCATATGAAATGTCTGGTCTTGTTAGTGTTAGATAGATTAAACTACCCACTAATTGTTGATACATCATTCTGTCTTCAAGTTCCTTACCTTCAGTTGAGCATATTCGAACATTTACCTCCATTGGAGTAAAGGTTGGTTTGCAGTCAAGCATACCATATTTTTGTAGAAGATCCTGCACATACTTTTGATACCATAAAAATATCTCGTCATTCGCTTGTTCTATCTCTAAACTAAGAAAGTGTTTCAATTCTCCAAACTCCTTCATCTAGAAGCAAATTGAAAGATTTGACCTAATTTGATCAATCTCTTCTTTATCATCTCCAGTAATGATCAGATCATCCACGTACACAAGTACTATGGCTAGCTTCCCTTCTCGAGCTTTAACGAACAAACTTGAATCTGTTGGTGCCATCGAATATCCATTCTGAATAAAAAATTCTGCGATTTTCTCATACCATGCTCGTAGTGCTTGTTTCAATCTATAAAAGTGCTTTATTAAGTTTACACACTACTCTGGATGTGTCATGTTTTCAAATCCTTACGGTTGTTCCATGTATATGTCTCGATCGAGTTCTCCATGAAGGAATGCATTCTTCACATCCATCTGCTATAACTTTCATGTCTTGCTTGCAGTTAGGGCAAGTAATACTCGAACTGTAGTGATTTTTGCTACTGGATTGAACGTCCCATCATAGTTTAACCCGTACTTTTGTGAGAAACTTTGTGCCACCAGTCGTGCCTTGTATCTGTCAATCGATCCATCTGGTCGAGTTTTTAATTTGTACACCCATTCGCAAGAGATGGGTTGTATATTCCTCGGTCTTGGCACTATCTCCACATCTCGTTTTGCTTTAGTGCTAGTATTTCTTCTTCCATCGCCTTTCTCCATTCCTTTTCTTTAGATGCCTCTTCATATGTGTCTAGCTCTCTTGCAGTATCCTCAATCAAGGCTGCATTTGCATATTTTGGATTAGGTCTTCATTGTCGAGTAGACCTCCAAAGTTGTGGTTGCGCCTCGTCTTTATCGTTCATTTCTTCATATTGACTGGGCCTCTGATCTTCTGTAATTTTATGTACTCCTGTTTGCCATGGACTCTTCAATGGTGACTCCTTTGATGATGATTCTTTGTCATCCTCTTTAGATGTTTCAAAAGTAAAATGATCTTCTTCTTGTTCTTCTAACTTTTTTGTTGACTCTTTTAAGATTTCTTTAGATTGTGGAAGCTTCTCAACTTGAGATGACCACCAAGATGATGCTTTATCAAATACAACATTTCTAGATGTGTAGCATCTACCTGTGTCAGGATTACAACAAATCCATCCCTTTTGTCTGGAATCGTATCCAACAAAAATATAGCGAATTGCCTTCTTTTCAAACTTGTTCTTTAAATAATTGGGTACTAATACGTAGCATACACACCCGAAAACTCAAAAGTGAGCTACAATGGGCTTTTTCTTTCATAATTTCTTGTAAGGTAAGATCATATTGAGCTTCGCTTGTGGTAGGCGATTTGTGATATATACTGCTGTCTTCATGCATTCAGTCTAAAACCACGATTGAACATTCTTGTCATGCAGCATGCTTCTACAAGTCTCTATTAAGTGTCGATTCTTTCTTTCTGCCACTCCATTCTGTTGTGGAGTGTTCGGACATGTCAACTGTCATCAAATCTTGTTTTGTTTTAGGAATTCTGTAAATTCCTCTAAAGTGTATTCACCCCCGTTGTCTATCTGAAGGCACTTTATTTCATAGATAGTTTCACTTTTTGCTTTCTTCTTGAAGCCTTAAACTTTGTTAAGGCTTCGAACTTTTCTTTTATGCAATCAATTTAGACATATCGAGAATAGTCATCGATAAAAGTTATCATATATCGATAATCACTTACCAATGCCTGCTTCACTAAGCCAAAAACATCTGAATGGACTAGCTCCAAAAAAGTGGCAGCATTCCCTTTGGCTTGTCTATGCCAGCAATCTCTTGCGAAATGACCTTTCTTTCCACAATTGTAACAATTATTGTTTCTTCGCCGGCTCCTTATGCTGTTATTTTGCTGTGGTGGTGCTCCCCCTTGATGTGTATTTTTCTCTGGATGCCCTTTTTGCCAAAAATCACGTCTTTCTTTATTTTTGTCTCCTTCCATTGGTATTCTGACATTTTTCTATCCTCTGTATACTCTTCGTCTGCCATAAAGAGCCTTCTCTTCCTTATTTGTTGATCTGATGTAAGATGGTCTCATTAAGGCTTCTTCATTTGCTAGCATATTTTCTAACACACCGAGTGTTGGTGGCTTAGGCCATCCCCGTGTTGCTATTATAATTGGGGTGTATTCTCTTCCTAACCCCCGAATTATAATTCTCCTCATGCTTGTCTCATCAACATGGCGAATATGATCTAATTTTGAAAATTTTTCACTTGAGGATCCCACTTTGGCAAAATATTGACTCATCGTCATATTACCTTGTGAGATTCCCAATAACTCATTTTCAAGCCTTTGCACCTTAACTTCATTAGTCTTGGAGAATCTCTCCGCCAGAAAATCCTAAGCTTCTTTTAGCGTCTTTGCATTTTTAATCAAATCTAAAAATTAGTTTTCAATTGTTAAGGCTAAAATAGATAGAACCTTACTAGCATTCTTGTTCCATTTGTTGTATTCTCCAACATTTTCTAGTAGTGGTAGTGTTGTTTGGCTTCCATCTACGAGCTCCCATAGGCCTTGTCCTCTCAAATAGAATTTTAGACACACACTCCAATTGTTGTAGTTGTCCTCTGTGAACTTTTCGATATTGTTTGCATTGATGAAGTCTACCATCTTGACTTGGTGATGCTCCGCACCTTATCCAAGTAAGTCTGGTCCCTGACCACTTAACTTCATAGTCCCTGACTGTGCACCGGCAGAGTCTTGACGTATCACGATCACTATCGGACTACTTTGAACATGGTCCCTAACCGTTTTTGACTCGATTTTGGAGCTTTGATGAATTTCATGAACTTGGCTCTGATACCAAATTGTTGAGAAAATAAAGAGGACAAAAAGACTAAAAAATAATTTTATTAATATAACTCACAAATTGTTCTCACAAGTATAGCACTTAGAGATAATGGTGCTCTTTTGCCAAACACTCACACATTCACACGTCTATGCCTACTCATTCCACACACCACTCACTTCACTTCAAACACACTTAACATTTGCTACATATTTATAGGCAAAACCGAAACCGATATGTGATGTCGGTTGCTGGTGGAATTTTCTAGGAAATCATGCAAGTTGATGAAGATTTTTGTGCAGATTTTTTGTACAAGTGGATTCTAGAATGGCGGTGGAGGTTGGCAATTTGCAATTCTAGATTGTTGTGGAATGGTGACTGCAAAATTTGGCTGCAAATTGCAGCTCTAGATTGTTCTCAAATGGCGGTCATGCAATCATTGACATCTCATATCACGCCCCAATTTTGGGGGGTAATGTCCTAGAAGAAAATGATAACGGAAATCAAATTCCGTATATCTGCACCAGCTGCAGAAATCATCAAGTTTTGCTTCCTCAGGTTCATTTGCATTGTGTTGCAAACTATGTTACCCATATCAGGTTCCAACTCTTCTTCTCGTGTTAATACTGATGACCGTAGTTATTCACCTGAAATCCTGCAGGGTAGGTGCCCACACACGAGAGTTGAGGAATATAAGAGTTGTAACATTTGGAACACCTGTTTTAAACAGCACATTCATTTGAATCTCAAATGGCCGTTTCTTTATGTGCACTCAAAATTGACAAATTGCATACCCAAAGAACGACAGCTAATCTACACTACAGATGTTTGTTCCTGATCATGACTATTAAATACTAATCCAATCTTAGCTTTCTTACTAATTGCTCATTGCGTAAGGATCTTAATGTGATGCCTTGCAGAGTGCTCGAACGGCCACTCCTCTTTAACAGTCTTCTTGTCTACCAAATGTTACCAAGGACAGTATGACTAACCAAAGCAAAAAGGGTATTCCATGAGATGTGTAGTGGAAACTGTTTGCCCTGCAAAGCTTGTGAAAAAGTGACCTCTATAAACTATTGACGTGATTCATGTTGGGCAAAATTTTGTAGCATTTGATTGTCCAGCTATTCCAAAATTCCAGAATCCGCCTTTGGAAGAAACCAAGTTGTTGTCGCACAAAAACTCCCATGAAAACCACTTCTCAATCATTCGATCAGCATCATGTACCACCACATTGGTTCCATTTCCATTTCTTGCTAGCACACTTGCAGTGTAAATGGAAGCCATTCTTCCAGGGCAATCGGGGTTATGCCCACATGGTCCATCCACAATCACAATATCCCACTTCAATTTGTATATTTTCAGGGGAAGATTTCTCAGTGCCAATTTGCATTTTGATTTCTTAAGCAAACCAGATGATGATGGTAAACAGGCCTTGTGCTTTCTTGCATGCTTGAGCAGCTTGTAGGCATCTCGGGCCAGTGTCCAGTACTCAATTTTGTAAACAAAAGTGTTGTTGTCTGCTGTCTTGATTATATTCATCCTCTCAGGTTCATCCTCAAGAAATGCAGTGATCCCACCTGCATTGACAGATGCAAGTTTGGCATACTCATGTTCAATGCCAAAAACAAGAAGATTGCAGGGGGCTTTTTGAGAAACAAGATCAATGACAAATCGCATTTCCTTTTGCGTTAGGATGCTCGCATTTCCTGAAGGCCTTTCCGAATCATGTAAAAGACTTTTCTGATGTGCGGCTGGCAAAACAGAACCAGAAGGTGGCCGGGTTGAAGATGAAGTAGTTATGGCAATTTTGAGGAGTCTTAGTATGGAAACGATTGATAAGATAGAAACAAGAGCAAGGATGAGTTTTCTTCTGGTAAGTTTCATCGTTGCTGCTGTTCTTGAACTAATTTTTTGGTACAGATTTTGTCTGAACCTTAGTTTTGGAGAGAGAGGAGAAAGCAAAGGAGTTTGAGCAGTCAGAGTAGGATGGTAAGGGGGCATTTTTGCTGATCTTCCAGCAGCAGTGTCAGAGCTACCATATTATCAAATATGCATTGTATATGATTAGAACCTCATAGTATTTGTATTATTTTCCATTTGTTAGTTCCAACGATCCTCTTGAGTGATCAGAAAGGGACATGAGACTTGCTTCTCTTTGAAGCATTAATTTATTTTACAAATCTTTCAGCAAGCAATACATTTTTCTATTTCTTCTTGTTTGGATGAATTTATAGAAAAAGCAGCACTTTTCTTAGTAGTTTCTCTAGCTATGAAATCGAATTGCACGGTTCATTATAATTGAAGTCTTGAACAAGCAAAAAATAATTTTCTTGGTATTCCTTCTTTTTTTTCTCACCAAAAAAAAGTTGAGTTTCAAGAGGGTTGTGCATTTGATCATCAGTTTGTTGTCTCAATCATTGAATGACAGATTGTTACTTAAGGTTGAAATTATAGGAGGCGATGGCCTGCAGTTGGTCATAGAGTTGAAGTTGGCATTTGGAGGAAGAGTGAAACTGAAGAAGACTGTTATAGGCAGATGAAATGAGCCTTTCAGTTTATTCAAATCTGTTTAAGTATATAATCAGACTGATTGATGTGGATTTTATGATTATGCATGCTTGGATGTGAATGATATTAATTTAATTATGCGTATGATTGAATGCCAATGGTAAAAGATTCAATCCTATAGCTTTAGTTTAAAGGAACTTCTTATTAATATATAAGAGGGAAAATTGCTTAAATGTTCCCCAAAACATTTTGTTTTTATTTTAAGGTCCTCAATTTTGTCTTAGAGTCAAACTGGGTCTCCAAATATTGTTTCTTAACCCTTCATTGGCTCTACTTAACATGGTGAACTTCGATCAAAATACACAAGATAATTACACTTGACGATTTATGAAAGGACAAAATTAACCATTTTTCTTTAATTTATCTTTTGTCCTTGGATTACTTAGATATTCCTTTTGCTATGTCGTTGAGGGTTTGCACTCAATACTCTTTTTAATAAATTTTGGCTCTCGGACATATTTTAACTAATTGAGATTCTTCTACTCATTTTCTATAGCTATTCTCAATGGTACTTGGTAAGAGGTTCGAGCGTTGTAGGGAATGAATAATTTTTTTTTGTTATTTTAATTATTTTGTTTATTATAATAAATTAATTTTCCGAATTTAATTTGTTAATTTTTTATTAATTCACAAAAAATTGTGTATTGAGTCTGAGATATTAAGAATAGATAAAAATATATCTATGTATATTCTTTCAACCTAAATTTTTATAAAACAATCTAATTGAGAGATCAAAATTTAGATAAATACTTCAACATTACCTTGAAATATTTGTCAAATATTTGTTGGTGATTTGATTTTTTTTAAAAAATTATTTGTTGGAGATCAAATTTTGTGCACATTGTTTCATGTGAAATGAATTTCGTTTTTGTGTCTAAAAACAGGACCAACTTTTTGGCAAGCTGGCACCTGAGCAGGCTAACTTGCTTCCAGGTTGTGCGTCAAAGAAAAAGTGGCTATTGTTATCTCAGAAACTTCTCTTAATTCAACTTGATACCGAATTTTGTAGTCCGTTGTGACAAATAGCAGAAAGCTCTTCGGAAACGATCTTTGAGAACTCTAAAGAAAATGGAAATCCTTCGGTATTTTACTAAAAGTAGAATGAAATGATCTTGTTTTGCTCCTTGGTTGAAAAGAGATGTCTTGAGTAATCCGAGAAGCACTTTGATAAACAAATTTGGTTGAAAAGACTGCGTTTTTCTCACTTCGTTCAAAACAACTATTGGTATGGCTTTGTTTAAATTTTTTTCTTTTCAGTATTTATCATATATTTTTCGTGTTTTTGTTCTTTGGGAAAGTAAGATGGTAGCTTTCATTTATAGAGAATGGGTAGGAAATAGAAAGGAAATGGTAGGCTTTTTTTCTTTTTTTGCTTTGAATTTGTGTGAATAGAGGATTAATTTATTGGACAGGCATCGTGTTGATATGTCATCACTGCATTTTTTCTTTAATTTCTTTAGTCAAGTCTTGAAGAACTTTTCGCATTGTTAGTTCATTAAGATGCATCTACAGTATCAATGCAAGTTAGAATATTATTTCTTTATGCACAAATTTTTTTGGATTTTTTCGTAGTCAGTTTTTTCATGTGTTCTTTTAGTGATTCAGCCAGTAGATGCAAAGCTACGGCTCGTTTATTTGGGTGTTAAATGATCATCTAGGGCAATCTGATTTTTGGTTTTTTAGTATTACAGTGATCTTATTTTGGATATATAAGATAATCCTGGATGCTCAAATTTTTGTGGTGTTCTCCTAATTATATTATATGAAGCTAGGTACTATTGAGTTTTATGAGAGCTTGGCTCTTAGACAGAGTGTTTGTAGGCTGCATCTTAATCACGTGGGTATCACATGTTGAATTTCAGATACTCAGTCATGTATATACAGTAATACTATTGACAAATATTTTATTTAATTTTTTATTTTTACACGTTGGTTTCTCCTTGTTATGAATGGTTTTTTCTCTCCCTCTCTCTCTTTTTTTTTTTTTTTTTTTAATTTGTGGTGTGATTGTTTGACAGAAGTCAATACCGTTTAATTATCAATAGGCAAGCTTAAAAAAGCTAATAGGAAGTCTGATGAGTGATGGAATTATGCATGATGAAGAAACTGCCAACTATATTTGTATTTTGAAGGAAAATAGGGAAGAAGGAATTCATATAAGTAAAAAACACTACTTTTAATTTCCACATGGTTTTGATTTGAATCACCAATTCAAACTATTCCATATTTGTTCCTATTTGTTAGGAATCATAGGCAAGCAACTCTTATTGACAATGTTAGGTTTGGGCAACAACAAACATTTCAAAGATGATATGATAACAAAAGATGTTACATTTGCTATAGAAATTAGCATGCAGTTGATGAGCTATTATCCATTACTTGCATTAAGAGAATAGTATAAATTATTGTCTAAATAAATTATGCAAATGAGTTTATAGATGATGAGCTATAATACCTATGTACAAATTGTGCATTCTTGTCTTATGTACCTATTACAACCGGCATAAACACAATAGTATAAATTATTTTGTAGATAAAATATGTTAAAATAGTTCTTAATTTGTAGGAATTTATAAAATATATTAAAGTTACCATTGGGAATCAATTGTAAACTTCTTCATAGGTTATGTTTTGAGTATATTTTTTGAAATTCAAGTTGTCTTCAAGGGTTAAGATTTTAATCCTTTCGATGACTTTGTAAGAATGTATACCTTCAAAACTATGTATCTGATGTAAATTCAATGAAATAAATAAAAGTATTTTTCTCAAAAATGCTTGTGTTCTTTAATTAAATTGCTTAAGCACGATTTTTATTAGAAAAGATCCATTGTATTTGAGTAAGTGGTCTATGTAAATAGAAGTCGTTCATCGTAAGGTATGGATCATGAGTTACTTAACACATAAACAGTAATTCCTAACTAGATAATGAGAATGGCAATTTAATTGAGATAAAAGTTATTATACCATGAATTCCAAATGGGGAATAGCTTACTTTTAACCAGTGAGTTATCCACAAACTTTATAGTATAAATGTATTTGGAATACGTAGAATTGGACCCATAGTAGTGGTTTCTCAAAATACTAAAATTAGAGAAGCCCAGATTACTACAGTTACAATGTGGACTTATACCTTACGGTTTGAGTATGCGTTAGTGGTCTAGCGAAACTAGGAGCATATACTATAATGTGCTATAGGTGAGTTTCTACTGAAGGATTAATATACTTGTACGTTGGGTATGTGTGATCAATTAGTTAAGACAGACTCAGACAAGGGAGTTTCTATACTCCTATTGGAAATATTGCACGTTATGACTGTCCAAATGGTCTATAGATCTAGCGTCTCGAGAAACATGACTTGGATGCTTCTTTAAAGGTAGCTCTTTAGTAAAGAAGAAATATTCTAAGAAATCGTGGACCATTGGATTGGAGGTTTAAGGATGATAGATGTCATTTAGAGAGGTGTAGTACACTTTTCCTCTCTAAATGAATAGCGTTACGTAGAGGGGTATTTTAGTTATAACACTTGTAGGTCGGAGACATTGTTATACGCAATATTGTCCTTGGAGATGCTATTTCCTTATGGTGATAATAAAAAATATTTAAAATACAAAATACAACTATTATAATAATAGACGTATTTTAGTCATTTTAGTAGTTAAGGACGATGTGTCTTTTGGTCCTCAAAATAGCACATAAGTCCTAATTAATTTTTGGAATAAGGAAGGAGTCTTAAATTAAGATGGATTTTATTTTATTCAGGTGGCTTGATTTTATTGAGTTATAATAAAATAAAAGGCTTGAAGAGAGAATTAATTATTTTATTGGATTAGGGGGTTAATTAATTATTTAAGACTTGAGTTCAAATTGAATAATTATAATTAACCTAGGCCTAAACCAAGAAAAGACTTGAGAAATTATTTTGGTTCATTTGGGTCAATTGATTATTTATTTATGAGATTTTAGTTAGTCCAGGATTAAATAAATATTTTAGTCTGACCCAATAGCTTGGACTAGGGTCCAAGAAGCAAACCCAAACCTAGTTGGGCTAGGGTGGTCGGCTAGGTTAGGTAAGTGACTGGACGCCAATGATATGATATGTATTCTGTTAGGGTTTGAAATCCCATCCCATAAAATATAATAGATATACGTGATTAGGGTAGTATCTGGGATTAACTTTGATCACTTGGTTTTTTTTAGCTTTTGTGGGACAATTGAGTTTTTGCTCTTAATCTCTCTCTCTCTCTCTCTCTCGGTATTATCATTTTTTAATTCTCTTAAAAATAAAAATGAGGGAGACTAGTTTTCCTTTCCTTTCTGCTTTTCACCAGTATGTGTCAGGCAGTGGTCATATTTCGAAAGACTAGAGGCTTTGCGTTGACGCGAAAGAGTAGAAGACTTGGGGGACGATCACCATAGTCCTCTACACAAACTCCATTGGTGGTAGAAAATGTTCCTACACAACCTAAGTAGACTTTTATGACGAGAAAACACAAAGGTAAAATTTTTTAAAGCTTTCTACTGTGTCCTTTTGATTTGCTTTTGTGTATTTGTTTACCCCGATCCACTTTCAGACTTTACTCTTGAAATTGCAATGTAGAGTTGCCCATGAGAAAAAATGGGTTTTAGTAAGTACAATATGATATTGGACAAAGTTTGTCCTTAACTCTTGTTAATAGTCATTGCATAGCATATTCACAGAAAATTGCCTTCTTATGAAAGTGAAGCATCTTCGAATCACTTAAGGACATGTCTATTCTTGGGACAAGCACTTTGTCTCCTATATTTGAACCTAATATAATTCTTCCTTCAATGACTCTTTTCTTTGTTTGCGTGACAATGAATCTTGTACCATTGCATAATCTTTTGCTCAGGTAAACATTTCTCAGCAACATAATGACACATTCTTTTTTAGTTTTAACTTATGATCAGGCATACCTGGAAAACTGAGGCCGTTGAGGAATTCTATTGGATATAAATTATTAGTATCCTTTAGATGTTCTGTTGCTTCATCTATTCTATCAGCACTTATATATTCAGTAACATCTCTAGGGACTTTTTCCAATGCAAAATTATTCAACTCATGAATAGTTTCGTTTCTTGGTGTGAGAATCACCTTTTCCATCAAATATGCAAGATCTGTAAATTTTGCTTCAAAATTTGGAGAAGTTGAGTTGAAAATTGTCTCTATAGGATTCCCATTAGCTTCTATAATGAATCTATTTGATAGAGTTCATATTGAAGGATCTTTAGCTACTAGAGCAAAAATTGTTGACATAATTAGGAAGACCGACGATGGTACAATTAATGGAGATTCATCAAATAAAAGATTAAGGTCAGAATAGGGGTTAATAGTTGATGAAGGATTGGCTGTTTAGATTGTGTAGTTTAGTATTAGTAATAAAAATTATGGGACATTACTTTTGTTATGTTAGATCATTTTGATATGTTTTTAAATGTTTTGGTTACCAACACAGTTTTATGTGTTCATTCAACATTTGGAATAGGATTTCTATGTGAATGCATCGTTATTTTTTTATACTATAACTTAGCCAGATGAGCTCGTGCTTCATAGATTACCAACTAATAGAAATATTGTAGAAATATTTGATATGTTTTATTAATAGTCATTGCAACACATATTGATATTTCAATGGCAATATTTCTTTTTTTTTTTTGTTCCTTTTGCATTGCTTTGACCTTTTGCAAAAATGTTGTAGAGTTGATGGAAAGAACATAATTGAATTTGGTAAATGATGAAGTTCTGTCACCTGCTTTAGAACTGGATATATGTAGCTCTTTTGTACAGATTACTTCATTTTGGAAATATGCAATTCTTTCATACAGATTAATTCATTTATATCTATGGCTCTAGATGAGAAGAACACAATTATTGAAATGTCATAAGATGTTGTTTTGGCACTTGTATTTTTAGGCTTTGAAAGTTGTATTGATTGATTTGTGAAATACAATGACAGTAAATCCATGTTATTTTCTACTGTAATAGATATGAATGAAAATGTTTCTTGTTGAATTTCACAAAATATATGGTTTTTGCACTTGTTTTTAGCATATTGCATATTCTATGGTTTATATAAATAGACTAATGTGCTTAGATACTAATAGTTACACTACAAGAAAACAACAATTTAGCGACGGTCAATCCGTTGCTAATTGAGTTTAGCGATGGATTTTGACCCTCGCTAAAACTGGCGTCGCAAATAGCGCAGAACAAAAATTCGTCGCTAACAACGACGGATTAGCAACAGCTATTAAGTATTGATATTTATAATTAAATTTGCAATTAATGCCGTCACTAAATTTAGTTATGGATTAGCGACGGCCAACGAATTTTATTTAAAAAAAATTAATTAGTCAAGACTCGGCCTAACCGGTTCGGCCCGGCCCGACCCACCAGATAATTTTTTGAGATTATGTCGGACACGGGGCTCGAACTCGCATCCTTGTTGTGGGGGAGCACGTGCTCCACCACTAGGCTATTGATATTCTTGTGATTTTTTGTTCTTTATATTAATTATATAGTATTTTTTTTTACAAATTAGCAATGGATTTGTGCCGGATTAGCGACAACCCGATTTGCCGTCGCTAATTAGCAACGGATTAGCGACAATATTTCAACAATTATTTAATATTAATGAATAATCATAAATTTGGTAGCTAATCCCTCATAAATTAGCGAGGAGGGATTAGCGACCGTAGCTAATCCCTTGCTAATTAGCGAGGAATTAGCTACGGCATTTGAACAATTAATTAGTATTAGTGTTAATTACGTACGCCATAGCTAATCACTTGCTAATTAGTGAGGGATTAGCTACGACATTCTAACAATTAATTAGTATTAGTGTTAATTACGTACGTAGTAGCTAATCCCTCACTAATTAGCGAGGGACGAAAAGCTGTAGCAAATCCCTTACTAATTAGCGAGGGATTAGCTACGGCTTCTGACAAATTTAAAAAAAATAAATTTAAATTAAAATTTTTGCTTGCCGTCGCTATTTCGTCCCAAATTTCCGTCGCTAAAGTGCATTTTTCTTGTAGTGTTAGATAGTAATATGATTTATCTAATTTAAGCAATATGGTTTCATTCCTTTTTTTCTTCAAGATTTCAGTTTGATATCTAATCTAACGTGCAATATGTTGAGGAAAAAAAAAAAAAAATTCCATGTGTCTCTGTATTTATGGCTTGATAGACTTTTGTATCCTTTGTTCTGAAATATGAAATATTAGAAGATTTTATTTTCTGATCTACAGATAAGGAACTTAAAGTTCTTTTTTTGCTTGTTTGCTATTATTCATCCCTTATATTGTTTTTCTGTTCTACATAAGAAGAAGAACTTACTTATCTTAAGCAATATTTATCTACCAAATTTGATGGCCTATGTATATAAAAATATATGGAAAATATAGCAACAATTACCTGACGGTTTCATAAGGATCAAAAGTTAAGCATTAAATTGATGAAACAAATACAAACTCTAGATGATACATGCCTTTTGTTGCACGCAAAGTCTACAGAATTTATTGAGCAATTCAAGAAATAAATCAAAACTATTCTTTCCTTTTTCAACAAAGATACAAATTCCATGTAAGCAATTTTGTTACAAATTGTCCATTTTCTTCCCCTAACTATGTATTGCAATAACTTAGAGATCAACATTTATCTTGACACCTAACCCATTGGGCATATAAACAATATGTTTAGTAGCAACATTCCCAGGAAGGAGAATCCTGGCTTGATGTTTTTGTCGGGTTGCCTTCTTATAATTGGAAGTTCTCCATTTCTTCTGCCTGGGAAGTTTCCAAAAAGAGGCCTACGAATCTTCCGCAATACTGCAAGAATTGCCATAATTTGAATTGGCATTTTTTATGATGGACAAAGGTCCTCTATATATCTATTTTAACTTCTTGATCCAATCAACAATCCTCTGGCTATCCAGCTTACCAAACTCTTAATATCTGTTGTAGCCTCTCTTTATATGATTCATAGAATTAAAGTTATGGCAGGAAGCATACAACAAAACATCATGTGATGTCTTTCAACTAATTGATGTGGTCATCGACCAAATTGGTAAGGTTGCATTTCCATAGGAGATCTTGTGCATCATCTTTAGACTTTTTGCTAAAACCAAGTGTATTGGTATTTTTTGTGTAAAACAACCTGAATAAAAGTAAAAAATATCATTGTTTGTCTTTCATTGCCAAGCATTTTTCTTTGTGTTCATTTTCAGTAGTTACAATATATTCACTTGCAACCACAGAGAAACATATAGATCTTTTACCAAGACAAAATTCTCAACTAATATTTGTATGTATGCATTAACATTTGTACAAAATTACCTGATAGTATTTTCAAAACTTCATGTACTTGGAGTTCTTTATTGCTACAGACAATGCATCCTTGGATGGAGAAATCATCTGCCATAGATACATAATCAATGTAAATGTAATTGATACTTGAAATCACAGCAACAATTAATTTTTGTCACTCACATCAGAAAGGAATTATACAACCAAGTTACTATTGTAGTCTTAGTCAAATTGTTCAAACATATTCCTGCAAATATAGTTCCATCTGTACAAATTCAGAATATTACATTAGATCAGAAAAATATCATATCTCATGTTTCTTTTGTTATTCTTGATGCATAATCAAAACTTATAAATCCTTACTCAACACTTTGTAATTTGGCCTAGAGTTTTGAAGGCTAAAATTTTTCATCATGTCTCTCCTCAATACAATTCTGAAAATCAGGAATAAATTTACTCCTAATAACACAATGTTTCATGTTACCCAACAAACAAATAAAATTTCTTGTTAAAACATATATAAAGATCTGAAATTTTTACAAATACAAAACAAAAACCAAACACCAAAAAATCAAAACAATGCTTCATGGATTATACCTTTACATCTAAAACAAAAAAAGAAATACTCATTAACCCTCCCAGTCTTTGAGCATTATATGTATCCCACATTCGAATAATTCTAAAAAAGCACTATTTTATCTTGCTTTCCCTTTGTCAATTCATTCAGTGACACATATTGAAAAGTTCCTCTTGCTATAGCACTAACTAAAAAACAAAAAATTCTCAACTCTGCTAATTCTAGTAACCTTCTTCCCTTATTGTTATGCTTGACAATAACTATATTTTCCCAACTAATACCCTTCTAGTACACCTCCCCCCCCCCCACCCCCAACATATTTATATATAGTAATAGATTCAGATACTTGCAACAAGAACAATGAATTTACCTAACTGAAAGCCATTTGATCTGCTTGAGTTGTTTCATCTTTTTTAGATGCTTAGTCTTTAGTAAATTTCATTTATTGACATTATATAATTAGGTTAAAAGATCGAGGAACCACAAAGTGGATTTTGCAAAGAAGAACGCGGTGGATGTTAGGTTTGTGTTTCTAGAATCCTAGGTTTCAAGAAAAAATCAGAGCCATATCAAAATTATTAAAGAATCTATGAGTTACCAATTTAATATAGAGACACAATTGAAGAGCCAAGCAAGAAGGTCAGTAGATGTTCAATTGTCTTCTAGAAGGTCAGGAGAGAGGCACTGTGTGAAAATCAAGAAGAAACGGAAGCCGAAGCAGCCTTGTGATCAAAGTCAGCAATAAAGGAAAGTCAGGAAGATAGGGGAGCCACCTTGTGAAAGTCAGAAAGGAAAAAGAGCCGAAGGGGAGCTTCATGTGAGGCTCATATAGATTCCTTAATAACATGCCATGTGTCATCACTATAATCAATCTCAAGAACAAATGTAATACCAAAGGATTCCTCTACAACTTATACTCACACATATGGATTTTAGGCTTCATAGAGCATTTTCTTATTTTACATATACAAATAACTATACACAACAATACGAGTGTGCACAAAAACTCTTATAGTCATTATTAGTCTTTCAAAATAGATATTTTGTTTTTACTTGATAGATAAAATTATTTTTATTAGTACAATCATAGTAATATTAATAATCTTTAATGGACTATACAACTTACTTTTTATCCTTTTGATATTTGAGCAAACCTTGAACCTCACTAGAGAATTTTATTTAGATTAGGATTTCGAATTAATGCTAATAAATTTGCCTGTTAATTTTGAATTACATGATAAAATCACAAGGATAAATACAAATTAGTCTTTCTAATTTCATCTGGGGAGCTATTATCAGCACTCCACAATTTGCTTATATTTTTCACATAGTGCATTACCTTCTTGTTTGTCTTTACTTTTTTTATTAGTTTAAACAAAAAATGTAAAAGTACTTTCTGTATATTAGGAGGAGGGACTATGCTATTGATTTAAACTTGTTTGATTGTTTGAAATGTATTAGAAATTTAAGCTTATATAATACAAATTTGGAAGTACTTCAAAGAGCCATTAGAAATTTGATTCATCTTCACTTTCTAAATTTTGGTAGGAATCCATTGCGAGTATCGCTTGAAGAAATTTGTGAATTGTACAATTTAAAAACCTTGAATGTTTCAAATAGTTATAAATTAAATCAATTCCTACAAAAGATTGAAAACCTTGTAGAGTTGAGTCACCTTCTTAATATCGAAACAGGAGGCCATAAGCAATTTTGTAAAGGGTTTCAGTAGTTGACTTTACTATAAAAAAAAAATATTTTTTATCGCAATGTAAAGGAATTTATATTGATCAAAATATTTACAAGGATGTTTACTAGTTCATAGTCAGGATGACTATTAGCTAGCAGTGGTGCATACCATTCTCTAAAGTAGACAGAACATTAGGGTACAAAGTAAAAATAATAGTTTATACATGTGTTTTGATCTTTTTAGAAATATCCAACGGTTGGCAAATCGTCCCCTTAAATAGTGCTTTGTTACGTGTAGACCATATGTAATAGAATGTGGCAGCCATAGCAGCAGCTTTAGCCTTTGCCAACCAAGAAGAGCCGCGATTTGCATGCATGTACCACCTAAGACAAGATCCAACCAAATTCATTGCTTGTGGTATTCCTAACCACACTTTAATTTCCCTCCAAATAGATACAAAAACAGAGCATTTGAAGAAAAGATGGCTAGTCATCTCCATATGTGCTTTACATAAAGGATAAGATAAATCATCCAAGCGGAACACAATTACATCTTTGGTCTTCAACCGCCCCCTAGCACACAACCAGACCATAAATGAGTACTTGGGGGTAAGCCCCTACTTCCAAATAGTATTTGCCTAGAAAACCTTCGAGCAAGGCAACCTAAGATAGTCATAAGCTAATGAGGTGAAGGAGGTGGTAGAAGTAGCCCAGGTATGGAGAAGATCAGAAGCACAAAGAGGACCATTTTTCCGCTCCAGAATCAGGTCCCAAATTGCCAACACTTTTCGAAACAATGGAGAATGGTCCCTGTGGTGTTCAATCTCCCAAACAGATTTGCCCTTAATGTAGTAATGATCTAGCCATTGGACCCACAAGGATTGTTTCTCAGATTGTATGTCCCAGATGATTCTGGTTAATAACGCCACATTCCAAGTCTGTAGATGACGCAAACCAAGACCCCCCGCATTCTTAGGTAGGAAAATATCTTTCCAGGCAACCAACGCCTGTTTTGAATCCCATAGGAAATCACGAGCCATCCTATCCAACTGAGAAATAACAATAGATGGAGTTGGGAAAATGGACAACAAAAAACATTCAACCCCCTGAAGGACAGTTTGGATCAGCAGTATGCGTCTCGCATAAGACAGTGAACGCGCATACCACCACCCAATGTATGAGCCAATTCTATCAAGTAGAGGTCGATAGAGAGATAAGTTTGAATGCTTGAAAAAACTTGAATCAACTTCGAAGAGAATTATAGATTTGGTTTTTTAGTTAAATGATGTGGATTTAGACATTACAACATTTAGAGATAAGATTCACCATCAAGAATTGATAATGTTGTTGGTAACATTGTTCGAACAATGTTTTCCAACCTTGTTTAATAGTTTGAAATATGTTAGAGATTTAAACTTATAGGATGCAAATTTGGAAGAAGTCCCAAGAGCCATTGGAATTTCAATTCATCTTTACTTTCTAAATTTGGGTAGGAATCCACTGTAAGTATTGTCTAAAGAGATTTGTAAGCTGTACAATTTGGATACCTGGAATGTTTCAAATTACTATAAATTGACTCAATTTCTACAAAGGATTGGAACCTCGTAGAGTTGAGATGCCTTCTTAATATTGGAAGAAAAGGCTATAAACAATTCTGTAAAATGTTTGAGAAAGTTAACTTGGCTACGAAGTTGAGTGAATTCAAACTTGGAGATGGGTACAGTAAGTCTGAGTGCTTGAAAAAATTGGAATCAACTTCAAAGAGAATTAGAGATTTGGTTTTATACACTACAACATTCGGAGATAAAATTCACCATAAAAAATTGATAACGTTATTCCAACAACGTTGTTGGAACGATATTGGTTGTTTTGTTCTTCCAAACTTATTTGATTATTTGTAATGTGTTAGAGATTTAAGCTTATGTGATGCAAATTTGGAAGAAGTCTAAAGAGCCATTGAAAATTTGATTCATCTTCGCTTTGTAAATTTGGATAAGAATCCATTACAAGTGATGCTTGAGGAGATCTGTGAGCTACACAATTTAGAAATCTTGAATATTTCAAATTGGTATAAATCGACTCAATTTCTATAAAAGATTGGAAACCTTGTAGAGTTGAGATACCTTCTGAATATTGGAACAGGAGGCCAAAAGCAATTCCCTAAAGAGTTTGAGAAGCTGACTTCTTTATGAACATTGAGCAAATTCAAAGTTGGAGATGGCCACCATAAGTTTGAGTGTTTGAAAAGCTTAAATCAATTTTGAGAAGAACTAGAGCTTTGGTTTTTGAGTTTAATAAGGTGGATTTAGACACTACAACATTCAGAGATAAGATTTACCATCAAGAATTGGTAACGTTGTTAGTTGGTGACTTTGTATTTCCAAACTTGCTTGATTGTTTGAAATTTGTTAGAGATTTAAACCTATATGATACAAATTTGGAAGAAGTTCTAAGAGCCATTGGAAATTTGATTGATCTTCACTTTTTATATTGAGGTAGAAATCTATTACAAGTATTACCTAAAGAGATTTGTGCGATGTACAATTTAGAAATGTTCAATGTCTAAAATTTTTATAAATTGACTCAATTCCTACGAAGGTTGTAGATTTGAGATACCATCTTAATATTAGAACTGTAGGACATAAACAATTCTGTAAAAGGTTTGAGAAGTTGACTTCGCTATGAACATTGAGCCAATTTAAAGTTGAAGATGGGTACAATAATTTTATGTGCTTGAAAATTTTGAATCAACTTCGAGGAGAACTAGAGATCTAGTTTTTTGAGTTAAATGAGGTGGATTTAGACATTACCATATTTAAAGATAAGATTTATCTTCAAGAATTGATGACGTTATAGATGACATTGTTCCAACAACGTTGTTAGATCAACATTAGTAACATTATTCTTCCAAACTTGTATGATTGTTTAAAATATGTTAGAGAATTAAACTTAAATGATACAAATTTAGAAGAAGTCCCAAAATTCATAAGAAATTTGATTCATCTTTGCTTTCTAAGTTTGGGTTGGAATCCATTACCGTTATTGCTTGAGATCTGTGTGCTGTACAATTTGAAAATCATAAGCTGTCAAATTGTTATAAATTGACTCAATTCCAACTAAAGATTAGAATCTCATAGAGTCGAGATACCTTCTTACTATTGGAACAGGAGGCCATAAGCTATTTCGTAAAAGGTTTGAGAAGTTGACTTCACTATGAATATTGAGCGAATTCAAAGTTGGAGATGTGTACAATAAGGTTGAGTGCTGGATAAAACATGAATCAACTTCGAATAGAATTAGAGAATCAGTTATTTAGTTAAACGATGTGGATTTAGACACTACAATATTCGGACATAAAATTCATGTTCAAGAATTAATAATGTGGCTAGTAATATTATTCTAACAATATTGTTGGACAAAGTTGTTCCTCCAAACTTGTTTAATTATTTAAAATGTGTCAGATTTAAGTATATATGATGCAAATTTAGAAGAAGTCCCAAGAGTTGGTGAAAATTTGATTCATCTTTGCTTTCTAAATTTGGGTAAAAATGCATTCCAAGTATCGCATGAAGAGATCTATGAGCTGTACAATTCAAAAGACTTGAATATTACTCAATTTTAGCAAAGGATTGAAAAACTGGTAAAATTGAGACTCCTTCTTAATATTGGAGTACGAGGCCGTAAGTAACTCTGTAAAGGGTTTGGGAAGTTGACTTCTCTACGAATATTAAGCGAATTCAAAGTTGGAGATGGGTCTAAAAAGTTTGAGTGCTTGGAAATTTTGAATCAACTTCAAGAAGAACTAGAGATTTGGTTTTTTGAATTAATAAGGTGGATTTAGATACTACAACTTTTGGAGATAAGTTTCATCTTCAAGAACTCAACGGGATTAGCATCATTCTCGGGAGGAGGGGGAATGGTTTCAGGTATGGAGGAGCCAGAGGAGTTAGAGGATGCTATTTCAGCAATATTATCTGCAGATGCCTGAGTTTCCACATCCACATGATCGAGGTAAGGTGCCTGGACAAGGGTTGGGGTAGCCTGGTCATTCGGTTCTAGAACAAGAGTTATGGACAAAGAGGGATCAATGTGCTTAGGTAGTGAAGGCAAAGAGGTTTCATTGGGTTGGGCGTTGGTATTGGGTAGTATGTTTGAAGTGGAAATCTGGGGAGAGAGTTTCTAGTTCTCTTCCTATCCACCTGAATGGTTAGGTGAGGTTGAGTTTTGAGTCCCATTGTTCCCAATCCTTTTGCTTTGGGTTTGAGCCATATATGCCGAATGAGAACTGTCCTTTTGTGATTAGGATAAAGCAGTTGGTGTTTGTGGTTAGGAGATGGAGATTTATCCGGTTGTTGGGCCTTGAACAAAGATCATACATGGAAATGAATTAGCCGTTGTTCATATGGCTGGTAGTGAGTTGTCCGGATGTGAATAGGCTTGATCTATTTGTAATTTAAAACAGAATGAGAGAGACTAAAATGATCAAAGGATCAATAGGAGCAAGAAAGAACAACACAGTTTGCTGTGTAAAATCTCTTCACTTTATTTTGTCTAAAAATGTGCTTAAATACAGCAAAAATAGTAACTGAAGGAATGAGAAAAACAAGGCATTACATGGAGCACATTTCCATGATCAACATCTAAAAACTAGGCACTACATGGAACACATTTCCATGATCAACAACCTCCTAAAAATCAGCAAATCATCTGAAACAGTCAAACAACTAAAAAAAACATATGTAAAATTCCAGCTTGGACAGTGTTGCAGCAGCTGAAGCACAACTTCAACACTCCTCCTTGCTTTGGTTGCTGCAAACTCCAAGTTTCTCTCTAAGAAACTCAAACTTACTTCTTGGCAAAGGCTTTGTAAATATGTCAACTAGTTGAAGATCAGATTTGCAATATTTCAAGCCAACTGAGCCTTCCTTCTGCACTTCTCTAAGAAAAAATAACTTGATATTGAAGTGCTTAGTTTTCTCATGAAAAACAGGATTATGAGAGATAGCAATTGCAGCCTGATTATCAACAAACACTTCTGTGCATCCTTCTTGCTTCAAATTCAAATCCACTAACACTTTTCTTAACCACAAAGCCTGATTTGATAAATTCAGCTTCTGCTGTAGATTGTGCCACTATATTCTGCTTCTTGGAACACCAAGAAAACACTCTTGAACCAAACTTAAAACAACAACCTGAAGTACTTTTCATATCATCAGGTGAACCTCCCCAATCACTGTCAGAATAGCCCTGCAGAACACAATCTTGATTTTCACAAAATCTGATTCCATAATCTAGTGTCCCTCTCACACATCTAAGGACTTTTTTAGCAGCTAAAAAATGTGTTTCAGTTGCACAATTTGTGAATCTGGATAATAGACTTACAGAGTATAAGATATCAGGCCTTGTAGCTGTTAGATACATCAGGCAACCTACTAGACTTCTGTAGAAGGTTTCATCAACCTTCTCAGCTTCATCTTCCTTACTCAACTTCTGCTTTTGACACATTGGAGTATCTACACTCTTGCATGCATCCATTTTGAATTTTTTCAGAATCTCCTTAGCATACTTCGTTTGACAGATAAACACTTCCCCATTGTTCTGCTTTATTTCCATTCCTAGGAAATAAGCCATCTCTCCCAAATCTGTCATCTCGAAGGTTTGCTTCATATCTTCTTTGAACTTTCCCACAAGTTCTTCATTGCTTCCTGTAACCAGCAAATCATCCACATACAAAGAAATAACTACAAAATTGATTTCATCACCTTTAATGTAGAGGGTAGCTTCACTGAGACTTTTTCTAAAGCCCAGTTTCATCAAGTGCTCATCAATTCTGCTATACCAGGCTCATGGAGCTTGTTTCAGGCCATACAAGGCCTTTTTGAGCAAGTATACATCATCTTCTTGGCCTTTCGCAGCAAATCCCTCAGGTTGCTCAACATAAATCTCCTCTTCCAAGAAACCATTCAGGAAGGCTGATTTAACATCAAGTTGATAGACTTTCCAACCTTTTTGTGTAGCTATTGCAAGCAACAACCTAATTGTTTCTAGTCTGGCAACAGGAGCAAAAGTGTCAGAAAAATCAACACCAGAAATCTAAGCATACCCTTTCACAACAAGCCTAGCCTTATGCTTGTTGATTGAGCCATCAGGATTCAACTTGGTTCTAAATACCCACTTTACTCCAATCACTTTTCTACCTGCAGGTCTTTTCACCAGCTTCCAAGTCTGATTTTTTTCAATCATCTTGAGCTCTTCCTTCATTGCAGTAATCCATTTTGGATCCTTCTTAGCTTCCCAAAAATCTGTAGGTTCAAGTATAGCCACATTGCATCTCTGATAGATATCAGAAAGTGATCTCATACCTTTAATAGGAATGTCATCAAGCAACTCATCTTCTTTGAGCTGTAATTTTGGAACTTGTTCAGGAACCAAAGCTAATGGCTTTCCTTCCCAATCCCACTCATTATTCTCCATGAAATGCACATCTCTGCTTATCAAGATTTTCTTAGTGTTTGGTTGGAAAATTCTGTAGGCTTTAGAGATTGTGCTATAACCAACAAAGATCCCTGCTTCTGCCTTTTTATCCAGTTTATCCCTTTTGATCTGAGGAACATAAACAAAACACAAACATCCAAATACTTTGAGATTTTTCAAAGAAGGTTTAAACCCATACCAGGCTTCATATGGAGTTTTTTCTGCTACAGCTTTCGTAGGAAGCCTGTTGAGAAGGAAGACTGCAGAGTGTGTCTGCTTCGCCCAATATTCCCTTGGCAAATTCTTCTCAAACATCAAACATCTAGCCATCTCCATTATGGTACGATTTTTCCTCTCACTGACTCCATTTTGTTGTGGAGTGTATGGAGCAGTGAGTTGATGTTCAATCCCAGCTTCTTCACAGAAAAAATTAAACTGATTTGAGGTGTACTCCTTCCCATTATCAGATCTCAAGGTTTGGATTTTGTGACCACTTTGTGTTTCAATCCATTGCTTGAATTTCCAAAAAACACCAGCAACTTCTGACTTGAATCTGAGAAAATAGATTCAACACATTCTAGAATAGTCATCAATGAAGATAAGAAAATACCTACTCCCATTCAGAGATGGAGTTTTGTGAGGTCCAGCTAAATCAGTGTGTATCAATTGCAGCTTTTCAGTACCTTTCCAAGTTGCTTGCTTGAAGGAAAGTCTTGATTGCTTTCCTTGTTGACAGGCTTTACATCTGGAATTTCAGATTCAAGGTAAGGGAGACCTTGAACCAATTCCTTTCTCTGCAAATTCACCACAGCTATATGATTGAAATGGCCAAGTCTCTTGTGCCAAATTTCTGCATTAACTTTTGCTGCAGAGAGTGCTGCTTGCTCCTCCTCCAATGGATCAAGTGCAAAGCTTTTCCCTTTCATTTTTACTTTGAATACATCATGGCCTTTTGCATCCTTGATTAAACACTGATTTGTTTCAAAGAGAACTTTGAAACCTTTCTGAATCAGCTGGCCAACACTCAGCAAATTTTGACTAATATTAGGTACAAATAACACATCTTTGATAAGCTTTGTACCTGAAGTGCTTTCAATTGCTACTATGCCTTTTCCCTTGACTGCAATGTACTCTCCATTGCCAATCTTCACTTTAGAGGCTACAGAAGTGTCTAATTCCTTGAAGAGATCACGACCAAAGGTCATATAGCTGGTACAACCACTATCAATAAGCCACTTCTCACTTGAATGACGGTTGCAAAGCAAGAGGCTACAAAGAGTTGCTCCTCCTCTTCTTGATCAGCAATCTGAGCAACATTCTTTTGATGCAAATTCACTTGCGTCACAGTCTTTTGTTGAGTGTTACTCTTGCAAATTCTTTGATTGTGTCCTATTTTCTGACACTTTTCACATTGTCTGGTCCGGCTTTCTCCAAGCATTTGGAGGGTGGATGACCCTTTCTTCCACAGTGTTTACAAGGAGGAAAATCAGATTTTGTTCCCTTAATAGTATTAGGAGAATCAAAACCTGAGTTTCCCTTCTTGTTCTTCTCATTCTTCTTCCATTTTCCTCCTTGATTGGACTGAGCTCTTGCAGCTAATGCACCTTCAATAGACCCTTCAGACCTCATGAGCCTTCTCTGTTCTTGTGCCTGTAAAGCATGCATCAATTCTGCCAAACTAATCTTTGACAGATTTTTAGTGTTTTCCAGTGAGGAAATGGTAGCTTCAAACCTTTCAGGAACAGTTACAAGGATTTTTTGAACTAATCTGGAATCAGAAAATTCAGAACCAAGTAGCCTTACTTTGTTTGCAATTCCAAGTAATCTGTCAGAGTACTCCTTCACTGTCTCAGAATCTTTCATCTTTTGAAGCTCGAACTCCCTGATCAGATTCAGAATTTTCATTCCCTTAATCCTCTCATCTCCTTCATACTCTTTCTTCAGGAAATTCCAGACTTCAAAAGCTGATCTCATTGTCATAATTCTGACAAAGATTTCAGAAGAGACTGCAGCAAATAATATGGCTCTTGCCTTCGACTTTCTTGATTTCTTCTCTTTGTGATTTTTGATCTGCGCCATAGTTGGATTTGCAGGTAATGGAGGAACTTTGTAGTCCTCCTCCACTGCTTCCCAGAGATCATTTGCCTCCAGATGAGCCTCCATCCTTGCTGCCTAGACATGATAACCTTCACCATTGAAAATTGGTGGTGCTAGTGCAGTGAAAGGAGTTTCTGAATCCATGGACGAAGAAAGCAAAAAATACAGAAAAGAAAATTTCTCACAATCACAGGTCCCTCAAGAAGGGTGCTCTGATACCAAACTGTTTGTAATTTAAAACAAAATGAGAGAGACTAAAATGATCAAAGGATCAATAGGAGCAAGAAAGAACAGCACAGTTTGCTGTGTAAAATCTCTTCACTTTATTTTGTCTAAAAATGTGTTTAAATACAACAAAAATAGTAACTGAAGGAATGAGAAAAACAAGGCATTACATGGAGCACATTTCCATGATCAACATCTAAAAACTAAGCACTACATGGAACACATTTCCATGATCAACAACCTCCTAAAAATTAGCAAATCATCTGAAACAGTCAAACAACTAAAAAAGACATATGTAAAATTCCAGCTTGGACAATGTTGCAGCAGCTGAAGCACAACTTCAACATGATCACATGGCATTTACGAGTTGGTGAATGGCTTTTGACCAGTTGTGGTGCATGTGACAAAATGACAAAAGCATGTAATCTTTGTCTTGATGTGGGATGGATTTATCAAGTTGTCTTTGTGAGAGGTTTAAGGGTAGATGTCCGGATAAGGGAATAAATCAAAGTGAACTAAAATGATAATAGATAAGGCATCGGAGTCTGAAGGGGTTGGTTTATCATTTGTCTGCTTGTGAAAAATCCATATATGGGTTAAATTGATGCATTTGGTGTGTGTGGGTGGAAAGGAATGATGTCTGGTTGAAGGAAATGGGTTTTGTCTTGATGTGGCTTGGAATAGCTAGACAACGGTTGTGAGTGGTTGAATAATGGTTGTCCGCTTATAGGGGTAGTACCGAGATGAAAACAGCATGGAGATTCAAATTGAATCCATACTGTGATCAGGCTACATCACGATTTGTGAATCAAAGCCGGTTGTTGAAAATTGAGTTAGGCTGATGATGCATATGAACCCAGAAAGAAAGAAACCCAGAACAGATGGATGGAAAACCACTCGAACAGCCAGGAACATAAACAAAATATGAATCAAGGTAGTATCACTTGTACTGGAGATGTTGGGAGAGAAACAAAGCATGAAATTATACTATACGGATGAACAGCATGCTGGATATAAATCACTCAAAGCAGAAGCATTGACAGTACAACAGCCAAAAACCGGGAAGCATAACTCATAAAAATCACACCGAACCTCATAATTTCAGATAATATAGTAGCCAAGAAACCCCGCATATTCAAAGGGAAACATGCCAAAACACAAATTGTAATTTTATAGGAAATAATAAAAGAGACAAGGACAGTCCACTGTACTAACCAGGCTAGCAAGAAGTATTCATTAGTTGAGCTCGAAGGATATCAAGAACCAGGAAGAGGACACCAGTATGTTGAAAGCTTCCTCATTAAGTTTAGTTGCTAAAATACCACAAACATCCACATGGTGCTTTGAGATAAAGTCCCTAACCCCGTGCTGCTTGAGGGTTTTATTAAACCCTCTAATATTCCAGCTTGCGACTCTCATTGTTGACTAATTAGTGCCCGCTGGGCACCAACTAAGTCAATGTTTCGGTTTGTGAATTTCTTCCATACGGTGTGAATAAGTCTAGAAGCATGCATGGATGCTCTTTCAGCCTTAACCTCCGCATTTGGTAAATCCTGCACTCTTCCTTCATCACCCACATTTGGCACACTGTTACTGACCTGAAATTGTACCCTACCCTGAGACACGGATTGAGTCCGTTTATGTCTCCTACACCTGTCCCTTGATCGACCCCTGCTAACCCTCCGCATATTCTGTTGAGCCTGTATGGGGGATGTTGTATCCATTGTCTGTTTCGTGGGGTTATCATTAGTGATCGGACCATTCTTAGCCTTTGAAGTTGATGCCCTAGAATCTTGCCCTATAGTGCCCGTAGTAGTTTCGACTTGACCACTGATTTCCCGAACCACCGCAATAACTGGCTCCTTTCCTTTGTCCATTATTTGGATAGATGGTGCAACGTAAGTCAAAAGGTCACTTGTTCCAATCGGTACAGATTTAGGTCTAGAATTCGACCTCGACTTTGCCCGGTTATGCTTAGCTTTTGCCTGAGTAGCCAACATTTGTTCTCGAATTTTCATTTTGTCTCCCTTGCAATTATTTGTGGCATGACCAAACCTATAGCATGTCTTGCAGAACAATGTCTTAAACTCATATCGAACTACTTAGCATTAGTTTTTTCGGATGGTAGGCAGATTGGTACTTCCTTGATCAAAGGCTTAGAAACATCGACTTCCACTAGGACTCGGGCATAAGATAACCGTTCAAGTCACGCAGTGAGCATATCCGTCATTAGAGGCACTCCAACCCCAAATGCAATTTTACTTAGTGCAGAACAGTTCCAGCACCCCAATCTGGAGGAGACTGGTATACCTATGGGAAGCTTCCCGTTTCGCTACCTTGGCATTCCAATCAGGGCAGGTAAAATGAGAGTTTCATACTTCCGTCCTTTATTAGACAGGATTGGATCTTATATTAGAAGATGGTATGCACGATCTTTATCATATGTAGGGTGTTTGCAGCTGATCCAAACTATCCTGCAAGGTGTTGATTGCTTTTGGCTTTCTATACTTCCCACTCCAGTTCTGGTTATTAACCAGCTCGATAGACTGGCTAGGGACTTCCTTTGGGACTCTAACCATGCACTTGTGGCCTGGAAAGATATTTGCCTTCCAAAAGATGAAGAGGGATTGGGTCTTAGGAATTTGAGCACTTGGAACGGAGCACTTCTATCCTGAATCTTTTGGGATATCTAAGATGAGAAACAGTCACTATGGGTTAAATGGCTTAATCACTATTACATGGAGGGGCACTCAATCTGGGAGATAGTGCAACATAAGGAACATTCTTCTCTATTTTGTAGAATACTATCTATCAGGGATACCATATTGGAAAAGGAAGCAGATGCAAATCGAGCAGCGATACTTTTGCAGACGTGGGCAATTGGGACCACGGGATTCACCGCACAGGCATATAACTATCTCAGAACATCACTATAGAAGGTGCATTGGGCAAAAACGATTTGGAAACAGGGCCTCACGCCAAAGCATTCATTTATGGTTTGGTTATGTGCCCAGGGTCAGTTGAAAACTAAAGATGTTCTAGTGTTCCGGCCGAACGATATGCAATGTCCTTATGCCATACTCACTCGGAGACAACTAGATACCTTTTTTTCAACTATGTAATATCAACAAAAATTTGGAGGGATATCAAAGCTTGGTTAGCCTTACCACATCATCTGAATTCCATCGACACCTGCCTCAGTTGGTTTAACCGGTCGACTTGCGGATCCTCGTGGCTTGCCAAAGCCAAAGTCTCCGCAATGGCTACCATGGTTTACTACATATGGCTGGCACGCAATCAAGCACTTTTCGAAGGAGTTTCCTGTCAACCTTTGGAAACTACGAAGAGGATCAAAACGCATGTGTACTCTATTCTTTTTACCTTGTATTATCATGTTTTGACCCAATTTGAGGATCCCATTTGTAACAACTAGTTAATAGTGGCATTACTATTAACTAGTAAGACCATGTGTACATACACTTTGATCAATATATATATTTACATCTTTATCAAAAATGTTGCTGGTGACATTGTTCGAACAACGTTGTTGAAGAAACGTTGCTAACTTTGTTCCTCTAAAATTATTTAATTGTTTGAAATGTCTTAGAGGTTTAAGTTCATATAGTGTAAATTTGGAAGAACTCCCCAGAGCCATTGGAAATTTTATTCATATTCATTTTTTAAATTTGGATAAGAATCTATTACAAGTTTTGTCTAAAGAGATCGGTGTGTTGTACAATTTAGAAACCTTAAATGTTTCATATTGTTATAAATTGACTCAATCCTACAAAGGATTGGAAACCTCGTAAAGTTGAGACACTTTCTTAATATCAGAACAAGAGGCAATAAGCAATTTCGTAAAGGATTTAAGAAGTTAACTTCCATGCGAACATTAAGTGAATTCAATGTTGTAGATAGGTATAATTAGTTTTAATCCTTGAAAATTTTGAATCAATTTCGATGAGAACTAGAGATTCCATTTTTTGTGTTAAATAACGTGGATTTAAACACTACAACATTCAAAGAAAAGATTCATGTTTAAGAATTGATAACGATACTAGTAACGTTATTCCAACAACATTGATGGAACAATATTTTTAGCATTATTCCTCTAAACTTGTATGATTATCTGAAACATGTTATAGATTTAAGTTTATGTGATGTAAATTTGGAAGAAGTCCCAAGAGACATTGGAAATTTGATTCCTCTTCACTTTCTAAATTTGAGTAAGAATTCATCACAAGGGTTTCCTGAAGAGATCTGTGTGCTTTATAATTTGGAAACGTTAAATTTTTCATACATTCAGAGATAAGATTCATGTTCAAGAATTGATAATATTGCTAGTAATGTTATTCCAACGACATTGTTTGACTATGTTGTTCCTTCAAACTTGTTTGATTTTTTAATTGTGTTTGAGATTTAAACTTATGAGATGTAAATTTGGAAGAAGTCCCAAGAGTTAATGGACATTTGAGTCACCTTCGCTTTCTAAATTTGGGTAAAAATCCATCACAAAGGTTGCTAAAGATATCTATGTGCTGTACAATTTGGAAACCTTGAATGTTTCAAGTTGTTATAAATTGACTTAATTCTTACAAAAGATTGGAAACCTCGTAGAGTTGAGACATCTTCTTAATATTGGAATAGGAGGCTATAAGTAATTTCGTAAAGGGTTTTAGAAGTTGATTTCTCTACAAACGTTTAGCAAATTCAAAGTTGGAGATGGGTCTAATTAGTTTGAGTGCTTGAAAATTTTGAATCAATTTCGAGAAGAATTAGAGAATCAATTTTTTGAGTTAATAACGTGATTTGTTTGATTGTTTGAAATATATTAGGGATTTAAGCTTATATAATGAAAATTTGGAAGAAGTCCCAAGAGCCATTAGAAATTTGATTCATATCCAAATTTGGGAGAATCCATTACAAGTGTTGACTGCAGAGATCTATGTGTTGTACAATTTGGAAACCTTAAATGTTTCAATTTGTTTTAAATTGGCTCAATTCTATAAAGAATTGGAAACCTCGTATAGTTGAGAAAAATTCTTAATATTGGAATAGGATGCCATAATCAATTCCGTAAAGGGTTTGAGAAGTTGACTTCTCTATGAACATTAAGCAAATTCAAATTTAGAGATGGGTCTAATAAGTTTAAGTGCTTGAAAAACTTGAATCTACTTTGAGGAGAACTAAAGATTCGATTTTTTGAGTTTCATGAGGTGGATTTAGGCACTACAACATTCAGAGATAAGATTCATCATTTAGCATTGATGATGTTGTTGGTGACATTGTTCCTGCAACGTTGTTGAAACAAAATTGTTAACTTTGTTCCTTCAAACTTGTTTGATTGCTTGAGATATATATATTAGAGATCTAAGCTTATATGATATAAATTTGGAAGAAGTCACAAAAGTCAATAGAAATTTGATTCATCTTCGCCTTCTAAATTGGTTAAGAATCCATTACAAATATTATGTGATGAGATCTATGAGTTGTACAATTTAGAAACCTTGAATATTTCAAATAGTTATAAATTGACTCAAATCCTACAAAGGATTAGAAACCTCATAGAGTTGAGACACCATCTTAATATTGGAACAAATGGTTATAAATAATTCTGCAAAGGATTTGAGAAGTTGACTTTCACTATGAATATTGAGCGAATTCAAAGTTGGAGATGGGTCTAATAAGTTTGAGTGCTTAAAAAGCTAATGTCAACTTCGCGAAGAACTAGAGATTCAATTTTTTCTGTTAAATGAGGTGGATTTAGACACTACAACATTCAAAGATAAGATTTATCTCCAAGAATTTAAGTTAACTATAATTGATAAGATTGTCTATTGTGCATATATTATAAAATCTATGCAACCTCATCAAAACTTAGAATATTTCCACTTAGATACCCCTATTTGAATTTGGCACATTGGTCACTTGAAGACCTGGGTCTATATAATTTGAAAAGCATAGAGTTTTTAGGGTGTGAATTCCTAGGAATAACATATATTCCTACAGTTGATGATGAGGTTGTATTTCCTAAGTTGAGGAAATTAGTCCTTTCTGGTTTTGTGAATTTAAAAATATGAGAAGACCTAACGGTAGAGGATAAAAATGATATTTCAGCCGTTATGTGATGCCTTCAATTTTTACAATTATTTGAGGGCTGAAAAAGCTGTTTTTATCACCTCCTGCACAAGGCACCTTTTCTGAATGATTTCATACTGCAGAGTTTTAGGGGAATGCTACAACAAGAATAAGGTGGAAGAAAATTTGATTCCAAATATTGTGATTGATTTTGTGAGACATTACACATTAGGTTGCATTGTGATGCTTTATTTGGGCTTAGAAGGTTTAAAATGACCAGATTCAAATGCAGTGGAGGTTTTCTCAAATTTATTTTTGAAAATTTTATCTTATATAAAATAAATAATTAAAATGCATTTTATTTTTGGTCTTTAGCAATCATACATTTTTCTTTTTTTTCCCCCATAATGTTTAATTTTACCCTTTCGATGTTATTTACAGAAAATGATGTAACTCAAATGTTGTTAATCAAACAAGGTCAACAATAGCAAAAGTAACATCAGTTGTCAGTTTTTCAAAGAAAAAATTATGAATTTCTTTCGGTTTTTGTGTCTTGTGTAAAAAATAATTAACTCGATGCATTTTATTTTTTGTCTCAAAATTACATATCACTATCGCACTATATGTCTCAAAATTTACTTTAAGTTAAACAACTACTTAATACGTTAAGTGATTCATTATTTGAAATCATGGTTTCGCCATGTTCTTGAAATTTGTAATTAAACAGTTTGATATATAATTTCTTTAGTGATAGCACAAATTATGATTTTACATAACACATCTATCAAATGAATTTAATATATATATATATATATATATATATATATATATATATATATATATACACATTGTAAATTTGTTGACAACTTCAGACAAGTCTCCTCTTCAGTATTAATGAAATTAGAGAATTTTTAATGTTTATTGAAAAATATATCATGTCAATAATAATTTTACTTGATGATTGAAATTGAAAAATGGCTTCTATTAGATTAGGTAGTTATAGAAGTGGACTTTTCGTGAAAAGAAAAAAACAAGATGTTGTAATTGAATTGGATCTTTTAGATTATTGTTAAAAATATGTTTTGATACTATAAAAATATTAAAAAATAGTTAATTTGATTAATATTGGAGAGAAGCTATTCCTTCACACATCTCCCATACCAAAACACTTCATTGATTGAGACGGTTGTAATGTGATTTGCCTTATCTGGGTTCAGAAGGCTCAAAGTGACCAGATTTATGAGACGGCATGCATGCCAATGGACAAAGTGATTGATGCGGAGTTAGACGGACCCCTATCAATTTATTGATAATAGAAAAATGAATACACAAGAGGAATTGACCTCTTACAAACTGTAATGGGTATCCCTTATAAATGGGATCGAATGAGAATCTGATATACATAAAGATTGAACCTGTACAGCCAAACTACAAAAATCAATATAAACTGAGGAGAGTTGATAAAAAGAAGCCGCCTTAGTCCATGAATATGCAACTATATTCCCTTGTCGATAAATAAGTTCGAAAACCATTCTATCAACTCAAGCTAGCAATAAATTTATCTAGCGAAAACCATGGCATCCAACACGAGATATCTTGTGAGATAAGCACTCAAATTCATTAAGGTTGTTGTTAAGGTTGATATTTGACAAGTTTCTTCAGCAAGAATCCTTGACAATACTAAAGGTAGTTTCAAAAACTACTTAAAAACCGAATTGGTAATGTTTGCTAGGTGATGTGAATGAGTTGGATTAGGAAACAATATTCCAGAAAATCTATGAAAGCATCTTGAATGAGATACATTAAAGATTTGTGGAATCCAAGTGGAATTGGAATTGCGAAGATTTAGGAACTCTAAAGAGAAATATTGAAATAAATTCCTAATTCAACAAGGAAACTAACACTCTATTATCATGTATAAAAATGACCAAGTGTTTCAGTTTTGGTGATACGATTGAAGAGAATGAAACTCAGTGACATTTTGTTAGAGATTTGGTCGAGAAAATAGAGTAAAGAATTCATGCAAATCTTCTGAGTGTTCATGAAACACACACTGTTGATGCAATTTACTGAAACTCATTGTTAAAGTGTGCTTCATGATTTAAGCTAATCGCTACAACAAATTATCATCTTTTTAAAGAACTTGAATCATTTTTTTTTTCAAAGTAAATACCTTTTTGGTGAAAAAGTTTCTTGAAGTCAAATGAAGTATTATTGCGTTATAACAACGAAAGTTGAAAGATGATATCTTGTAATATATCTTTGTATATAGTTCGCTCCCAACCCTAAGTTCTTGGTTTCGTCCTTGTCTCCGCTAATATCAAGGCCAAGATCTTTAGTATAGGAATAAGGTATCTCATGTGGGATCACTAAATATGACACTCTAGCACTCTCAGATATATGATTCTTGTATATACAACTTTGGAAGAAATTACTCAAGACAATAACCTTATTTTCCCCAATGGTGCAGATGGTTTTCATCATTATACCTATATGCTGGGTCAATATTCAGAGAGATAAACTGAAGTTCAAGTATGTTGTTGTTTGCATAATCCAGTTTCCACCACCATTTTGGTTAACACTGTTGAGGAAATGAAGAGGACCAGAAAACTCAAACTAATTTAATTAATATATCGAAGAAGGAACTACAACAAGGAAGACACAAAATTTTTCTCTTACAAAACTACAATACAAATTTTACTCAACTCACAAACTTTCTTTTGCCAATCACTACACAAACCACATGTATGCTTTTTTAAGCACGCACCACACCATGCTCAACTTTACTTCACTTGATGTACAAAGCACTAGGATCATCCTATTTATAGATAGCTAAAATAGGAGGAAGCAAAATAATAAAAAGGGGCCTAAGCAGCAGACTAAGAAGGTGAAAGTGGATGAAAAGCCCAAGGCCAAGTGTTCTTACTGCAAGCAAAAAGGATATTAGAAGTCTCAGTGCTCAAATTACTTAGCCAAACGTAAGCAGGATACTAGTGAGTTATCCTACACTGAAACTTGTTTAATGGTTGATTCTATAAATTCTTGGATAGTAGATTTTGGAGCCACAAATTATGTTTGCAATTCATTGTAGGGGTTCCAAGTAACCATACAGTTTAATGAAGGAAAGCATACTCTAAGGTTTGGCACAGGGTCAGTGATATCTGCAAAAGCTATTGGAAATGTTTATCTTTATTTTGATAAAAAATATTTGGTTTTAAAATATTGTTATTATGTTCCCAACATTTATCGAAATTTAATTTTAGTATCTTTGTTATTTAACCAAAAATATTTTGTTAAATTTTATAAATTTTCAGTAGAGATATTTTTGAATAATTCATTGATATGTCATGAAAATATAAATAATGATCTGTATGTTTTAAAACCTATCAACAGTTTGTTATATCATACTGAATCTAACAAATGTATTAATTAAGTTATCTCCTACTAATGAGACTCTCTTATGGCATCTTAGACTTGGTCATATTAATTTAAATAGGATTCAAAGACTTGTAAAAGAAGGTCCTTTAAGTGACTTAAAGGTAGAACCTTTTCAAGTTTGCGAGTCTTATTTGAAGGGTAAAATGATCAAAAGATCCTTTCCTTCGAAAGGAAATAGAGCAAAGAAAATTTTGGAATTAGTGTACTCTAATGTATGTGGACTAATTAATATCCAAACTAGAGGTGGATTTAAGTATTTCATTACTTTAATGAATGATTACTCAAGATATGGGTATGTTTTTCTAATAATGCATAAGTCTAATGCCTTAGATAAATTCAAAGAATTTAAAGTTGAGACTGAGAAGCAGTTAGGTAAGAACATTAAGACACTTCAATCAGATAGAGATGGAGGATATCTATCATACAACTTTAGATCATACTTGTTAAAAAATGGGATTTTATCCCGACTATGTGCACCAGGTGCTCGTCAACAAAATAGAGTAATAGAAAGGAGAAATAAGACATTGTTAGACATGGTCAGGTCAATGCTAAGATTCTCTACACTTCCTTTTGGGGATATATTATATGAACTATGATATATATATATATATATATATATATATATATATATATATATATATATATATTGAACATTGATCTATCTAAATCTATCCCTAAGACTCTATTGGAATTGTGGAATGGGCGGAAGCCTAATTTAACACATACTCGAATTCGAGGTTGTCGTGTATATGTGTTAAAGGAAAAGATGGATAAAATAGAATCAAGATCAAAATTATATCTGTTTGTTGGGTATCCAAAAGGAATAAGGGGATACTACTTCTATAGTCCTCAAGATAAGAAAATATTTGTGAGTACAAATACAATTTTCTTAGAGGACAAGTACATAGAAGAATGTGGATTCAAGAGTAGGGTTATTTTGGAAGAAACCAAGAGAGATAATCCCAAGCAATTTTTTATAGAGACCCATACTCAAGATTCATGTAGTAGATTCGTATCTATGCCACTTAACATGCCAGATTCCAATGGGAGAGAAATAGATGTTACGTCTTCTATACCTACTGACTTTTCGACACAGAGTAGAAGAACCTCCTGCACCTATTCAAACTCCAGTCATTGAGCAATTAGCAGACCTGGTTACAGTCAACAAAGAGGTAGAAAGTCTAATCATTCAAGAACCTCTATAGCTTAGATGTAGGGGGAGAGTCATTTAACGTCTCTCTAGATACTTACTCTATGAAAAGCTTTTCAAACAATCACTGTTGAGGAAAAAGAGGATCCCACTACGTATAAAGAAGCTATAGAGGACATAGACATAGGTAATTAGAAGAGTGTAATGGATTCAGAAATAAAATCCATGTACATTAACTCTATCTGGGAACTTGTAGACTTACCTAATAGGGTAAAACCTATTGGGTGCAAATAGGTCTACACAAAGAAAAGAGAGGAATAGACGGGAAAGTGAAAACTTTTAAAGCTAGATTAGTTACTAAGGATTATACCAAACGAAAAGGTATTGATTAGGAGGAAATCTTCTCGCTTGTGGCCATGCTAAAATCTATAAGAATCCTCTTACCCATTGTAGCTCACTTCGATTATGAAGTATGACAAATGGATGTCAAGACAGCATTCCTTAATAGAAATCTTGACGAATGTATCTACATGATACAACCAAATGGTTTTATCCAAGAAAGTCAAGAACATAAAGTTTCCAAGCTGAGTAGGTCCATTTATGGGCTTAAAAAAACGTCTAGATATTGGAATATCAGGTTTGATTAAGCCATTAAATCTTATGGTTTTAGTTAGCATCCTGATAAACCATGTGTCTATAAGAGAATTATAGATGGTAAGGTGCTTTTTCTCATACTGTATGTTGATGACACCCTTCTCATTGAAAATAATATAGGGACATTGACATTGGTGAAAAACTAGTTGGGTAAACAGTTTGATATGAAGGACTTGGGAGAAGCAAGATATATTTTACGCATTCAGATCTTTCGAGATAGAAAGAATTAACAAATAGCTTTATCCCAAGCTTCATATATTGGTAAAATACTGACGAGATTTTCAATGCAAAATTTTAAGAAATGTCAATGGCCTTTCAGACATAGAATCCAGTTATCTCAAAAGCATAGTCCTAAAACTTCTGCTAAAGTTGAGTATATGAAACTAGTTCCTTATGCATCAGGTTTTATGTATGCTATACTTTGTACTCATCTAAACATTTGTTATGTTGTTGGAATAGTTAGTAAATATCAGTTAAACCTAGGACCAGAATACGGAAAATAGTGAAGCATATATTCAAATATCTTTGCAGAACTCGAGGATATATGCTAGTTTACTCAACTCCAGAATTAGTACCTATAGGTTACACTGATTCTGAGCTGATAGGGATCTTTGCAAGTCCACTTCAAATTCTGTTTTCACTTTAGGTGGTGGTGCAGTTATGTGGAGAAGTATTAGACAATCTTGTATTGTTGACCCTATAATGGAAGTTGAATATTGAAGGATGAAAATGGTAAAAATGATGAAACCAAAAGCATGCTTACAGAATGAAAAAATTTACCTTTGTGTTTGAATGACCTTATTGGCACTGAAGAAGATGTCTGTACCAGGATGTTTGAAACTACTGGATCACGTTCTTGTAAACGTTGACTTTGTCTCATTCACGTGAAGCTTTTGAACTTCCGAAATGATACCCTTTCCTCTGCCGGTGAAGCTCACAAAATGTTGGGTTTGCTTCACTTTAGCCTCTGTGAATAACTTCACAGACTTGGCTATCTTTTTCATCTATTGTCTTGATTACATTTCTCTGTATTTTCTTTTCATCAATTCACAGAGAGAGAGAGACCAACAGCATGAAACAAAAAACACCATACTTTCTGTTATCTTTCACACAAAACAACACGGGATCTATCCCGTGTTATTTTTTTAATTTAATTAATTAATTAATATTATTATAATTTTATTTTACCCTTAGTCTTATTCATTAGGCTAGATAAAATTATTTACTTTTGGGCTTGAACACCCATAAATAATAAGTCTCAATTATTTATTTTTCGGGCTTCATTAAATAGCCTAATAAATAATTAACAAGCCCAATTTGACCAATACAAAATATCAAGCCTTTTATCTAGTTTATACCTAGATTAAATTTTCAATTATTCAATCTGGGCCTTGGGTCCTGAATAATTAATTAACCAATTAAACTAGATAAAATATATACTCTTTCTTGGGCCTTTTATTTTATTCTAGTCTAATAATAAATTAGACTACTTAAATAAAATAAAATAAAACTCATAATTATCACGACTAATTCCTTAACCCAAATCTGTCAAGACTTAAGGGCTATTCCAGGGACCAAAAGACACATCGCCTTGGCTACTAAAATGACCAAAACACCCCTGCTATGCAAATAGATATATTTTGTATTTTAAATATTTTTTAATATCACCATAAGGAAATATTGATCCTAAGGATAATACTGCGTTAGCAAAGTCTTCGACCTACAAGTGTAATGACTAAAATACCCTTCTACGCATCGCCATGCACTTAAAGAGGAGGAGTGTACTAACACCTCTCTAATAGACATTACCATCTTAGACCTCTAGTCCAATGATCCACGATTCCTGGAATGTTTTCACTTTCCAAGGGAGTTACCCTAAAGTAAACATCCAAGTTATGTTCCTCAGGGCTCTGGATAATTAGATCATTTGAATAGTTATAAGGGACGATATAGCGCAGAAGTTATCTTGTACAAGTTTGTATTAACTAACTAGTCACATATACCTAACATACAAGTTTATTGGCTCTACGAAAGAACCTCAACTACAATATATCAAAGCATATGCTTCTAGCTTTGTCAGACCACCTACTCATATTCAAGCGATAGAGTATTAGTCCACGCTGTAGCAGTAATAGTCTGGGTTTCTTCTAAATAGTACTTTTAAAAACTATTATTACAAGTCCTGTTCTACGTATTTGAAATACGCTCATGCTATGAAGTGAGTGGACTACTCACTGGCTAAAGGTAAGCCATTCTCCATTTGAAATTCATAACACAATAACCTAAATATGATGAGATTCTCATTCTCATAAATCGATTAAGAATAAACATTTATGTGTTAAGTAACTCGTGATTCATACCTTATTGTGAAAGATCACCATTCATATGGATCACTTACTTAAACACAATGTGTCATTTTCAATCGAAAATCGTGCACAAATAAAATATAAATTTAAAAATAAATTTTGAGAATAAATTCTTTTATTAATAAATTCGATAGTTACATCAGAAAATTAGTCTAGAGGGCATATATTCCAATAATCTCCTACTTACACTCTAAGACTAAGAAAGCCCGTAGATGCCCACCCATATTCTAAGTATCTCTTGAAGGCTCTCTCAACTAAAGGTTTGGTGAAGGAATCTGTTAGATTATTCTCTGAGGCTATCTGTTCTACCACGATTTCCCGTTTCTAAATGAAATCCCAGATCAGGTAGTACTTTCTCGGGATGTGCTTCCCTTTCTTGTGGTTCCTTGGTTCTTTGAATTGCGAGACTGCTTCAGAGTTGTCGCAATACACCACAATTAGTTTATCCTTGTGTGGCACAACTTCAAGTTCTAAAAGGAACTTTTGGAGTCAGATTACTTCCTTGGATACTTCCGAAGCTACCACATACTCAGCTTCCATGGTTGAGTCAGCAATATATGATTGCTTGATATTCTTCCATGAAATAGCTCCTCCAGACACGGTAAAAACATATCCACTAGTAGATTTTCTCTCATCCTTATCTGTCTGAAAATTTGAGTCTGTGTATACAGTACGAACCAAGTCATCAACCCTGTAAACCAGCATATAATCTTTTGTACTATTGAGATACTTGAGAATATATTTTACAGTTTGCCAATGAACCTTCCTAGGGTTTGACTGATATATGCTAACTAAGCATACAGTAAAGGAGATATCTGGCCTATTGCATAGCATGACGTATATGAGACTTCCTATACCCGAAGCGTAGGGAATCCTACTCATTCTATCTTTTTCCTCTCGAGACTTAGGATAGTCTTTAGAACAAAAAGATAACTCATGTCTGCAAGGGATTAGAGCTCCATTGCATGAGTCCATGCTAAACTTGGCCAGTATCTTGTCAATGTATGTAGTTTGGGATAATCTTAACATTCTACTTCCTATTTCTAAGAAGCTTAATCTCGAGAATGTAACTGGCTTCTCCCAAGTCATTTATACTAAATTGACTAGATAGCCAAATCTTAGTAGATGACAATATTCCTACATCATTCCTAATAAGTAGAATGTCATCCATATATAGGACAAGAAAAACCACATTTATGCTCTCTAATTTCTTGTACACGTAAGACTTTATAATCGTGTACTTTGTTCATCCTCGTTTTGAATGAAACCGTAAGACTTTACAATCTCATCAAAATGAATGTTCCATATTCTAGATGCCTGCTTAAGTCCATAAATACAAACCATATGTTCCTGGCCTTTAACAATAAAACCTTCTTGTTGGGATATATAAATGTCTTCGTTAAGATGACCATTAAGAAAAGCCGTCTTGATATCCATTTGTCATATCTCATAGTCGAAATGACTTACAACGGTAAGAAGAATATGGATGGACTTAAGTACGGCTACGGGGGAAAAGGTTTCCTTATATTCAATTTCCTCTTTCTGAGTATACACTTTTGCTATAGGCCTAACTTTGAAGGTTTTCACCTTTTCATCCGCTCCCCTCTTCCTTTTGTATAGCCACTTACACCCAATGGGTTTTATCCCTTCAAGTGAAGCTATAAGATTCCAAACTTGATTGAAGCACATAGACTTAATCTCGGCTTTCATTGCTTTATGCCATAGATTTCTTTCGGCATTAGCAATAGCCTCCTCGTATCTAGTGGGATCTTGTTCCTGATGATCAGAGACCAGCTTGAAAGCCTCTCCTGTCTATCTTTCTTGAACTCTAGATACCCTTCCGATATGACGAAGCTCCGTTTGTACAGGTTTTTGAGGCTGTGCCTCTTCTTGTTCTATAATCGGGTCTGAAGAAGTTGATTCTGAAGATAACTTCTCCTCGAATTCTAACCTTGTTGAACCTTTAGTGGAAGTACTTTGATCATCCTTCAAGTATCTAGCATTAGTACTTACCAGTACTTTTTATTCCTTGGGATGATAAAAGTAACCTCCTTTTATCCCTTTTAGATACCCAACAAAGTATCATAATTCTGATCTTGGTTCTAGCTTGTCTCCCTTGATCAGTACATAAGCTGGACAGCCCCATATCTTGAGATGATTTAGACTTGGCTTACGCTCAGTCCACAATTCATAGGGCATCCTAGGAATTGACTTGGAAAGCACCAAGTTCAGAATGTATACCGCTGTTTCCAAGGCATATCCCTAAAAAGAGACCGAAAGAGTAGCATGAGACATTATGCTTCGGACCATTTCCATTAATGTCATGTTCTTTCTCTCAGCTACTCCATTTTGCTGGGGTGTACCTGGCACAGATAGCTGGGATATTATCTCATGATGTACCATGTAATCCTTGAATTCACCTAGGAGATACTCTCCACCACGATCCGATCGTAAGGTTTTGATCAGTTTACCTGTCCAACGCTCCGTTTCAGCCTTAAACTCTTTGAACTTGTTAAAAGAGTCAGTCTTGTGCCTCATTAGGTAGATATAATCAAACCTTGTACAATAATCTGTGAAAGTGATAAGGTACTCAAAACCCTCTCTAACTTGTGTAGATAAAGGACCACACACATCAGTATGAACATGGTCTAATATCTCATTGGCTCTATCAACATTTTGGGTGAACGACATTTTGGTCATTTTTCGCATAAGGCAGGATTCACACTAAGGCTAACTTTTCAATCTTAATGAACCCAAGGGCCCATCATGGATTAACCTCTGAATTTTGGTTGAGTTAATATGACCTAATCTTAGATTCTAAAGATATGAGCCATTGACATTGGTCTTTCTCTTCTTACTTAAATGTTTAGATTAAGCGTTATTTATTTGATTCTTTGTAAGATTTAAAAAGAATAAGTTTTCATACATGTGCCTTGTACATAAAACTTCTCTATTTCTATTGATAGTAACACCAGAATGGAAAGAAATAAAATATCCATGATTTATTAGCTTTGCAACTGAAATAAAATTTTATCTAAAATTGGGTACATATAAAATATCTTTCAAAATAACTATTTTATTATAATAAAAAATAAGATCCATCGCTCCCATTGCAAGGGCCCATACTTGTACTTCATTTCCTACTTGTAGTCCATATTCGCCCATCTGGAGTCTTCTTATCTTTCTAAATCCCTGTAAGGAATTACAGATATGATCAGTGGCACCAGAATCAACAATCCAAGTGAAAGTTGATCTAACTATTGAAATTGACTCTAGATAGAAAATAATACCTATAGGGTTTTTCTTGGCTTGAAGTTCTGGATACTCATTTTTTCAGTGTCCCTTCTGCCCGTACTTGAAGAATTTACCTTTGGGCTTGTTGGATAGGTTCTTGGGCTAGTCCGGTGCGTTTCTCTTTTTCTTCTTGAACTTCTTAGGCTTGAGCCTAGCTCTAGAAGAAAAAGTCCTAGCAATCATAGCTTTAGACTATGGCATCATGACCTTCTCTGCCACCTGGAGCTCTTTTATTAACTCGGTTAAACTTATGTTTAACTTGTTCATATTATAATTTAACTTGAACGGAGTAAACGAGCTCGGAAGAGATTCGAGAACAATGTCCACTTGGCTCTTGGGGTCAATTACAGCCTCTAAGACTTTTGCTTCCTTGAAAGTAGCAATCATCTTGAGCATATGCTCTTTGGCTGATGCTCTCTCAGCCATCTTAGTATTGATGATCGTCCTAAGAGCCTCTTTCCTTGTGGGCCGGCTCTTATCTGGGGACATCGTGGCTAGTGATTGGCTAATGTCGTACGCAGTGGTCATGTGCTTGTGTTTAGACTGGAGCACATTAGACCTGGAGGCCAACATGTAGCATTAGCTATTTCGTTGGCCTTCTGCCATGTTTTCTTAGCCTCTCGCTCCTTAGCGGTGGAACCCTCTCCAATAACAGGACAGGTGTTACAGAGGACATACTTATTCTTCTCAGCAGTGAGTATTATGTCCAAGTTCTTTTTCCAATCCATATAATTTGGACCTGTTAGCTTATTCTCATGGAGAATAACAGCCAAAGGACTAAAAGAACCTCCACTAACTATTTCTGAAAAATAGAAAATAAAAGAAATCTCACTTTGTAAAAAACAAAATAATTTGTAACTTTATCCTTATATTAAATCCAATAATAGTCAACCCTATCACTATTATCTTTAATATGATTAATTTTGGCTCTTAGAAAAATTGTCATAGCTTCTTGGAAAGATTAACAATTTTCTAAGTTAAGTGTATTAACCGCCACAAATTAATTTCCCTTCTAGGTAATGATCTAGAAGATAACTTCATCGTGGGATGACCGTTTCTTTTCATTTCCTATGAACATTCCTCGCACTATAACCTCCAACGTGGGCTGGCTAATCATAGTACGTGTCCCGAGTTATTAATTATATCCATCCATTAGTTCTTGATCCTTGTGGTATCCCCGTCCTATACAGGCTCACTCCCAAGGAGATAAGAGAGTACCCACGATCTCTAATGATGATCGTGATGGAAGTCGTGGGGCCGTTGGAACCCCTCTCCAATTTAGTATTTTAAAATAAGGGTTTTCTTGGAAAATATCTTTTGAAAATTTCAATTAAGTTTTCTTTTAACTCAGAAATAAAATGTGTAAATACATAACAATTTCTATGTCAAGGTTTATACCTTTTGAGAAATTTTTTCATGGATTAATTTTATTTAAGTTAATAAACTTAATAATTTCAAAATTTTCCAATAAAATCTTTGAGTGATTTTGATCTCAAGTTTAATTTGACAAAAGTAATTTTTCTTGTTAAAATTAAATCAAAATTGTTTTTTATTTTAATTCACAAAAATATCTAAATCCAAAATATTTTCTATGTCAAGGATAAAATCCTTTGAGAAAATAACCAAGAATTAATTTTTGTTCGAATTAAAATTAACCATTTGATTTAAGAAAAATACCCAAAGACTTTGGATCTTTGAGAAAACACGCGCATAGGTACAAAAAAAAAAAAAAAAGCACGCTAGAAAATTGAAAACGTTTTCATACTTTTCTATTCTTTTAACCTAAATGTCCAAATAATAGAATTAAATACATTAATTAATTAATGGTCTTATTTAATTCTAAATTTCCTTTACTATTATTTTTCATACAAAATATTCAAAGAATATTAACTGTTGCAATAAAAATAATTTCGCCTAATATGGAACTAAAAATAAAAAAATAATTTTTTATTTCGGTTCTAGTGCACATGCCACACTAGATCATGGCCCATGGAAAAACCCATGGGCTGCGATCCGGGCGGGTGCCCGCAACCTGGCCCACCAACAGCCCCACTGAGCGGTCAAAATTGCTGACCGCGCCAATTGCAATCTACGAGGAAGTCGCGCTGCGAGGAAGCTTTCCTCACCAGCTTACACGGCTGTAGCTCCAAGCTGTGGCTCCACACACATCCAAAGCAGGTGGCTCAGTTTGGCTCTTCTTCTCCAGACTTTCCTGCGATTTTTCTTCTGCAAATTTTCAATTCTTCTTCTGGTTCTTTCATTCAGACAGCATGTAAATCCATTTAACAAGCTCTTATACCCTTAAAAACAGTGGGCTTACATGATTCTTCTAAGAAAGCAGTAAATTACAGTATTCTTATACTTCCACTTGCGAAGCTTACACAGAGACTATCCTATACCAGAAACGCGAAGGTTCACAAAAAACATCCAAAACAAATATTTTCTTGTTTTAGTTAAGCCTAGCATACTTCCATTATTTACCAAACTATGTCTTTGATACCACTTGAAGGACAAAAATGGAAAAAATGATGAACTCGAAAGCATGCTTACAGAACAAAAAAATTTACCTCTGTGTTTGAATGACCTTATTGGCACTGAAGAAGATGTCTGTATTAGGATGCTTGAAGCTACTGGATCATGTCCTTGTAAACGTCGAATTCGTCTCATTTACGCGAAGCTTTTGAGTTTCCGAAATGATACCCTTTCTTCTGCTAGCAAAGCTTATAGAATGTTGGTTTTGCTTCACTTTAGCCTCTATGAATACCTTCACAGACTTGGCTATCTTTTTCATCTATTGTCCTAATTGCATTTCTTGTGTTCTCTTTTCATCAATTCACAGAGAGAGAGAGACCAACAACATGAAACAAAAAGCACTATGCTTTCTGTTATCTTTCATGCAAAACAACATGAGATCCATCTAGTGTTATTTTTTTTAATTTAATTACTTACTTAATTAATTATATTAATTTTTAATTTTTTTACCCCTCGATCTTATTTATTGGGCCAGATAAAATTATTTACTCTTGGGTTTGAACACCCATAAATAATAAGTCTCAATTATTTATTTTCCGGGCTTCATTAAATAACCAATAAATAATTAACAAACTTAAATAGACGAATATAAAATATCAGATATTTTATCTAGTTTATACCTAGATTAATTTTCAAATTATTCAATCTGGGCCTTGGGCCCTGAATAATTAATTAACCAATTAAACTAGATAATATATATACTATTTCTCTAGCCTTTTATTTTATTCCAATCCAATAATAAATTAGATTACTTAAATAAAAGAAAATAAAACTCATAATTATCAAGACCAATTACTTAACCCAAATCTGTTAGGACTTAAGAGCTATTCCAAGGACCAAAAGACACATTACATTGGCTACTAAAATGACCAAAATACCCCCACTATATAAATAGTTATATTTTTTATTTTAAATATTTCTTAATATTACCATAAAAAAATATTAACCCCAAGGATAATGCTACGTTAGTAAAGTCTTCGACCTACAAGTGTAATGACTAAAATATCCCTCTAGCATCGCCATACATTTAGAGAGGATGAGTGTACTAACACCTCTCTAATAGACATCTACCATCCTTAAATCTCTAGTCTAATGATCCATGACTCTTGAAATGTTTCCACTTTCCATGGGAGTTACCCTAAAGTAAACATCCAAATCATGTTCCCCAGGGCCCTGGATAATTAGATCATTTGAACAGTCACAGGAGGTGATATAGCGTAGAATCTATCTTTTACAAGTCTGTTTTAACTAACTAGTTACATATATCCAACATACAAGTATATCGACTCTACGAAAGAACCTCAACTATAGCATATCAAAGTATATGCTTCTAGATTCATCAAACCACCAACTTATACTCAAGTGGTAGAGTATTAGTTCACGCTGTAATAGTAATAGTTTGGGTTTCTTCTAAATAGTACTTTTAAAAACCACTATTACATGTCCTGTTCTACGTATTCGAAATACGCTCATGCTATAAAGTGAGTGGACTACCTACTGGCTAAAGGTAAGCCATTCCTCATTTGAAATTCATAACACAATAACCTAAACATGATGAGATTTCTATTCTCATAAATCGGTTAAGAATAAACATTTATGTGTTAAGTAACCCATCATCCATACCTTACTGTGAAAGACTACTATTCACATAGATCACTTACTTAAACACAATAGGTCCTTTCCAAACAAAAATCGTGGACAAATAAAATGTAAATTTAAAAACAAATTTTGAGAATAAATTCTTTTATTAATAAATTCGATAATTACATCAGAAAACTGGTCTAGAGGGCATATATTTCAACAAATATGTGGTGACATGTGAGGCCGTTAAAGAAGTAGTATGGTTGAAGAAGTTCTTAATAGAACTTGAGGTGGTTTCTTCTGCATATCAAGCCATTAGTTTGTACTGTGACAACAATGGTGAAGTGGCAAATACAAAAGAACCACGCAGCTATCAGCGTGGTAAGCATATTTAATGTAAATATCACCTACTTAGGATGATTGTTCAATGCGGAGATGTAGAAGTATGCAATATATATATATATATATATATATATATTTACTGAAAATCTCGCTGATCCTTTTACTAAAAGTTTATCTGTAGCAGTTTTTGGAAGTCATAACGAATGTATGAGTATTTTTTATATGTCCTATTTACTCTAGGACAAGTGAGAGAATTTTGTTAGACATGCCTATCGAGTAAATACAATATTTGTATTTTGAAATTAAATAAAGTATATTTTTATATATTCATATATATGTATGAGCCTATTTTGTCCACGAATTATTTAGATATTATAAATTAAGTGTTTATTTGTTAAACATAAAAAGACTTGACTTATAATTTAATTTAAAATAAATTATCCACCATCTAAAATAAATTTGGAAAATTTATTTTTATGAGATCGTCTAATTTTATTGAAGTCTATCTTTGACTTTGGTAATAAAATTAAGGATATATTTTAATATATTGGATGGACCATCAATGTTTATTTGTGAAATAGACCATACAAATTAAACATTAAAAGATTAGCATACATAATACCTTAATCCTGAGCAAATAATTATATATATTTGCTAACTTGAACTTCCTTGAGTTACTAAAGAATGAGATTAACTCAATAATCAATATCTCGGTATCTTGGGATTTAAAGTGAAATAAATCTGGAATAATTATTCTGCAATATGGAATCCATCACCTTTAATAGGCAAGATCATTTACTCATGAATTCTTTTAAGGGACAGTTAAATTTGAACTCAATAATTTAATAGTGTGTATTGAAGATGAGAATTGAGGATTTGTATGAAGGGTACTATGGTCATATTACCTCATTCAAAGTATTATGTTAATCGACGGGGGTAATTTATTGGATCGATCAATTATAAGAATATAATTATTGACTCTAATAATTGCAATTAGTCTAAGAGTGCAATTACATTTTTTTAGTGGTGTGGAACATAATTGATAATTTTCTTTGAGTTGACAAAATAATTTATTAGAGCTTAGTCTAACTGTATCCGGTCAGGTCCTTTCAGTGGCTCTTAATTATGGGATAATAATAAATTATAAATATTTATAATTTATTAATAAAAATTGCAGAAAACCAAAAATCATATTTGAGATGAAATAGGATAAGTGGAAATAGTTGTACCCAACTATACTTTCTTATTCTGTTAGGATTCGTATTTGAGGTAGAGTTAACTATATATATTGGTTTAAGACTCTGTATCAGGGTTACGTGAGAAACAACTTCTTTTAATTTTTGTGAGCCACCCTCTACAAAGAGAGAAAAATACAATCAGCAATTTTTTGGTCCCGGAAGATTATACTGAAGAAGTCTTGGGGCTTTGGATCATTACCAAAAGGCCAAAAGTTTTAAGAATCGTATTGTTGAAGACGAAATCTACAAATGTATGATTTGTTCTCACATATTTATATGATTTAATCTGGTTGACGTATAAATACATCGATCCTATTCCTAACAAAAACTAGCTAAAGTTGGTGAACCTTAAAGGAAAGTCATACAAGTGGGCTCTAGATTTTTCTTTTGTTTTGGTGGTGGAAGCTGGTGTTAGAGGATTCCAACAAGTGCTTGTGTGTTCCTTATAAAAAATGGTTGCAAAGGTTCTTGAATTAGGTTGCAATCTGAAGATTTTTTAGTTGCAATTTGCAACTCTAGAGAATTCCTCAATGGCAGTGGAGCAAACTTATGCAGTCATTGCTATTTTTAACAAACACTCACCATTTTACAACTACCAATAGCACTTTTGCACATTAGAATATTATCCTGTCCCTAGTAAAAATTGACAGGGTCTAAATATGAGATACTTTTGATGTAATAACTTGGCATTTTCCTTCCTATATGATATCTTGTTTGTGGAAAGTGTTTTAAATAAATTTGTGCAGGATTTAAGAGATTTCGAGCAAAAAGTCATAAATTCCAACCTTGACTTCGTGCAAGGTCGAGCTCATGCACCAGGCATCAGGTCTGCTCTAAAAAATAGAGCAAACGTTGAGGAGGATACCAGAATGCACCTGGTGCCAGGTGGGTCAAAGTGACCTGACGCTAGGTCCAACCTGTTCAGTGGTGATTTTGTGCATGAATTTGGTATGTTCCAAAGGATTTTGATATTTTTCGAATTTTACTCAGACAAGACTTCTCAAGACATGAGTTTTGGTATCAAGTAAGCTTATAAAAAAAAAAAAAAAACACAAGAGAAATGTGTGAATCCAAGGATCAAAGTTACCAATCACTCAAAAAATGAGGAGATTTATCATTCAAGAGGTATTATTTAATAAGGTTTTCAAAGAGAAAAAGAAGGGCTTGTCTATGAGTTCTTTTTTTTTACCTTTTTTTTCTTTTTATAGAATAATGATGTAATTAAGATTTTCATTGTAATTTGGCATTATTTTTGGGATTTACGATTTCTTGAGTTAATTTAATCTTTTTGATCAATTGATTATTTATCTTAGGATTTGATTACTTATTTTTATTATGAAATTGATTAGTTGATTTTTGTTTTTAACTTGCTTAAAAAAGGGATTGATAATAACTTCAATTAATTAATTTCATATTTGTTATCTCTTAACTTGCTTAAAAAATGGGTTAATTGTCAAGAGCTTAGGTAATCGAATATTAGTTGATGATTGCTAGAATATGGGTTCATTGACTAATTTCATATTTTAAATCACATAGAATATAGGGGTTTATATGAGGATTGATTTTAATGCACCTTTTGGATAAATTGGTTGAGACAGAATATGTTCACTAATTTAACTAGAAGATAGTGATTCCATGAATTACAAACCAAGTGGGTCTATTTTAAATCCTTCATGAGACTAAGATGATAATTGATTATGATATTTGCTAAGTGATTCATTGTCATATTTTCAAAAGTATTTGTCTAAATTGCATATTTTTACATCATTGAGTTATATATATATATATATATATATATATATATATATTATTTTATTATCTTATCACTTTATTAGGTTGGTTAAATAATGAATGAAAAGTGATTAGTATGCACTTATTCCTTTGAGGATCGATACTCGTTAATTTCCTATACTATGCTTGTTATGAGTATACTTGCTTGTATGTGTAATTTGAGATTAATATTTTAATTAAAACTTAGCTAAGGAATGGATTTAATTTTAATAATTTTTATATACCTAAAATTTACACATCATGTTTTTAGCGCCATTGTCAGGGATCGATATAATGAAAGCTTGGATTCTATTGATTTAACCATATTTATATATCTATATGTAAATATGTGAATATGTATATATGTTCCTTGTATGAGTATGTGCCATATTTTGTTGTTTTTATAATTGTAATTTAATTTCACTACGTGTTGTAATTTTCCTAACTTAATTTGTGAACGTACCATAATTGATTAACTTGTGAATTCTATAATCTCACTATCTTCTCTTCTTTGTAGATCTAGCCCTTAGTGTATGACCCGATGATCTAAAATAGACCTAGTAGATTTTGATCCTGAGATCAAGAGGACCCTAACAAAGATCTGAAAGGTGGTTAGCAAAAGGGCAAGAGATAACATGGAGGTTAACCAACCAAATGGTAGAATTAACAGAAGGACTATGGATGATTTTGTGAAGCCTTCCAATCTCGGGTACAGGCTTGAGTATTACGAGACCTAAGATAGAAGATAATACCTTCGAGATAAAGTCTAACATTATCCAAATGATTCAAAATATGGTACAAATTGATGGGCTATCTGATGAAGATCCTAATGCCCACTTTGCGAGTTTCTTAGAAATTTGTGACACGTTTAAGACGAATTGGGTTTCTGAAGATGCTATCAAACTAAGACTTTTTTCTTTTTCTTGAGAGATAGAGCTAAATCTTGGTTAAAGTCTTTGCCAACTAGATCCATTACCATTTGGAATGTTTTGTCTGAAAAATTTCTAGCAAAATATTTTCCCCCAATTAGAACATCTAAGTTTAGGACCGCTATTTTTGCCTTCCAATAGTTAGAATTGAAAAATCTCTATGAGTGTTGGGAGAGGTTCAAAGAGATACTTAGAAAGTATCCTTATCATGGGTTTGAGCTAGGTATGCAAATGCAGATCTTTCATAGTGGCTTAAGCTTTGCTACAAAGCAATTGGTTGATGTGTTTACAGGAGGCTCCATTAATTCTAAGACCCCAGATGAGGTGTTTGATTTAATTGAAAATCTTACAACAAACAACTATGCATAGGGTAGATCAAAATCAATTGTTCGTGTTCATGGAGTACACAAGGTGGATGCAATGGCAGCTTTGGAGGCTAAGGTGGAGGCACTGATACAAAAGATGGAACAAATGGTGATGCCTCATTCCCAAGGACAAGTAATGAATGCTAGTTGTGATTTTTGTAGGGAAGAGCAAACCATGAGTGCCAAAGCATGGGGTCATCTCAAGAGTCCTTAGAACAAGCTGCATTTGTAGACAATGGAAGACAAGGTAACAATCCTTATAGTGCCACTTACAGCCTTGGTTTGAGGAATTATCCCAATTTTTCATGGAATAATCAAAACTAACCTAGGCAGACTTCTTCTAACTTTGGAAGAAATTAAAGGACTCAACCCCCTTGCCTTACAATACACTACCATTTAAGCCATCATTAGCAGACTTGGTTAACCAAATGATAAATACCACGGAAGCAAGGTTTCAACGAGTGGATGCAACCACGAGGAATTTAGAGGTGTTCATGTGTAATGTCAAAAATCAAATTGGACAAACTCCTTGGAGACCGCCAAATGGGAGGTCTTCCAGGGAATACTAAGACAAATCCACGTGTCCAAGACTGTGGAAAAAGATGATTTTTACTGCTTTGGTTTTTTGGGACATTTTTTTTAATTTTTGTGTGCTTTTAGTTGTTTTTCTGTTCTTTTAATTTTTAGAATAATTTTTTTTGATGATTTCATGGTTTTAATTATTGTTATTTCTATTAATTAATTAAAAAAATATTTTTGGTAGGACATAGCTGACCTAGCGCTGGGTCAGCACTGCTAAAAAAAATTACCGCCGGCCATTTTTCAAACACTCTCTTTATCTCTCTCGTTTTTTCTCTCAACTCATTGCCGGGTCTAACTTCAAAATACTGTCGGGTCATTTTCTATCCCTCCAAAACACATTTCAAACGCAAAATCATTGCTTTGTTGTTGAAGTTTTGGATTGAAATCAAGAAAAATCCAATGTTTCTTTACAAAAATCATTTTTCAATCCATCCAATGCACAATTTCTTCAATCTTTTTGCATAGGATCATTGCCTATACATTGGAGATCATTATAGTATGATTTTTCTGCATTTTCTACGGTTCAAATTTTCATATTAATGATTGAATATTTTTGTGTGGATTATGGTCCAAAAAATTTCATTTTTTTCTTGGTTTGATGGATTAGATGAAAATTTTATTTTCTTTGAGGCTAGTTAACAAGGGTATATGATTGACAATAATATTTGATTGATGCAATTCATATCTTTTATATATATATATATATATATATATTGTAGCCATTGAATAGGCCTCTAATGTGTGTAATTTTGAGCCTTCCAAGACATTCTTTTCATAGATTGAGAGATTCTTGTTTACGGTTAACCAACATGTTAACTAATCGATTATGATAAATTGGATCGAATTTGGCTATTTTTTCTTCTGCAGCACCTCAACGTGACATGAGCATGAAAGGGGTTCAAGATTGTGATTATGAGCTTTACATTATGACATGAATGGCATTCCTAATTTGATCGTGGGTATTGATATTGTGTTTGGGATTGGACAATGGCTATCTTTTTGCAGGTATTGTTAGGGAAGTTGGTGTTATGTTTTATGGTATATTGAGGTGGTGGTTGCATTGAGTGGGTGTTGTAATTGTGAGAAAGTTGAGGGTTATGTTTGATTGTGTAGTGAGGAGTGATCTTGAGGGTGTTCTATCTTTCTTCCTTTATCCTACCTTTATCTATGATCACCTCTTCATTATGTCTAGGAGACCCAAGAGGATGGCATTTGGGGCCAAAAGAGTTAGAGTTTCATCTTCTTCTACACCATTTTTTAAGCTACTACCTACCTAGCCTACCTAATTCTTTGACCCTACATGTCAAATATGGTACCAAAATCACAAGCATAACAAAATCATAGTAGAAAAGATGTATAAACCTTCCTTCGATAATTCATTACAGCTTTCCACTATGTTTAGGAGATTGGGTTGGGAGCCTATCATTAAACTTGGGAGAGCTTATTGTCCTATGAGGGTGAGAGAGTTTTATGCTAATATGCAGGATAAGAAGAAACTCAATCTCCAGGTCATTTCTACTATGGTCAAGGGGGTATCTATTGGGTTTGATAGGGTTAGACTAGCAAGGATCTTGGGTGTACCTGGAGATGGACCATGGATAGCTATGGACCATAATAATCAAAAGATTATTCCTGATCTTACTTAGGATGTGAATGCTGTTAGGACTAGTTTGCAGATGTGGAGGAAGGGGCACATAGTCCAGTATCGCTACAACTCCAATAATGATCTTAAGGTGACTTAGTCTACATTTTCTCTTTTAATATTTATCTTGAGGCTAGTTGCTTTAATGAGTCTAGGGTCCTTGATGTTTACATTCTTAATAAGATGATAAAGAGTGCGCCTATCCTCCTTACTCCTATTATTATTCAATCCATGCGGGAGGTTGTTTATTTTCGCATCTTAGTCGAAGCCCTAAAATCATTATGCGTATCTTACAATACTTTGGAGTAAGTTTGGATAGAGAGATCAGTGAGCTGACCACTCACTGGGACTTAGTGACCGAGTTTACTTTGGTTTAATGCGGCTATAGATATGATGAGAGAGAGAAGAGGTGGAAGAAGCCTTATGAGGTCCAGTATCGAGGATGGTGGAACTTTTCTCTGATAAGGATGAGCCGGAGGAGTAGCCTACCTGACCTCGTACCCGTGCTAGTAGTTCTCGTTCTAGTGCTGATTTTGAGGTACGAGTGAAGGCCTGACTGGAGTAGCTAAGCATTGGACTCGAAACCCAAATGACCATCCTCCTCTAACTGCGAGACTCCATGGCTGACCTCCTTAGACATCAAAATGTCTAAGAGCAGAAGTTGGCAACTTTGATCTAGCTGTCCACTAGTGCATCCACTAGTGGAGCCACCGGAGATCCTGATGATGATGAGTTTGAGAACTCTTGATTTACTTTTTACTCACTTGTATTTTATTTTATTTTCTATTGCTTTTCTTTTGAATTTTAATGACCTTTCTTAATTTTAGTTGTCTTTTCCTTTATTTTGATTTTCTCTGCCTTTTTCTAGATTTATATTTTCTATTTTTGTTTCTTTTGAGTTATGTACCCTTCTCTAATGACTCCTTGTGGTGGATTCACATGTGTTGAAACTAATTCGCAATGGAAGCATTTTCTTTTCTCTATTCTTTCCATTTTATTTATTTTGGTCCCTTGGCTTTGCTTTTATTGTTATATTTTTTACCATTGAGGACAATGTCTCATTTAAGTGTGGAGGGGAGTTTAGTCATTAGGGATATTTTCCATGCTGCAATTTTTGTGAAAATTTTCAAAATTTTTGTGGTTTTTCTTACTTTAGCAAGGATGTAATTCTCCTTTTTACTTGGATAGTTTTGTCATTCATTTTGTGGGATTTTTATGAAATTAGTTTATTGGATAGGATATGTTAAAACTTGAGAATTTAGATTAATCTTATTTATGCATTAGTGTTTGAATATTATTTGACTCATCTAGTTTGAATATAGAAAATATGATGAATGTAAGGTGATAAATCTTAAGGGGTGAATAAGATTTATGGCAAACAAAATTTTTGATGACTCTTTGATAAAGGCCAAACAAGTAAGAGTTCAAAAATGCAGATTTGAATGTACTGCTAAATAACTTTCGAAACTTCTCTAGATGATGAAAAGAAGATCTACAATTAAGATGGATAGATAAAGCAACTATAACATATTCACCCAACTACGTAAAAGTCTTTGATTAAAATAATGAATGCAAGGAGTAGTGTAATGCTTGTGTTCACAAAGATAGATTGCTTCGCAGTTGATGGAGTGCATACATAAATATTTTAAAACACCACTAAATGGCAAGAAGATGGTTATTTTAAAGATGGAAAGTTGAGGCATTAAATACAGACTTTCTGCAGAACACAAAGGTCTTTAAAACTAATCAACAAATGCATAGATTGAGATGAAATTCTTTGATCTAACAAACAGTAAAAATGCAGCAGTGAAATGCAAAATAAAAGACCCAATGATTTATATTGGTTCGATCCTCAACCGATCTACATCCACTACCTTAAGTACCCACTTAAGGATTTTAACACAATAACTAAAACCTTTTTTTCCCAAATCAATGGTGGTATACTAGACCAATCTTACATAAAAGGATCACCACACGGTTTTACACCCAACCTCTTCAAACACACAATTAAGGTTCACCCCAACTGGGTTTTACACCAGAATCTTGATACATTCACCAAACAAGACTCACCCCAACTGGGTTTTACACCAGAATCTTGATACATTCACCAAACAAGACTCACCCCAACTGGGTTTTACACCACAACCTTGACACAAGACTCACCCCGATCGGGTTTTACACCACAACCTTGATACAAGATAGAATGAAGGAAAATTTACAGAAATAGCTCACAAGTTTTAGCAAATATGAATAGATGAGCTCCAACACCTTTTACCTTTTGAAACAATTTGATTTCACTTTAAAGCACAATGAAAAGCAAGATTTTTATATTCTAAAGTGTAAGGATGTTTCTTAGAAAGATAGCACAGAAATCTTGTAGAAAATCATGTTTAAAAGCTTTTTATAGAAGTAAAAAGTGAGGCTCTAATAGGGCTGTTCAAAATACGGTCCAAATCGATTTTTCGAACCGAACCGAATCGAATATATGATTTCGGTTTGGTTTTTAAGGAAAACGGTTCGGTTCGGTTTGGTTGCGGAGAAGGGTTTTTATTTCGGTTCGGTTTTCGGTTCGGTTGAATTTTAATTCAACCGAACTGAAAAACCGAAATATGAATTTTAAAAAAAATATTTTTTTTAATGTGAAATGGAAACCCTAAAAGCTAAAACACCTCTCTTTCATTTCACTCCCTCTCCCGAGCCGTCCCGATTCTGTCTCTGTGACTGTGCGACGTGCGTCTGTGCCGCCACCCGCCAAGCGCCAACTCCTCCTCCTCTCCTCCCGACTGCCTTCCCTTTCGGAGCTTTGCTTCCCTCTTTCACTGTCCAACGACCTCCATTGACTCCATTTCACTGTCCAATCTAACCTCCATCGACTCCATTTCACTCTCCTTGATATCCCTTTCACCTCCGGTCCTCCACTCCATCCCTTTCAGTGTAAGGACTACCGCGGTGCCACTGCCGCCTGCCAGACTGGTGTTCAGTGAATCAGTGGGGTAAGCCACTCTTCTCGTCTCTGCTCTTCAATAGTTTGCAGCACCACAAGATTTTTGCTCTGTTTTTATTTTATTTTTTGGATTCTCAATGATTGTTTACCATTTTTGCAAATTCTATGGTTTGTTCAAGTTCTACTCTTAGCTGTTGTTATCAATGGATCTTGATTTCCCCCCCCCCCCCTTTTACTTTAATATGTTGGTGATTACTTCAATTCCTTGTGTGCAATGCCACGGCCACAACGGTGACTCTGATGTTTCTACTCTTTGATTGATCATCAGGTAAGCTCTGTAGCTGCTCTTCTATCTATTCTTGCTATATGTATATAAATGTAACGTGTAATTGTGGTTGTGGCCCTTGTGGGAGGCATGTGTGAATTTCTGTTTGCTTGCGAGTTTACTTACTTTGTGAAGATTCTGAGTAGTGAGGAAATCAGTTTACTTTTTTTTTTCCCACAAAAAATATACTTTAGCTGGTTTTATTTGGTTGTGTTTGGATGAAGTGGACAGATATGAATGTTAGGAATTTATAATTTGAGATAGTTTTTTGGATAGAATTATGTTAATAGCAGAGTATGAAGTATGAACTAGCTACAAAGAAACAAAAGATAAGGATATTTCAGTGAAATTTTAAGGGTTTCTTTGTCACCTTGCAATGTGATTTCGAGTATTTCCACAATGTGGTTTCATCGAGTAGCTTTAGGTATGATCAATCACTTTTGTTGGTAGCTATTGATTGCTATGAAGGGCTAAATCCCCAAAGAAGAATGATATTAAGAATTTGATGTAGAGTGAAGAAGATTTTCTTCTAAATCAGCATCTTTTATTTCTTTTGTTTGCAGAAATTAGATCTCCAAGCATGAATTTCTCATCTATGGTGGTTTTTTCTTAGCATATAAAAGGAACAAGGGACAGAATCATTTCTTCTATGAAAGTGATCACTGCATAAACTCTGAGATTCACATCCCATATCTAAATGGCCCACCAGCAAAACGTATTTGTTTTAGTCTTTTCACAAATGATTTGGTCTCATTTACTGAGAGAATCCACTTTCTTGTTATTCTCATATTTTCATTAATTACCTCAACTAATTAGCACCTAGTTGGAAAAAACCATGCTGATTAATCCAGCTTCTTTTTTAGGGAAAATCCGGACGTTATTATGCTTATTTGGGTAAATTTAACACATTATAGTTAGTTGGGATGTAGATTTTTGTATTAACCTTATCATCATTCTCACAAGTCGTTAAATTAGTATATAATTCTCTATAGATATTACTACGCTACTTAATTGATTAAGCCTAATCAAGCACAAGGATAAATATATTGATACTAAACAAGTCTTTTTTCTCTAACAAACTTCTTAAACATTCCATTCTTCTTATTATATATTAGTATTTAGTGCTACTCCTTTTCTTGGTTTTAAGAGTGTTACGTACCTTCTAATTAAGCTGATATCTTGAGTTTATAAACTGTTCTTATCTCCTTTTCTAGGTAGCTTTAAGATTTGACATGTCCTTTTTTTATAACTTGATATCAACTCAAGAGAAATATTTTGCGGAGCTGAGTTGCATTATGCCTAAACCATTAAGTCTTTGGGTTAAATTAAAATGCTCTTCGACTGGCTAATTATGCGAATTCTTAGCTTGCATCTTTCATTTGTATTAGATTTCATATCATAACTCTTGAGATTGGTGGGATGAAGTCCTAGAATTTCAAATCCCCTTGAATTATTTGAGTTAGGATTGGTTAATCATTATTTATCTTAGCATCCCATCTCTTGTTGTCTTGTGAACTTGATCCTTTGAAGAATTTGCCTAGTGATTATCATTTACATTTTTTACTTACAGCTTCTAAGTTTATTTACATTTTTAGTTGTAGAATGTCAGATCAAGCAGATAGTATCCATAGGAGTAATTCACAAGATAATCCAGCAAGTCATGAAGGGTCTAATACTTCAAGCAACCAACGGAGTTCTAAGAAGAAAAGGGAAATAGCACCACGATTAATTGTGTGGTCACATTTTACTAAATATACAAGCTGAAGATGGAGAAAAAAAGCAAGGTGCAATTATTGCGGTCTTTCTTATGCAGTTGATCCTAGCATAAATGGTACTACTTCACTGAAAAATCACATGAAAAGCTGTTTGAAAAATCCATACAATAATGAGGCTCATGCAACCCAACTAAAACAACAACCACACTCACTTGCACATGGTGGTAAGGTCAGTTCAGTTGTTACTTGGAGGTTTAATCAAACTGATACTAGAAAGGCATGTGCATATATGATTATTGTGGATGAGTAACCATTTTCATTTGTTGAAAAAGAAGGATTTAGGCATTTCATGTCCGTTGCTTGCCCATCTTTCCAAATTCCATCTAGAACTACCATTACAAGGGATTGTTATGATATCTATTTGGAAGAAAAGACAAAATTGAAGGATTTTTTGAGACATTCATCTAAGAGAATTTGTCTTACCACTGATTCATGGACTTCTGAACAGCAAATTAATTATATGTGTCTCACTGCTCATTTTATAAATGATGATTGGGTATTGCATAAAAGGATTCTAAATTTTTGTCCAATAGATAGTCATAAAGGTGAGGCGATTGGAAAAGGGGTGGAAAAATGCTTACTTGACTGGGGGATTGAAAATGTGTTTGCAATTACTGTTGATAATGCGAGTTCTAATGATGTTTCTGTTAGTTATTTGAAGAAAAGATTTTCTAATTGGAGTACTAATTTGCTTGGGGGAAAGTATCTTCATGTGAGGTGTATAGCACACATAATAAATCTTGTTGTTTCGATGGTTTAAAAGAGATTTGTCCTTCCATTACTCGAACACGAGTAGCTATTAGATATATAAGGCAATCTCCGAGTAGGTTGAAAAAGTTTAAGGAGTGTGTTGAAATGGAAAAGATAGAAAGCAAGAGGTTATTATGTTTGGATGTTCCCACTAGATGGAACTCGACTTATTTGATGTTAGATACAGCTTTGAGTCTTGCAAAAGCCTTTGAAAGATTTGAAGATTTAGATCCACATTTTAAATTTGATCTACTGGTTGATCATGGTGGGCTACCTAGTAAGGAAGATTGGGATAATATTTCTCGTTTTGTAAAGTTTTTGGGTCACTTCTATGAACTTACATTGCGGATTTCTGGTTCATTATATGTGACTTCAAATCAAGTGCTTCATGAACTTAGTGATGTGGTTAAATTGTTGAATACCTGGGAATGTAGTGATGATGCAGAGTTGAGTCAAATGGCAAAAAGAATGAGAAATAAATACAATAAGTATTGGGGGAATCATGAGAAAATGAATTTCATCATGTTTTATGCAGTTATTCTTGATCCTCGATTTAAATTGCATTATGTTGGGTGGGTGATTCAAAAGATGTATCCAGATAATATTACTCTTGGGGATAAGGTGAAAGAAGGTATTCACGAGCTTTTTGAGGAATATAAGACGATGAATGTTTCTCAAGTTGATCATTGCTTGCCACTGTTATCATCAAGTGCATCTTCTAGTTCAATTTCAAGTCAGCATTCACAATATTCATTGAAGCCATCATTAAAAAGGCGAAATTTAGAAGTGGAAACTAGGCGTGAGTATGATATGTTTCTTAATGAGGGTAGGGGAGTTGATACAAAAAGTGAATTGGATAAGTTTCTTAGTGAAGAAAGGGAAAAAGATGAAGATGATTTTGATATTCTAAAGTGGTGGAAGCTTAATGCTCCAAGATTTCCTATTGTTGCTCAAATGGCTCGTGACATATTGGCTGCTCCAGTTTCTACAGTTGCTTCCGAGTCAGCTTTTAGCATAGGAGGTCGTGTTCTTGACACGTTTAGAAGCTCTTTGACTCCAAGAATGGTGCAATGTCTTATGTGTGCCAAAGATTGGTTGCGTAATGAAGCAAAACCAGTTAATATTGAAGAAGACATTGACATTCTTGAAAAAATGGATCATGGTAATCTATTTCATGTTCTATTTTAGCTTTTTAATACTTGAAGATATTTATTTATGTCTTAATTTGTTTTCTAACTTTTCATTTAATTTCCTTTTTGTAGAATTTGCAAAATGTGATCATGAATCAACCATTCTTGATCTTTGAAGAGAATTGAAGCGATTGAGAATTCAAGTAAGCTATTTTTCTTTAAATTCATGCCTAAGTATCATATTTTTAGTTAAATTTGTCTCTTGGGAACTTCAATTCACACTTGAGCATTTTTCAGGGGGACTTCGCTTTGAATGGGAGGAACCAAGTAAAGAAAATAAATTGATGTCCACTGTCCAAGACAGAAATGGATAACATAATTATTTGTCTTACTTCTCAATGATTTACTTTTCCTTTGACACTTATATGATGCAATTTGAATGGTCTCATTTCTAGATGTTTGGATGAAGATAATGGATGATGCTTGGATGAATAGTCTCATTTCTAAATGTTTGGATGATGTTTTGATGTTTGTGGAGTTATTGAGAAATATGTGGATGTTTGGATGTTTGGAGTCATTGAGAAATATGTGGATGTTTGTGGGGTCATTGAGAAATATGTGGATGTTTGGATGTTTGGAGTCATTGAGAAATATGTTTGGATGTTTGGTCATGTTTGGATCATGTTTGGATGTTTGATCACTTATATTTGTAGTCTTCTTTTAGTATGTTTGGATGTTTGGTCATGTTTGGATGTTTGGAGTCATTGAGAAATATATGGATGTTTGTGGGGTCATTGGTTGATGGTAGTTCTTGGATGGGGGGTTTCATCATATTTTGTGTAGGTGTTGATGGTAGTTGTTGTTTTCCATTTCTTGCATGTGATCTGTTGTTTGTGGGGATCAATGTTGAAAGCCCACATCAAACATAAAAGCCTTGCTGATAATATTGAGAGAATTTCATGATCTTTGGTTCAAGAAGTTCAATCATGGAAGCCCACATTTTACTATGATTGGAATTTTGAGCCCTAGAGTTCTATCATTAGTTCAATTAGAAAGCTAAATCTTGAATCTTTTAATGCTGAGCACTTTAAGTCCAGGCAGAGATTCTTGTTTCATAGTTAATATTTCCTTAAAGATTGTTTTCCTGTTTTTTTTAGAATGTAAGTCTTGGAGGCCTACCTTATCGGATCATTTATTGTAGCATCAATTTTCTGCAGAGATAAAAGCTGTCTTGTGTACTTGTCTTCTGCAGGGTTGAGAACAATGAGAAGAAGCGGTATGTTCCCTTGTTGGCAAATATAATAGCTCAGATTTATCAAAGACATTTGGTGCATCACGTATTATTGTAATGGTTGTATTTGGTTGAATCACTAGTATGCAATTTGCCTGATATTGAAAGGGGCCAAGGGTTGGTGAGTATGTGTTAGCAGCGTAAGTATGAAGCAAAGAGGACTAGAGTAGATAACCATTGATTCATGACTTGGTGATCACTCTGATCTTATTGACAAGTGACAAATCAATCAGCCCCTCTCTGTAGTTCATGTTTTTTTCTTGAAAACAAATCACAAATGTAAATAAAATCCATTAAATGAAGTCATAAAATGGCATGCATCTATTCCATTGACCACTAGAACATATGTACTGATTTAAGGCTTGTATTGTTTTTTTGGAATTGGAGTCTTAGCCATGAATTTTACACTTGATGCCTTCAAATGGCAGATGCATGCGTAAAGGTTTGAATATTTGCCACAATTGGAAACAAATTTTTGCAGAATTATTGTGCTTTATATACATCATTGCCTCTGATAAAATAGAAGAGTCTTTTCCAGCTGATCTGAGTTTCTTTGCTCTATCTTTCAGGACAGATTCTTCAGACTTTCTTTTGGCTTCAACTTGTTCTTTGGCTCCTCAAGCAATATGATCAATTGAGGAAAATTGGAGGGTTAGGGGCTGCTGTGAATCATGTGAATTGTGATGTTGTGTAATATTTTTCTTTATGCCTATGTAATGTATATGTAATGGTATTGGACTCATTAGTTATAATGGTTGGATTGAATAATGTGTATTGGGCCATTTTTAATATTTTGGACTTTCTATTGGATTTGGATTTGGATTTTAGTGATGTTTGTTGGGCTTTTTTTTTAATGGGTTAGGATTTTTATTTTTCGGTCATAGACCGAACCGAACCGAAAATAGTTCGGTTCGATTGTCCCCGGTTTTGCACAATAACCGGTTCGGTTTGGTTTGACAACAAAAAAATTAAAAACCGAATAAAACCGATTTAAAAAACCAAAAATCGAACCGTTAACCATTTGAACAGCCCTAGGCTCTAATGGCTAGTTACACGCTGTCAAATTTGGTAGGGTTTTGGACTTAGGTTTTGGAGATGGTGCATCCGAAATGTAAGTCCAAAATGGTATTTTTTTTTTTTAGGCAGAATTGATTTGACAATCTTCACATAATTTTGGACGAAGCTTTTGGATGCGAGGTCATCCAAATAACTCAATCTAAAATTCTGAAGATTTAAAACTTTGAAACCGTTTTGTTTATGTGCTTCAAGGTAGAAATAAATTGAATCTTAAGGTAAAGAAGACATAGGAACTTACACAGATAATACCTTAACCAAGATTCCTAGTCTAAAGTTCTTCCACAAGGATTTCTTGGTATGCAATCTCTTAAGTTTGGTCTTCTACTTGATCACCCATTCTTGGATTCTATTGCTCAAGAGTTGCTTAGCAATCTTATTTGCACGCCTTGGAAGAACTGAAGTCAAACATGTCCTATCACATATAGATCACACAAGTTAGTCTGCATTAACATAGGAGAATGCCCTTAGGGCTAACAATCTCTCCCTTTTTGAGTGATGACAAACTTGATGGGATTGTAATATAAAAATAATGATCTGTACAGTACAGACATGCTAGACTGAGAGGAATAAGAATATATATATATTTCTAGATGCAATCTCTTATTATAGGATTCAAAGAGTGCTTATGAGATTAAGATAGAAAATTAAAGCATATACTTATAAACATGGCTCAATGAGCCTATGGCCTAACCTACTTCCATATCCTCATTCCTTCCATCAAAGGACTATTTCACAAGGAAATAGCCGCAAATAGTAGTCACAAAAAAATTTATAGATATGTACATAAGGATGTATAGAAGATAAATCATAAGATGTAATGCTCTCCCTTAGTATGTGCATATATGAATCACAAGATATAAAGCCATGAAGTGTGTTTGAGAATCCGACTATATTTCAAGATTTTGGACTTTCAAAACATGCATCCAAAATGGGGTAAAATAAGGTAGAAGCTGATCTTTTAAAAACTCATTTTTGGCCTGATCTTTTAGATTGAAGAAATGTGAGTCCAAAACTCCCCCTTTGTATGTGTAGGCTAAAAATGAATTTTCACTAAAATAGATAAGAGGTTTTTAATCCAACCTGATTTTCTCAAGGTATTTCAACACAAGGAATTTTCTGTGCAACCAAGGAGAATTTTTCATAAGCATAAATATCCTCATCATCCAAATATTTAAACAAAATGCATATCATATCCATAGGCAAAACCAAATCATCTAGCTTACTCAAAATCAGTTAGAATACACAATGAACTCATACACACACTTCAATCTTATTAGTCCATTACAACAACTTAACATTCTCTATCAAATCACCCAATTCTTCACGGTCCACATTTTCAGACTACAACTATGAACAGATATAATTCATCTTAAGCCATATAAATTTATAATCCTCATAAGCAGTCGCAATCATAATCCATAAATTTCAAATCATAACCCTCAAAGACCAACATACAACCATAATAATATATTCACAATTCACAATCCATATTTATAAGGGCTAAGATCAGTGGAAGAGATATCATCATAGCAAAAAAATTGCACAGTACAATGTTTGATCAATTCCAAAAGAAATTTTCAATCTCCACATCACAATCTCTTCTTAGTCCATAGCATAATCTCCATAACTGCATCAAATCATCAAATTCACAATCTCTAAATAATATATTTTCTCCTCATTTGTCTTCCGTCAAAAAAATAACAATAAGTAGTAGTATCCGAAGAATGCCCAAAACAGGGATAGCAATGAGCAGTAAGTAATATCAGTCAATAAGAAGAAGTAGTAAACTAGCAGTAATATTAGTCCAAGATTAAGATAAAAGTGTTCATAGAAAAATATAGTGTGGAAAGCAGGAAATTTGGGAAGAAAAGAATTGTGTCATCAAGAATAAAAGTTAGCTAAAGAGGTCATCATTCAGTGGTTGTTATATGCCATATCTCATGAAATAAGGATAGTCATAGCCTTAGCATTGACACCCTTCTTTGAATGTTGTTCACAATTCTTTTGGACTATTGTTTTACCACGACATGCTTCAGTTTTTGGCCAGATGGGCTGCTAAATGCAGCTTCTTTGTCTTGCTTGAGAACTTCTTTGTCAACAGTGGATGCAGCAGTTGTGGGTTCCTTGGTGTGCAGAGATGGGACAGTAGTAATATCAGTCTTTTTCTCATTCTCTTTCTCAGTCTCTTTCTCTAGCTGAATATCAATTTCTTCCGTGTTGAAGGAATGATAGGTTCAAGTTCAAGCACGAGTGGAGGAACTTGTTCAGTCGAATGGTCTTCAACTTTATATTGTTTTCCTTTCACATTTGTCAGCCTATTTTCCAAAATATTCAATTCACCTTTGACTTCTGCACTCAGACTGTTTTATCTTGGTAGATAGCAGATTTAGAGAATCTAAAATACTCTGCATTTTCCCACTTTATTGAGTTTTCTGCTTCCCTTTACTTGATGTTTCCCCTTGAATTTCAGTCTCAACTTTTCTTTTGTTCGTCTTAATGAAGCATATTTTCTTTGGCTTCACCAATGTTTCTATGTCATCCTCAGTAGCCTCTTTAAGTAATGTCCATTGATTATTCACTCGAATGGATCCCATTTTCTTAAATAAATCACTGCTATAGATGTTTTTCTTACAGTGCTTAGGGGCAACCATACTCACATCAAAATTGAAGTATTTGAATAGCGTGGTGAGAAGATTTCCAAAAAGCAATGATTTGTTTGATGTGTTCTGGAATAGAATTAGCAATTTCACAAGCAGAAATCCAAAGATAATTTGTTGTCCTTCTAACAGAGCTGGCATCAACACTATTTGTAAAAAACATACAGATGTCTTGTGACTCGATATCACCATGGTTGAGATATAGTAATCACCCCATTCCATTTAACCACTTGGCAATTCAATCACTTGAATTTTTAAAACTCTTGGCACCAGTAAATTTCATCTCAAATCAACTCAGTTCAAACAAAATTTTAGAATTTTTTAGGCAGTTCATTTCAAAAAATTGTATTCTATTGTCTCTGATATATATAAAAAAAATCGTATTTAACAGCGATGGTCAAACTCGAGGTTCACTTCTCCAATTTTAGACATATACCACTGCACAATAAACCTGTTTACTATTTCCTCATGCTATCCCTTCTTAGATTCGCATAGAATTCTCAAACTAGTGGGGAGTATAATTTCTTATTCACAGATAAAAGAGATTCATAACAGAATAATTCAATCAAACTCAGAATGTTTGCATAATTTAGAAAGACTTCAGAAGCAACCCAAAAACCCATAGTGATGGTTTTATTTCTGGATACCCAATTGTTATACTCACTTTTTGAGTTGAGAATTCGAGGTACCTATGAGTTCGAGCTTTTTCTCTTCTGGAAGTTGTTTTGATAATACAGTTTGAGGAGTTGGTTCATCAATAGCAGCTTCCTTGTTCTTTTTCTTTATAGGTATCGGTATAACGACAATCGATTTCCTTGTCACTGCCTTCTTTTTGGTGTCCTTCACTTTTATCTTGGTTCCTTTGCTAGGTTTCAGAGATTTAGCCAATGCGAATAGGATTGAATATTTTATTTTTCTGGTTTTTGTCGAGAGAGAGCGAAATCTGAAGGTAAGAGAAAGGTGATGAGAAAATGATAGCTTTTTGAATTTTTGAAAGAAGAAGACTCAAATAGATTTGAATTCTTTTTGGGGTTTATGAGGTATTGAAGAGTATAAGTACAATTTAGTACATTTGAGAAAGGTGATTTTTAAAAATAAGTAATGATATTCTGATAAGAAGAGAGAGTGTGTTGCAGCCAAAAAAGAGCAGGAATGTTTAGAACTCAAAAAAATTGAACATTTGGACACAAATTGTCCATCCAATTTCCCTATCCAAAAGGTGGAATAAAATAATTTATGTTGAGGGGATTTTGGATTCACATTTTTCAGATATTGCGTCTAAAAATTCTATCCAAAACTTATATCTTTAGTAGTTCTACAAAAATGAACAAACAAATCTTTGGCAAATTATTAGTTTCATAATTTTGGTAATTCCCAAACCTCTTCTTAGATGATTGAATCTTTCTTCAGCCAGTGGTATGTGAATATATCTTTTGAGTAGTTCCTCGGCATACTTGGCTTGATTTAGGAAGATATCATTGACGGTTTACTTGGTTTGTAATTCGAGGAAAAAATTAAGTTATCCCATCATACTCATCTCAACCTCTCACTGCATTGTCTTGATAAATTTCTTGCATAGAGAATCATTAGTAACTCTAAGGATAGTATCATCAGCATAGATTTGAACAGTAAGAAGGTCTTCAGAATTTTTAGATTTTAAAGAATAGAGTGGTATCAATCAATCCTCTTGAAAACCTTTTGAAAGTAGAAATCCACTGAGTTTTACATATTAAGCACGAAGAGATTGTTTTAAACCATAAAGATTTTTGAAAAGTTTAAAGACATAGTTTGAAAAATATTCATGAATAAAATCAGAAGGTTGTTCTATAAACACTTCCTCTTTAATAAAATCATTTAAAGAAAAAACCTACATGACGTCCATTTGGTAAAGCATAAGGTTTTTGAATGATGCAAGGACAAGTAGCATTCTAATGGATTCCAATTGAGCAATCAGGAGCAAAAGTTTCATCATAATCAATACTTTCTTCTTGATTGAATCCTTGGGCAACTAATCTAGCTTTACTTCTAATAACAATGACATGCTCATCGAGTTTATTTTTGAAAACCTACTTAGAATCAATTACGAGATGGTCAAGTGGTCTAGGGACAGGCTTCCAAACTTGATTTTTTATTTTTTTTAAATTGGTTCAACTTTTCTTGCATGGCCATAATTAAAAAAATTATCATATAAGGCTACATCAATTCAATTAGGTTCAATGCTAGAAAGTAAAGCAAAATTATCAACAAAATACCGTTTGATTTTAACTTCGTAGCTAGGATCACCAATGATATGATCTTTTGGATGGACAGTTTTAGACTTCTAATCTTTTGGCAGATTCAGATCTGTGTGCTCGAAACTTCCTTGCTCACTTTGTTCAACTTGTCGTTCTTCTAGTTCTTCTTCTTTGGCATGGTTGTTAAGTGATGGAGCTTCATGATGTTCAATGTCATTTTCCTTTGAGCTACCTATATCATTATCATCTTTTAGTGCAAGAGATAAGGTCTAAGTAAATAAAAAATATCATCTACTAATACATAAGTATACTTCTTACCACTTAGGCTAGTAGTCCTTATTGGTCCAGACAAATCCATATGTATTAGTTCAAGAAGATTTGAGGTTAAAATCATTTTATTTAATTTGAAATATGTCTCAGTCTGTTTTCCAAAATGGCAAGTATCACATAATTGATTTTTGTCAAATATTATTTTGGGCATAAAAGTATTTGATTAAAACAATGAATAGAAAGAGGAGTGTAATGCTTGTGTTCACAAAGATAGATTGCTTCGCAGCTGATGGAATGCAGACATGAATCTTTTAACGCACCACTAAATGGTAGGAAGATGGTTGTTTTAAAGATGAAAATTTGAGGCATTAAATACAGACTTTTTGTAGAATACAAAGAACTAATCAACAAAGGTAGAGATTAAGATCAAATTCTTTGATCTAACAACCAGTAAAAATATAGCAGTGAAATGCGGATGAAATGCAAAAGAAAAGACCCATGGATTTATAGTGGTTCGATCCTCAACCGATCTACATCCATTACCTTAAGTACCCGCTTAAGGATTTCAATATAATCACTAAAACTTTTTTCTCAAATCAATGGTAGTAGGCTACACTAATCTTACATAAGATGATGACCATACGATTTTACACCTAACCTTTTCAAACACACAATCAAGGTTCACCCCAATCGAATTTTACACCACAACCTTGATACATTCACCAAACAAAGCTTATCCCAATTGGGTTTTATACCACAACCTTGATACAAGATAGAATGAAGGAAAACTTATAGAAATAGCTCACATGTTTGAGCAGATATGAACAGATGAGCACTAACACTTTTTACCTTTTGAAGCAATTTGATTTCACTTTGAAGCACAATGAAAATCAAGATTTTTGTATTTTAAAGTGTAAGAATGTTTCATAGAAAGATAGCACAAAAATCTTGAAGAAAATAGTGTTTAAAAGCCTTTTATAAAAGCAAAAAGTGAGGCTCTAATGACTAGTAACAACTAGTTACACGTTGTCAGATTTGCCTGAGAGTTGGACTCAAGTTTTAGACGATGGTGCATCCGAAATGTAAATCCGAAATGACACTTTTCATGCAGAATTGATTTAATACTATTCACAAGATTTTGGACGAAGCTTTTGGATGCGAGGTCATCCAAACAACTCAATTCAAAATTTTGAAGACTTAAAACATTGAAATCTTTTTGTTTGTGTGCTTCAAGGTAGAAATAAACTAAATCTTAAGGTAAAGAAGACATAGGAATTTACACAGATAATACCTTAACCAAGATTCTTAGTCTAATGTTCTTCCACAATGATTTCTTGGTATGCAATCTCATAAACTTGGTCTTCTACTTGATCACCCATTCTTGGATTCTATTGCTCAAGAGTTGCTTAGCAATCTTATTTGTACACCTTGGAAGAATTGAGGTCAAACATGTCCTATCACATATAGATCACACAAGTTAGTCTTCATCAATGTTTGTCATAAGTTAAAACACAGGAGAATGTCCTAAGGGCTAACATAGGGAAAGTTGTTGGCTAACTCTTACATTATGGGTTTAAACTTTGCTTAACTTTGAGTTGTGATAAGGAATATGAGGAAAAAATATCTTTGAGTGGAAAGATTGAGTGAAAAAATTTTGATTGTGAGTTGAAAATTGAGAAAAATGAATTGATTGTTGTTTCATCTTTGAATGTGAGAAAATACTTTTTGCTTGATTATGGGGACCAATACGAATAGTGAAGAGAAATCTACTTTTTTGAGGCTATTAATTCCCGAAAGCAAAAGAGAGAAAAAATGGTGAAAAAAATGATGAATGATGACTAAAAGAAGGCCAAGATGGTGTGTGAAGAGAAACTCATTCACTTGAGTAGGGGTGGCAATTGTGTCGTGTCCGAATTGGCGAGTCGTATTAACCTGAGATAATTACACACGACACGATTAATAAACGTGTCTAATTTTGTAATACGAATACGATAAAAAAAATAAACGAGTTGACACAACACGATCAGACACGAAAATTATATAGATAATTACTAAACCTGCCAACCCGCCAACCAGAATACCTATTAAACCCGCCAACCTGACAAGTAGTTGCCTTTACATATGTCTTGACATTTCTTTTCCTTTTTTTTCTTCTTGGTCTCTAAATATCAATTGTTTCAAAAAAGAGCTAAGCTGTCACTTGTAGAGGAGTTTGTGCCTTAAAAAATAAAAAATAATAAACGGGTTCGCAGGTTGAAACGGGTTGAACCCATTTATGATTCAAATACATTTAATGTTAAATGGGTCAACTTGTTTTGACTTGAACCTATGAAACCCCAATCCTAACCCGCTATAACTGTATCATTTTCAGGTCATGTTCAACATTGTTACTCCTACACTTGAGGCTATTAATTCTCTAAGTCATTGAAAAAATTGAGAGAAAAATATAGCGTTTTTCTTAAATCTTGACTTGAGTTGTGTGCAATTTTTAGGTTTATAATGCTTGAGTTGGTAAGTAGCTTGACTTGTATGATTTATATTATCTATATTTTTACTTGAAGAGTGAACTAATTTTCTTAAACTAAGGTATAAACTTACTGAATTTGACTTCAAGATTTTTGTGATGTCTTATCAAATGCTTCAAGTTGCAATTGTTTTCAAATGGTTGAAGGAATAGCAAGGTTCTATCTAAAGTTTGAAAGGAAGTTATAATTCTTGTTATGATTTAAAATTTTGGAAGAATAAGATCTTGTATTTTCTTGATTATTTTCTTTTTGACTTAAGTGTTTTACTTGAGGATAAGCAAATGTTCAAGTGTGGGGGAATGTGATAGGGGCTAAATTCATCACTATTTTCCTAGTTATTAATATGAGATATTTTTTTATGTAATAACTAGGTATATTCCTTTATGTTTGATATTTTGCTTGTGGAAAGTGTTTTAAATGAATTTGTGCAGGATTTATGAGATTTCGAGCAAAAGGTCATAAATTCTAGCCTTGGCCTAGCGCCAAGTCAAGCTCATGCACCAGGCGCTAGGCCTACTCTGAAAAATAGAGCAAAAACAGAGCAAACATTGAGGAGGAAACCAGAATGCACCTGGCACCAGGTGGATCGAAGTGAGCCGACTCCAAGTCCAACCTGTTCAATAGTGATTTTGTGCACGAATTTGGTATCTTCCAAAGAATTTTGATGTTTTTTGAATTCTACTCAGATAAGACTTTTGAAGCCACGAATTTTGGTATCAAGGAAGCTTATAAAGACAAGAAAAACACAAGAGAAATGTGTGAATCCAATGATCAAAGTTGCCAATCACTCAAAAAATGAGAAAATTCATCATTTAAGGGGCATTATTCATTTAAGGAGGGCTTGTCTATGAGTTCTTTCTTTTACCTTTGTTTTCTTTTTTTAGAATAATGATGTAATTAATATTTTCATTGTAATTTGACATTGTTTTTAGGATTCATGATTTCTTGAGTTAATTTAGTCTTTTTGATCAATTGATTATTTGTCTTGGGATTTTATTACTTATTTTTATTGCAAAGTTGATTGGTTGATTTTTTTTTATTAACTTGCTTGAAAAATGGGTTGATAATGACTTCAATTAATTAATTTCATATTTGTTATCTCTTAACTTATTTGAAAAATGGGTTAATTGCCAAGAACTTAAGTAATCGAAAGGTAGTTGATGATTACTAGAATATGGATTCATTGACTAATTTTATATTTTAAATCACCTAAAATATAGGGGTTTGTATGAGGATTAATTTTAATGTATCTTTTGGCTAAATTGGTTGAGATAGAATATATTCACTAATTTAACTAGAAGATAATGATTTCATAGATTGCAAACGAATTGGGTCTATTTTAAATCCTTCATGAGACCAAGATGATAATTGATTATAATAGTTGTTAAGTGATTCATTGTCATATTTTTAAAAGTATTTGTCTAAATTGCATATTTTTACATCCTTGAGTTATGTATATATTTTTTCTTTTTTTATCTTATCAATTTATTAGATCAGTTAAACAATGAATGAAAAGTGATTAGTGTGTACTTATTCCTTTGAGAATCAATATTTGTTAATTTTCTACATTATACTTGCGATAAGTATACTTACTCGTATGTGTAATTTGGAATTAATGTTTTAATTAAAGCTTGACTAAGGGATAAATTTAAATTTAATAATTTTTATACACTCAAAATTTACGTATAAAAAATATTCATGTAATTTTTTCCAGATGAATATGTTTGCATGTCTTCTGGTTTGTTGATATCCGAGAAACCATTTCTGTTTTCTTCATTCCAAGCTTCAAACTAGCATGGAACTCAGAACCACCTTCCTGTTTAACTTGCCTGAGAATATCATGTTTTGGTTTAGATTCTATATCCATAGAGATGCAAAGAGACCCATCAAGCACGTACCATAGCCCAAAATGTTCACCTATACCACTGTAACTACTATTTGTTGGATTAATTTTGTAAAGTTCCATTATTTTGGATCTAAAAAAGCCTACATGAAAGTCAACACTCGTCAGTATGGCAGCCTTGATTGCAAGTTTGCAACCATCTCTTACTCTCACACACAATACTATAAATAGCCTGAATAAAATCTTGAGGGATTGCACTTCTTCTCTTCTCACTAAAAGACTCAACAAAGACCCAACAGGAGCAATGGCTAGATGGAGTTAAAGAAAGGACATTTGTGCTTCCCAAGTACTTGTTGAATTGTCTACAAGAAGCATTGAGTTTTATGATATAAAACTATGTGATTTATTGATTATACCCTTAATATAGGTGGCAAGTAAGGTTTGTGTGTTGTGTCAATCGAACTTGGCCACCTTTGAGGTCGCAAAGAGTATAAAAAATTTTAATAAATTCATTTGGGACCTAAAAAATCAGGGGAAAAAATATTTTTGGACTATCTTGTAGCAAGTAAAATATATTAGGGACTATTTATGTAAATTTACCTTTTTTTATTTTTATAATTCTCTTCTATGTAATTGTTTAGTTAATTAGTTATTAATATATTTTCTTTATTATTTAATTCTTAGTTAAAATTTTATTTTATTTTATTTAAACATTTTTTTTTTGTGTATACAAGAAATACAAAATAATATAACTGATGGTTCCCACTTAAAATAAATAACTGATAGTGCCTACTTAAAAATATTTATTCTAAGTCCAATAAATTTTTATTATCACTTAATTGATTAAGATATACTAAAATTTTGTAATAAATTTTAAATGAAATGAAATTAACATGGCAAACTATTCTAGTAACCCTCTAACTATTACAAAATCTAACTTTTACCCTCCAACTAAAAAAAGAGTAAAACGCTCCCTTGAACTTTTTAATTGTCCAAATCTTGCCCTTCCGTCCGTTAATTGTTAATGGAATTTTGGTAATTTTTACATTTTATATTAAAATATTATGGACAAACTGTTCTGGTAACCCTCTAACTATTGGTTTGTCCAATTTTTGTCCTCCAATTTTAAAAAAAAGTGTAAAATAGTTTCTCAAATTTTCTAATCGTCCAAATCTTACCCGTTGGTCAACTGTCTATGTTGTTAATTTTTAAGGATATTTCGGTAATTTTATATTTTAATTAAAAAATATTATTTTCTTATTTTTATTTAATTTAAAATAATTTCTTTTATCTTTATTGTTTTCTTTCTTTTTCTTCTTCCAGTTTCCTCTTCTTCTTGCTCGCTCTTGGTTGCCGCCGCAATTCCACTTTCACCGGAATTGGAGAAAACCAATTCTTCCAAGCGCATCTTGGAACCGAAGTGAGTGGATCATTTTGCAACTAGAAGCTAGGGAAGGATTGCTAGAAGTAGGGGATCGTTGTCAACTGGGCCGAGGCTGGAGCAGCATTACCACTATTTGGGAGTTTATTTTTCTTTAATTAACTTACCACTATTTTCTTTAATTATTCCAACTTACGGCCCTTGTTTTGCCCATAACATATTTTAATATAAAATATAAAAATTACCAAAATGCCATTAACAATTAATGGAATTGTCAATTGACTGTTGGTCAACTGATAGAAATTATGCAAAATTTCGATGCTTAAAAAGTTCGAATAAACGTTTTATACATTTTTTAGTTGAATGACAAAAATTAAATTTCATAATAGTTGAAGGATTATTAGAATAGTTTGTCCTTAACTTAAATTTGAAATCTGAATATATTAAATACTCATCTAATTATTAATATTTTTTTATATTTAATCTAAATTGTAATAAGATAAAGTATAAAAATATATTATAATTAATTCAAACTTTAGATTTTAGGATTTAGTGTTTAAACTTCAATTTTCAGAATTAAACATTTAAATATTTACATTTCAATCTTCAAACTTTAGTTTTAATAGATTAAGTGATTCATTGTTCCAACTTATAGTTTCGCCTTGTTCTTGAAATTACGTAATTAAACAGTTTAATATATAATTTATTTATTCATTGCACAAATCACGATTAATATATATATATATATATATATATATATATATATATTTGTGGCATTGTTGTATTATTACTGAGTCTTTTGTGTTTGGATTGATGCATAACTTCTAACATCAAATTAGGCAACATAAATATAGTAAACCCTCAAATGCAAGATCAACAATGCCATAATCTCCAAGTTCAAAGGTGTCTCAAGTTTACATGCTAGGTTTTCAATCCTTCTAGGAAGCTAAGAGACTCTTAGACATTCTAGGTTTTATAATTCGTAGAAATCACATTTTTTTTTTTTAATATAAAAGACATCCCTATTCCAATTTGCCATTGTCTCCCTCAATAATTGGGAAGGTATAAAGTCTTTGGTGGGTGAATTCTTGGGAATAACAGATATTTCTATAGTTGATGACGAGGTTCTATTTCGTAAGTTGAAAAAATTTAGAATTTGGAATACGAAGAATTTAAAAATATAGGAAGACTTAAGAGAAAGAGGATGAAAATGTTATTTCGCACGTAAAGCCATGCCTTCAACATTTAGAATTATTCGAGTGCCTAATGCTAGAAAAGTTGCTTCATCACCTTCTGTGCTGAATGAGAAATACTTAGGTGGACCCGATCCACTGTAAATTACCACTAATATTAAAAGTTATATATTTTTAAAAAGTATAATAATTTAAAATAGTGATTCATGATGGATCGAGTCCACCCAATTATTTTCCGTGCTGAATGTTTCAACAACTATTGGATGCGGAGCTTTAGAGGAACACTGCAGCAAGAATAAAGGGGGAGAAAATTGGATTCACATACCCCACATTCCTACAATTGATTGACAAATTCAAATGGAGTGGAGGAGACAAACAGGGATACCATTTGCTAGTTTCCAGAAATTTGTTTTCAAAATTTTTATCTTGTGTAAAATTAACGTGTATTTTATTTCGAGTCTTTAGCAATTATACTTTTTTTCTATAAAACATTTAATCTTATCCTTTAAATATTATTTATTTCTTTACTAATGGGGCTCCTAGTTTAAAAAATTTATCAATTTTCATTTTTTAATAAAAACAAAAATTCTATTGCGTTCATTGAAAGAATGCAAAAAAAAAAAAAAAAAAAACGATGAGATCCAAATGTTATGAATCATACAAGAGCGGTAGCAAGGTACCATCGTCTTTTGTTCCTTTTTTTCACTCTGAATTTCTTTTGGCACTTTTATCTTGTGAAAAAAAAAAAAACCCAATTGCAGAAATTGCATCTCCTTTGGCAGTTCGAAATTTTCTTTCCTAAAATTTTTATTTATTGTAAAACAAATAACTCTATATGTTTTAATTTTCATCTCACAAATTCATATTTTTAAATAATTCACACATCTTCATAAAAAATGAAAATAAAGAAAACTGATGATGCACTTACAATCTCTGATGATGCACTCACAATCTTTTAAGTTACAACACAGAAGTGTAGAGTTATTATATATGCAGGCCAAAAGATTTTTTATAATCTTTATTTTGACTACTCAAAACTTAAAATATCTGTTGTTTTACTTTGAGATTTTAGTCTAAAATCTTGTATAAGACATAAAAAATTATTTCAAAACATATCCTGCTAAGTGCTATTTATCATCATTGTTTTATCATTCTAATCAAATACTAATTATTTATTTTCTCTTTATGACATAGTCTATAATTTCCTAAAAACGTGAAAATGAATTGTAAAATTATGAGATGAAAAAAAATTTTAAAAAAATGTTGTGGAATTGCTGGTATTTGGATAGGCCACATTCAAGAGCACAGCTGGCAATGTGTGGAGTCTGGCTGATGGATGCAATGATACAGTAAACTCCCAAAAGGAGAATTAATAATGCTAATTTCTCCTAACTTGTTATGAATTAGTGGATATGGATGTCAACTATTAAGAGTTAGTGGAGACACAACTACTACGTATTAGTAGAAAATGATTAATTCCACTAATAGATCTCTTCTCCAAGCTTGAGTGATATACCAATTGTGAGAGAATTGTTAGAGAAAATCGTGAGAGAAAAGAAAGAGAGAAGTTTAAAGAAATTCTTGTGCAAATAATAGTTAGAGATTTATTGTGTATAGATTTTATTCTAACACTGCCAAAATTTTATAACACATTATCAACACGAGTCTCTGCCATTACAAAAGACAGAAGACTAAAAGCACGAGTTTTTGCCAGAAGACTAAAGGAACGTATTTATTGATCCCTATAGTTAACCTTACTAAACTCGAATTTGTAACTCTTGATATTTTTGGAAAAAATTATATGTCATGGGTTCTCAATGCAGAAATACATCTAAATGCTGAAGGCCTTAGTGAAACTATTAAAGAGAAAAAATAGTGTATTTGCGTAACAAAAGGCCAAAGATTTGATTTTTATCCGTCGTTATCTTGACGAAAATTTGAAAATAAAATATCTTATTGAAAAAGATCCATATGCCTGTAAGTAAATTTAAAAGAAAGATTTGACCAATTGAAGATGGTCGTACTATCAATTGCATGGTATGAATGGTTGCACCTGAGATTGTAAGATTTTAAAATCATGAATGAATATAACTCCGCCATGTAAAAAATTACATCTCAGTTAGAATTATGCTGGAAAAGTTACTGATGAAGATATGCTGGAAAAGACATTCTCCATTTTTCATACCTCGAATATTATCCTGCAGCAATAATATCGAGAAAAAGGATATACAAAATTTATTGATTTAATTGCAGCCCTCCTCATTGCAGAGAAAAATAATGAGTTATTATTGAGAAATCATGAAGCCAGACTAACTGGCTCAACAACACTCCTAGAAGTGAATGCTATTGGCTCTAACAGAAGCCATAGTTATGGTCGTGGTTATGGTAGTGGATATGCTTGATATTTCTTTTATCACAATAATAATCAAGTTGTGAGAAATACTAGCCACCTGAAGTGGGAAAGAAAAAATACTAAGGGAAAAGAAAAAGAAATGCAATAAAATTATGAAGATAAGTGTTATAGATGTGGAATGAAAGGTCATTGGTCACGTAACTGTCGTATGACCAAACATTTAGTGGAATTATATCAAGTTTTATTGAAAAAAATAAAAATGTTGAAGCAATTTTTTTTCAACATCTAGTGAATGATGCCGACGACAATAATATTGATCCTGAAGATCTTAATATCAATATTACCCATATAGATGTATTTGATTTTTTTCACCCGACGGTAGGATAGACCATTTAATTGGTGATAGTAGTGTCCGGAAGAATTAATGCCTCACCCTGCTAATTTTTATTATATTCTAATAATATTTACGTTTGCATATATATATATATATATATATATATATATATTTGTTCAAACGGCTGTTGTTAACGATGATGTATGTATTATTGATAGTGGAACTACACACACCATACTAAAAAATGAGAAATATTTTTGTTATCTCATAATGAGAGAAATAAATATTTCTACTATAAACGGTAGTACAAATTTAATTGAAGGCTTTGGAAGAGTTAATATATTGTTTCCTGAAGGAACAACAATTAATATTGATAGGGCATTATATTTCTCAAAATTCAAAAGAAATTTATTGAGTTTTAAAGATATCAGCAGAAATGGGTATCAAGTTGAAACAAATGAAGAAAATGGTATTGAACATCATTATATTATTCAAATTAATTTGGGTAAGAAATCTATATTAGAAAAAGTACCGTCTTTTTCTATTAGCCTATATTTTATAAAAATATATACAATTGAAATTCATCATCTAATAAACCAGAAGTTTACTGAGCCTACTACTTTTAGCATTTGGCATGACTGGTTAGGTCATCCGGGATCTACCAAGATAAAAAGAATAATTGAGAATACACATGGTCATCCATTAAAAAATAAAAAGATATTAACCTCAAAAAAATTCTCATGTGCTGCATGTTCCTTAGGAAAATTAATTATTAGACCATCACCACTAAAATTAGGAGCTGAAAGTCTTATATTTCTTGAACGGATTCATGGAGACATTTGTGGACCTATTCATCCACCATGTGGATTGTTCAGATATTTTATGGTCTTAATTGATGCATCATCCCGATGATCACATGTGTGCTTATTGTCTACCGCACTTGCTCAAATAATTAAATTATGAGCATAATTTCCCGACCATCAAATTAAAAATATCCGTTTGAATAATGCTGGTGAATTTTCATTACATGCTTTTGATGCATATTACATGTTTGTGATTAATGTTGAACATCCTGTAACTCATGTTCATACATAAAATGGTCTTGCTGAATCTTTTATTAAAAGATTACAATTAATTACTAGATCATTATTAATGAAAACAAATCTCTCAATATCTGCCCGGGGACATGCTATTTTACATATTGCAGCACTTGTACGTATAAGGCCAACTAGTTATCATAAATTCTCTCATTTGCAATTAGCTTTTGGTTTAGAACCAAATATTACTCATTTAAGAATTTTTTAGTGTGTTGTATATGTTTCAATTGCACCAAACCAATGTACAAAAATGGGTCCTCAAAGAAGAAATAGGATATACATTGGATATGATTCCCCCTCTATTATCAGGTATGTTGAACCCTTGACAGGAGATGTATTCACAGCAAGTTCTGCTGATTATCATTTTGATGAATCATTATTCCCTAAATTAGGGGGAGAACATAAACAACATAAGAAAGATCTTGCTTGGATAGTATCATTAAATTATCTTGATATGCTCACAAATACGTGTAAACTTGAAGTTCAAAAGATAATTCATTTGCAAAGCATTGCAAATCAAATGCCAGATGCTTTTTTTGACTCCAGAAGAGTAACAAAATCGCATATTCTAGTTATGAATGCTCCTATTCGAATTAAAATCCCAACAGAACAAAAGATTATATCTATAGCCACTGAGTTAAAAGCACGCCAGAAGCGTTGCCGACTTCTTAGTTCTAAAGATAAAAAATCTCAAAAGAAGAGAGGATTAAATGATCCAGATGATCATATTGAAGAAAAGAATGATAAAGACCAAGAGAGAACTGATGACAAAATAAAAGAACTAGAAGTTGATGAAAGTAACACTGAAATTTTTATCAATTATATCACTTCCGGTAGAAGTTGGAATAGAATAGAAATAGTTATTGATAATATGTTTGCATACAATATATCTTTTGATGTTACACAGGATAATGATGATCTTGAACCAATATCAGTTGATGAATGTCGGCATAGAAAGATTGACAACAATGGAAAGATGCAATTCAATCAGTGCTAAATGTACTGACAAAATGTGAAATCTTGGAACATGTAGTTCGAACATTGAAAGGTATAAAATCTGTTGGCTACAAATGGATATTTGTGCGAAAGTGCAATGAAAATAATGAAATTGTACGATATAAAGCATGGTTAGTAGCCCAAATTTTTTCACAAGGTCATGTATTGATTATGATTAAAGTTATTCTCCTATTGTTGATACTATTACACTCTGATATCTTATTAGTTTGGTAGTACATGAAAAGATAGATATACGCATATTAGATGTTGCCACTGTTTACTTGTATGAAAATTTAGAAAATTATGTTTACATGTAAATCCCCGAAGGATTTCGCATGCACGAAGTATATAAACATTATCCTCGTAAAAATTACTCAATCAAGTTACAGAAATCATTATATGGCCTGAAGCAATTTGGGCATATGCGGTTCAATCGTCTTAGTGAATATTTATTGAAAGTGAGATTTAAAAATGACCAGGTATGTCTATGTGTTTTTATTAAAAAATTTGATTCAAAATTTATGATAGTATCTATATATGTTGATGATATTAATCTTATTGAAACTCCAAAAGAGCTCCAAGAAACAATTGATTATTTTAAAAGAGAATACGAAATCAAATATTTTGGTAAAACTAAATTTTGCCTTGGTTTACAAATTGAACATTTGGAAAGTGAAACATTTATTCATTAATCAACATATACAACAAAAGTTCTAAAAAGATTTTACATGGACAAAGCACATCCATTGAGTATTCTAATGATCGTCCGTCATTATATGTGAATAAAGATCCTTTTCGACCTCAAGAAAATAATGAAGAACTCTTTAGTCTTAAAGTACCATATCTCAGTGCAATTGGTGCATTGATGTATCTTGCTAATAATACACGACCTGATATTGCATTTGTTATCAATATATTAGCAAGATTTAGTTCTTCACCAACACGATGATATTGGAATGGAATTAAACAAATCCTTCGTTATCTCAAATGTACAATTGATCTCAGATTATTGTATTCAAATAAAATCAGCCCAACATTGATAGATTATGCAGATGCTGATTATTTATCTGATCCACATAAAACACGTTCTCAAACGGGCTATCTATTTACATGTGAAAATACTGCTATATCATGGCATTCTACAAAACAATTTATAGCAGTTACTTCTTCAAATCATGCTGAAATTATAGCCATTCATGAAGTAAGTGAATGTTTCCATAACCCTTGCTGGTTAGTTACCCTTCTTCCTATAAGATTTTGCTCACTGTGTAGCTACATTGTCAGTGCTTGTATTCTGTAATGCTCTCCCGATAATGATCTCTCGTCAGCTTGCTGTTTCTTCGTGTTACTTGCTTCTGATAATGCCATAGGCTCTATGGGTCCCGATTCATCTTAGTTGGGTTGATATCTCATCTATTCTTCTAGCCTGTGTTTTTTTTTTCCTTTCTTTTCCAAGTTCTTCTCCCGGTCTCCCCTATAAGTGCCTGGTATCCCTACCAAGTATTCATTTTGTAATGCTGTATGTTGAGGGTTGTTCCATACGTCCAGGTCTAGAAAAAAAAATCATTCTTTAATCTTCATATTCCTCGGCTTCTTGTGAATTCCGGTTTGTCAGTCCCCCCTTGACCCACCTCCCTCTCGGTCTATAACATATTTCCCCCGTAGCTCCTTTCCATGTTTGTCAGGTAGTTAGTCTACCTAACTTTGGACTTTAATACCCGATTCTAGTTGCTTGTCTTCTTCCTATTATCCGTTTGTCCCTATTCCCATCTCTCTTTGTGCCGAGCAGCTATCCAAACCATTATCAAGTAACCCTTCTACCTATTTTTCTTCCTATTAGCCGTTTGTCCATATTCGTATCTCTCTTTGTGCCGAGCAGATGTCCAAACCATTATAAAGAAACCCTTCTACCTACCTCACTTCCACGGTTGTCCTCATCTCTCCTGGATACCTAATTTAACTTCTTGTTTTATTTACTTGTTTTCTTTTGATACACTCCCACGCCTAATTTCCTCTTCTACCTTATCCTTCTTCTTCTTCTTCTTGTTTTATTCTCCCGTTGTTTTCCTTATGGCCTGGACCTAATGGTCCTGACTAGAGGACGAAAGAAACTATCCTCTTTTGGGGTGTCATCTTTACCCCAGAAAACACTACCTTCTCCCCAGATAGAGCCTCGGTCTCCTTATGCCCAGCATTGACCATGGACAACCTAAACCTATCAATCCACCCTCAACCCGAGACCCTCTCGGATCCTATGACCAACATCCCAAGACCACCCTCTCCTCGGCCACTTATTCAATCTATCTCAATAGACCTTCCAATTGAACCTCAATCACCTTCACTGCCTTGTCCGGTGTCACCTCTAGATAGGAACCAGTGCAATACCTCATATATACCTCCTGCACCTTTCGACCCCCTAGTGGGGAATAACCCTCCATCCCTACCCAATTCTTTACAACCCTCTCAACCCCCTCGGTCCTGGGCCAATATTGTGAAAGGTAATCGTGAACAGCAGAATGGCATGCGCCTCAAACATATTCCTTGCTCGGGTAATTTCATTAATTTGGATGAAAACGACTTCGTGGAAGCTACGGACAAGCTGGGATACTGCCTTGTTGGGATGTTTGCCGAAAGATTCCCAGGCATGAAAGCAGTCTTGGACCTCACAAAACAATGGGGAGTTCAAACCAAAATGCATTCCCACGCTACTGGATGGCTCATCTTTCGATTCAAATCTGATAATGACAGGCAGCAGGTTCTTCGTGGAGGACCTTTTGCAATATTTAGGCATGCTTTGATGCTTAAAATAATGCCTTATGATTTTGATTTCTCTATGGCTGAAGTGAGCATCATGCCTATATGGATCACATTTCCTGCCTTGCCCCTCGGTTACTGGAACATGACTGCTTTAAGCAAAATTGCATCGGCAGTAGGTATACCGATCATGACTGATATGCTTACTGCAACTTTTGATCGCCTGTCCTATGCTCGAGTTCTTGTTGAAGTTGATGTGTCCAAGCCACTGGTGAAGTCGGTCCCTATCAAAAGGCCTTCTGGTAAGATCAAACACCAGATAGTGAAATTTGAATTTGAACCTTTGTACTGTTCATGCTGCTGCAAATTTGGCCACGTTACTGAGACTTGTATGGGGGAAAACATGAAAAGAAAGGAACAGCATATGGATAACAGGACTAATGACCTTACCAAGGGGAAAAGGGGTATGTCAAGGTCTCTGACTAGGCCAATGTCAGCCCCGGTAAGACGAAACACAAACAAGCGATCTACATCCCCGGATGGGTCTGGTGAGGCAGGTGATGTAAGCAAAGACAAGGGGAAACAACCGGCCCTGAATTTGGAGCAAGGCATTGTGCATACCAAACAGACGTTGGTGGTGAGAAATGAACAATCTAAGAACAATTCTAGTACCAATGATAGCCAAGTCCATAATGGAAATGCAGCAGTTGATGCCCCCTCTTCATCTAATGGTCCGAGAAACAAACTCCTTCACACAAGAGACCGATCAAGAGTTAGGAGTAGGGGACGGTCTCACTGGCAGAAAAAATTAAATGCACAACCTGGTCTTAGCCAATCATTCTCCCCGTCAAGGTTAGGAGTTTGTGTTGAGGAGGTCACACCGAACATGGGGAATACTGGTAAAGTGACTACTCAGGCAACAAAATTTATTTCTTCGGTACGGAAAAAATATGCCCAGTGGAGTGTTGACTTGGTTAGTGCCCAAAAGGCACTAGTAGGTCCACAATGAGAGTAGCTTGCTGGAATATTAGAGGGTTTACCATGACCCTCAAACATCATGGGGTTCGGAGCTTTATTTCTAATCATCGTGTGGACGCTATTGGATTATTGGAAACAAAGTTGAATACTCTTGGAGTTGACAATATTATACAACAAAAATTCCATAATTGGTCGACTTTTCATAACTTGAATGAATCAGAAGGAGGCAGAGTGGTTATCCTATGGAATGATGCTAGCGTGGATGTTCAGTTACTTCACCGCATGCCTCAAGCTATCACTGTGAGTATCAGATGTAAGATTTCCCATGCTACCTATCTCTTCACCTTTATCTATGCTTACAATTCAGTTATGGCTAGAATAAGTTTATGGGAGGATATCCAATCCTTATCTTCATCTATTTCAGATCCGTGGATTCTTATGGGCGATTTCAATACCTATTTACATATTGAGGACAAATTTGGTGGTTCTATGCCTTCCTCTTATGATATTAGGGACTTTGCATTTCTATGTGAGGACATTGGGCTGGAGGATCTTCCTTATGTCGGATCAAGGTATACTTGGACAAATTCTAGAGTATGGTCTAAGCTTGATAGGATTATGGGTAATGCAGCATGGTTTCACTGCCCTACACAGGCTTCTGTTGAGTTTTTCCCTATTGGATGCATTTCTGATCATAGTCCTGTTATTTGGTCTGTGGTAGACAACAATGTGAGCAATGTACGTCCATATAGGTTCCTTAATATTTGGGCTAAACATGAGTCGTTCTAGGAAATGGTTAAAGGTGTTTGGGATCAGTCGATCCTGGGCTTCCACCAGTTCATTCTGTGTCGTCGCCTGAAGATACTTAAGAGTGACTTGAGGAGACTGAATAAACGGGAATTTTCTCACCTTTCTGAACGTGTTGAATAGGCAAACCAAGCTGTACTCAATACATAACAGCTATTACTTACTGATCCTACAGATCAAAATCTTATTACACAATTCAAGGAATGTAAAAGATCAGCATGGTGTTTGGCGGAAGCAGAAATGAAGTTCTACCAGCAACTTGCTAAAGGACGGTATGTAGCTCTCTCTGACAAAAATACTCGTTACTTTTTCAACATTGTCAAATGTAATAAAAAGAGGAACTTCATCTCTTCTATCTCTATGGCGGATGGTAGAATAACCAACAGCCCACAAGCACTTGTGGATGAATTTGTTAAATATTACAAGAAGCTTTTGGGGACTAAGGTTGATTGTAGGGGAATCAATGTGGATTTTGTCAGAGTCGGTCCTTTGGTGCCTCAAGATATGATGGTGGACTTGGTTAGGGATGTTACTACTCAGGATATTAGATTAGCTCTGTGGGATATTGGGGATTCCAAAGCTCCTGGACCTGATGGTTACTCAGCATTATTCTTCAAGAAGTCATGGGGTACGGTTGGGTAGAGTCTGTGTGCTGCAGTTATGGAATTCTTTAGTTTGGGGAAACTTCTTAAATAGATTAATCACTCTATTATTACCTTGGTGCCAAAGAATGGTCATGTTAATAGGGTGGATGACTATTGACCAATTTCTTGCTGTAACGTGGTTTATAAGATCATCTCTAAAATTTTGGTTGATAGACTCAAATTGGTGGTACCTCATCTGGTGGACAGTGCTCAATCTACATTCATACACGACAGAGTCATGAGTGATAATATCTTTCTAGTTCAAGAACTGTTACGTATATATAGGCGCAAAAAGGTTTCTCCGCGATGTACATTGAAGGTGGATCTCAGGAAAGCCTATGATTCTGTCAGTTGGGATTTCTTATTGGATTTACTTACTGAGCTTGGATTCCCCTATCCTTTTGTTAATTGGATTAAGTAATGTGTAACCACTACCTCTTTCTCTGTTGCTATCAATGGTAATGTGCATGGCTACTTTTCTGGAGCAAAGGGTCTAAGGCAAGGAGATCCTCTTTCCCCACGGCTGTTTGTCATTTGTTTAGAATATTTCTCAAGGGTGGTCAAAGTGCATACATTAGGGACTTCATTCCATTTCCACCCCAAGTGTAAGGACTTAAGGGTCACCTACCTTGCATTTGCGGATGACCTTATGTTGTTCGCAAGGGGTGACTGTGCTTCTATCCGCATTCTCCTGGACTGCCTAGAGGAATTTAAAAGCTGTTCTGGTCTTGAAATCAATAAGGATAAGTCCAGTATTTATCTAGCAGGAATTGATCCGAGTAATCAAGAAACGATTATTGCAGATATGAGCATTCCTATTGGGGAACTTCCTTTTTACTACCTTGGAATTCCAATCATAAATAGTAAAATTAGACTAACTTTCTTTAAACCATTGATTGATCGGATTGGATCTTACATTAGGAGATGGTCAGCTCGCTCCCTCTCCTATGCTGGTAGACTACAGTTGATTCAATCTGTGCTCCAAGGGGTCGAATGTTTTTTGTTGTCAATTCTTCCTACTCCATCTGTAGTTATTTGTCAGTTGGAAAGGATGGCTCGGGATTTCCTGTGGGACTCTAAAAACCATCCGGTTGCTTGGGACAATGTTTGCCTTCCAAAGACTGAGGGTGGTCTGGGCTTGAGGAACTTAAAAGTTTGGAATGGGGCCCTTATGTCTAGAATCATTTGGGACATACAAGCGGAGAAGCAATCTTTGTGGTTCAAATGGGTGGACCACTACTACTTGAAAGGTGGCTCTATTTGGGAAATTGAAGATCATAAAGACTATTCACCTTTGTTTCGCAAACTGCTGGTTATAAGAGACATGATTGTTGAGCATGAAGGTGAGCCTCATCATGCTGTTGATCTTCTTCATTCGTGGGGAAATTGCAATACTTCTTTCACATCTCTTGCTTATGACTATTTGAGATCTACTATGCGATCTATGTATTGGGCCAATACTATATGGAAGCAAGGTTTAACGCCGAAACACTCATTCATTCTTTGGTTATGTGCCAAAGGTAGGCTTAAGACAAAAGATGCACTTGTGTTCAGACTTGATGACATGACATGTCCTTTGTGTAAGTCCCAGTCTGAAAAGATGAACCATCTGTTCTTCAAATGCTCGGTTTCTGCTACTATCCGGAGAGAAGTAAAAGCATGGTTAAATCTTCCACAATTCTTGAACTCCGTAAAAGCTTATCTCAGGTGGTATAAGAATGCCAACCGGGGTACCTCCTAGATTTCAAAGGCCAAGTCTACTGCCCTGGCGGCCAGTTTTTACTACATCTGGACTGCCCGGAACAAGGCAATCTTTGATGGTGTTGCCTGCCAGCCGGGGGGTATAGTTAAGAATATTAAAACTCATGTGTACACTGTAATCTTTACGTTGTACGCTGAGGTCCAGACTAGTTTTGAGGCATATATTGAGAATCTCTAGTTAGAAGTCTCCTCGACTGTAAACTAGTCATCCTTGTAAATACTTATCGATCAATATTAAACCATTTACATTTGCATAAAAAAAAAAAAGATCAGTGATTCATTATATCCAAGAAAGTTGTGGATTATCATCTATAAGAGATATTCCAACTCCTCTTTATAAAGATAATGCAGCTTGTATGACTCAATTACGAGGAGGATATATTAAAGGAGATTAGACAAAACATATTTCATCAAAAATCTTCTTTACTCATGAACTCCAGAAGAAAGGTGAAATTGATGTGCTACAAATTCGGTCATGCGAAAATTTGACAGATATTTTCACTAAGACTTTACCGACTGCAATATTGGAGAAGTTGAGATATAAAATCGGTATGTGTCGGTTCAAAGATTTAAACGAATCATCTCATCAGGGGGAGTAATAAGCAGACATATAAAATAGTGTGCTCTTTTTCTTTCACTAGATTTTTTTCCTATTGGATTTTTATCTAATAAGTTTTAATAAGGTATATTATTTTTGTAATGGATATCTAAGGAGGAGTGTTATGAATTAGTGGATATGGATGTCCACCGTTAAGAATTAGTGGAGACACCACTATTACATATTAGTGGAAGATGATTAATTCCACTAATAGAGCTATATAAATAAAGTTCTTCTCCAAGCTTGAGTGATATACCAATTATAAGAGAATTGGTAGAGAAAATTGTGAGAGAAAAGAAGGAGAGAAGTTTGAAGAAATTCTTGTGCAAATAATAGTTAAAGATTTATTATTTGTAGATTTTATTTTAACACAGCTAAAATTTTATAACATAACTCTAGTTTTCTCGAGTTTCCATTCTTTTCGGAAAGTTGAGAGACTTTGAAACATGCCAAGTTTTGTAAATTGTACATTCAACCCCCAATTTTTTTTTATAAAAAAAATGGTCTTGTAAATTGCATGATTCACATATTTTTTTGGGGAAATTATGTAATTCCTGAATTTTTACTCCTTTTTTTAGTTTTTCTTTTTTTTTTTCAATTTTCTCTCAATTCAAAATGACATACATGTATCAGATCAAAATTCCCACATTCCTTTGGATTTTCAAGTCCTAATGCTACACCAAAATATATTCTCCCTTCGAAATTAAAAGTTCACATTTCTGCTTTGAAAATGCAGAAAAATGGACATAAACAATCTACTCTCTTGATTAAATGATTTTTAATTTAAATTTCAAAACTAATTCTCTTCATGTAAAGGATTTAAGTTCTACCAATTCATAATTTTTAATATTAAACTATTTAAATTAAAAATAATAATACAATAATTTATTTTAAACTGTTGACGTCAGCTTTGCCGAGCCGACGCAACGGTTACTTTGAGCCGTTGCCGATTCGATAAGTTTTGCCTAGCTGATAAGGTCAACAATTTGAGCAACCGATAGTCATGGTCAACATCGGCACCACGAAGCCAATAAAAAGGAAAACAGATTCCTGATCTTTCGGCGCAAAGAATTTTGCACGACTGTTGGGAGCATTCTTTGGCCGAAAGAAACTCCACGACCTGTTAGTGACTTGGTTGCAGCCAGTATAAAATAGAAGCATTGCCCAGAACCGAAAACAACACTCATCAACCAACAACTTCAAACTTCGATTACTTCTATTGTCATTTACAGCTTTCTAGTCTAGGAATTCAATTTCTTATAGTTTTCTTACCGCTTTGTTATAGCTTTGTTTCCAGCTTTCTTTACAGGTTTCCGTTCGTCTTTCTAAGTCAATATCTTCTCTGTAATTTCTTTTAAGCAAGGTAATACAAGTATCAATTTATTGCTCCAAAAAGTCTTTTCGTTTGGCATTTTCCGCTGACTTTCTTGAACCATTTCTATAGCAAGTTCAAGGAATCTGGTCCCTGATTCAAAAAAAAAAAAAAAAGATCTGATACCATTTTCTGTCTCACCATATCGGATCGTTTGTGTTCATCGGAAGTGTAGCCGATATCTGCCTGCATCGGCTCATTATTTTGACAGCAACATAGATTGGCACACCTAATAGGACCCAAGGTCAGTTGTCGCATGCTAATGCGGTTAGGACGATTGATGGCGAACAATTCACAGCAGCCGCCTGCACCGGAGTCATCTGAGCGACCCCCAATCCGTGCTCTCTGAGGAGTCTTTGATCCTTCTGTTACTACCTCCAGTTGTACTCGGGTCACTTTTACGGAGCAAGGGTGTCAGTCCTCACCCCCACCACCAGTGTCTTAGTCGACATCCATCTCCCTGACTGTCATCTGACATACTATGGAACAATGCACTGGCGAGCTCTTACAGGGTCTTATCCCGTAGTTTGCTACTATTTTTTGACCTCTGCTTCAGAATGATCCCCAACAATTTGCATAGAGGCAAAATATGAAAATTTCACTCAGCCATCAGGTTACCCTGCACGAGGGACAACCATGGCACCTGCATATTCCATACCGTCGGCTGATGGTGCACCCTCTCATACTTCGGTACACCTTCTGTGAAGAGAAGTGCCTTTCCTTGCTACCGAGGGGCATCAGGTTCCAAGAGTAGTCACTTAGAACACTATTCTAGTAGAAATGTTTCTAGGTAGAAGTCCGGTTCTAATGATAGGAGTACCAACGACTTATGAAACAGCCCCAGCCTTTGTTAGGGGGAATATGCCACCCTTCGGGGGGCAACCAAATTACTCTATTCTTTATCCTCCTGTATATCCGACAACAACAACGGCTTACCCAGGGCAGGGGATCAGAAGTACTGATCCTTCCTTGGGGCAAGGTCCCCAACCTGTCATGCAAAGTCCTTCATCTTAGATTCAGCAGCCATACCAGCCAGTTGATATAGTAACGGAAACACTTCGTCGACAGTCAGGGGATCGGCTCGTATACCAAAAATCTTACCCTGATTGGGTGGATTCCATGGCAGTACTCCCTCGGGGTTATAGGCTGTCAAAATTTTCAACATTCTCCGGTGAAGATAATAAGTCCACCATAGAACATATAGGAAGATTCATAGCACAGTGCGGTGAGTTGGGGAATAATGAATGGCATAAATTACAACTGTTTTCGCTGTCTTTGACAGGAGCAGCGTTCATATGGTTTGCCAATCTAGTTCCTAATTTTGTATACTCATGGGCTGACATGGAAAGAATGTTTTACTAACGGTTCTTTAAATTGGCACCAAAAGTTTCCATCGCTGATCTTTTGGCAATAAAATAGAAGGGTTCAAAAGATGTTGCGGATTTTATTGATCGTTTTCGGTAGACTAAGTCCAAATGTACAACCCAACTGCCTGAAACGGAATGTGTTAGAATTGCTATTAGTAGAATGCATCCGCAACTCAAAGAATGACTCATTCTCCAAGATTTCTCGGACTTATCCCGTTTATTGTCTCATGCTGTCAAAATAGAAGAGATGATCAAGGAGAAAGAGAAGAGGCATTCCATTAAGTTCTCCCATGGCCAAACAATGATATCCGTCATAGACGATACTAATGAGGATGACGAGGAGCAGGCTATAGAGGTAATGGCTGCAGAATTGGTAAAGGGTGCATCCTATACTTGTCCCTATTTGAAACCCAACAAAGGGAATGAGGAAGTTGCCACATCAGGACCATCTTACTCTTTTGATGTCCCAAAAGTTGAACAAATCTTTGACCAACTAGTGGCAGATAAGCAGATTCGTCTGGCTTATGGACACAGGATCCCAAGCCAGGAAGAGTTGAAACGAAAAAGGTACTGTAAATGGTATAATTCTTTCTCGCATAGTACTGACAGTTGTATTATTTTCAGAAAAACCATTCAGAAGGCTATTCAGGATGGAAGATTGAAGTTTGCAGATAAAAAGGAAGAGACTTTGGTAGACACAGATCCGTTTCCGTTAGCCGATGCACATATGCTGTAAATAGTGGCAATTAGGAAGCATGAAGAACATACAGAAAACAACAAGCCTGAGAAGATAAGGAAAGCATTCCAAAGATTGGATGGTAAACCATCTGTTTTTACCCGTTTAACTCCTCCCTTTTTTGCAGCACATTTCCATGGTAAAGAAGGGAAACTAACAGTGCAGGTGCCCCAAGGGAGGCCATTTCTGCTTGGCCGCTGTTCCCGACCATTAAAGTCCCAAAAAAGACGAGAACAGCAGAAACGAGCACAACAAAGGCGGCTCCTTGATGCCTGGGTTGAAGAACAATTACCCCCTAAGAATGGCCAAAACATGCTCAGCATCTTGCAGTCACGTTTTCGAGCCACCTCTCGTCAAGAGTCCATGGAAGAGGATTTTTATGTGGAAGAAAAAGCTGCAGTGGAATTGGTTGATGTCAAAGTTCCCCCAGCGGGGATGCTCTTTCCCATTCCGACAGCCCAAAGTGTTAACCACCTTAGGCCCTTGTATATCAAAGCATATATCAACAGCAAGCCATTTAGTCAGATTTTTGTTGATGGTGGAGCTGTCTTGAACGTAATGCCTTTCTTTACCTTGAAACGATTGGGAAAAGATAGGACGGATTTGTCCCCTACTGATGTGCAGATGGTTAATTTCATTGGAGAAGCAGCTACGACAAAAGGCGTTATCACCTGTGAAGTCACAGTCGGGTCCAAAACTAGTAAAATGGTCTTTTTTATAATTGATGCAAAGCCGGCTTATTCTGTTTTATTGGGCAGGGATTGGATTCATGCAAACCGTTGCGTACTATCCACTTTACACCAAATGGTGCTGATCTGATATAGAGAACGGGTAGAGCAAATCCCAGCCGATCCCAATCCGTTTTCAATAGAGATTCACATGAACGAAGCTTTATTTTATCACCTGACCTTTAATCCAAGCTAGTATGCCAAGGTAATTATAGCTCACAACCTTATCACCATTGAGGAGCTAAGAGGAAATGGCTTACGACATGAGGATCCAGAAGTCCGACGAGCTCCTGGTTTTATCGCTCGAGACCCATTAGCGGAAGCAGACATAGGGGAGAATAGAACAATCAAGGTTAGCCTACGTTTATCGATTGTGCAAAGAGATAAGTTGACATGTCTAATCCACAGGTATAAGGATTGCTTTGCATAGGACTATCATGAGATGCCAAGACTGGACAGGGGCATTGTGGAGCTTCGTCTACCTATCAAAGAGGGCTTTAAGCCACATAAACAATCGGCTAGATGATTTAATCCCGCGTTGTTGCCCAGGATTAAGGAGGAAATAGAAAGATTGCTTCAGTGTGGTTTTATCCGTATATGCCGGTACGCAGACTGGATATCTAACATTATGCTGATCATCAAGAAGAATGGTCAACTACGTATCTGCATAGATTTCAGAAACATAATTTTGGCTACTCTGAAAGATGAGTATGCTATGCCAATGGCAGATATGTTGGTGGATTCTGCTGCGGCAACCAGTTTTTGAGTTTCAAGGATGGCTATTTAGGGTATAATCAGATATTTATAGCTGAGGAGGACATGCACAAAATAACGTTCCGTTGTCTAGGGTCCGTCAGCCTATTCGAATGGGTAGTTATGCCATTCGGTTAGAAGAATGCTGGGGCCACTTTTCAGCGGGTTATGAACCTCATCTTTCATGATCTTATCGATAGTACAATGGAGGTCTACATAGATGATTTGGTCGTGAAATCCTCCGATTTCTTATAGCACTTGACTGATTTGGAGTAGACGTTCCTCCGAATGCGCAAACACCATTTGAAGATCAATCCCGCTAAGTGTGCATTTGGAGTTACCGCCAACAATTTCCTTGGTTTTTTGGTACACCAGAGGGGAATTGGAATAGATCAAAACAAGGCTAGGGACATTTTACAAGTAAGACCTCCTCAGACAAAGAAGGAGCTTCAGAGCTTTTTGGGGAAGATAAATTTCTTATGACATTTTTTAGCAAATTCTGCAGGTAAACAGAAGAGTTTTTCCTCTTTGTTACGATTGAAGTTATCTCAAGAGTTTATTTGACAGCCTGAGCATCAGGAGGCATTTGATCAGATAAAGATAGATTTGTCCCATCCACCGGTGTTAGCACCTCCCCACAACTGGTTGCCCATGAAGCTATACATCTCAGCTGCGCAAGAATCCATCGGTAGCTTATTAGCTCAGGATGACCAACATGGGATTGAAAGAGCACTATACTATCTTAGTCAAAATCTATCAGACACAAAGACCAGGTACACCCCTATTGAAAAATTGTGCTTATCTATCTACTATGCGTGTTCAAAGTTGGAACATTATTTGTTGTTTAGGGAAGTACATTTCTTGTGTAAGGTAGATTTAGTTAAATTCTTGCTAAATCGTCCTTTGTTAAATAGACGGATTTTGAAATGGGCGGCCAAATTACATGCTTTTTCGCTAACCCATGTGCCGTTGAAAGCAGTCAAAAGATAGGCTATTGTGGATTTTTTAGCCGAACACCCTTCTTTAGAAGTACCACAGGAAGTACCACCAATAGAAGGAAACTCAACACAATGGTACATGTCTTTGAAATCGTGGGTTTTGCGGTTTGACGGCTCAAGCACCCAACAAAAGGCCGGTATCGGTTTAGTTGTCAAATCTCCAAATGGACACCAGGGTAAAATCCACTTTGAGCTAAAAAAAAGGAACAACTAATAATCAGGCAGAGTATGATGCCTTTTTATTAGGGCTACGGATTTAAAGGCATTGAAGGTCCAAGTAGTCAAAATTTTAGGAGATTCCCAGGTGGTTGTCGACAGGTATTAGGAGATTATAAATGCGCTAACCCGTTTCTGTCAGATAGATTGCAGGAGGTAAAAAGGTTGTTCTGGTTCATGTTCCCAAATCAAAAAATCAAGGTGCTAATGATCTAACTCAGATGGCGTCAGGTTTTAAGAAAGCCGTAATGTGCCAACAGATAGTAGAGACGAAATATCAGGATGATTGGCGACAGGAGATTGTTTCTTACCTACGAAACCCGACTGGTCAGGTGTCTCGTGACTTGAAGCGGAAGGCCCTCAACTTTACCTTAATAGACAGTAATTTATTCCGACGAAGCCACACCAGGGTTCTTTTAAAGTTCTCTCAAAAGAAGAAGCATTGCGGGCTATGGCAGAAGTACATGAAGGCCTATGCGAAGCGCATCAGGCGGGCCTAAAACTGAAATGGACACTTCAGTGCCATGGTTTCTTTTGGCCATCAATGAGCACAAAGTGTAATGCTTATGCTATGGGTTGCGAAGCCTGCCAAAAGCATGGCCCTCTATTACACACTCCTTCCATAGGGTTGCATCCGATCATTAAGCCTTGGCCTTTCTGTAGATAGGCTCTAGACATTATCGAAAGATTCATCCACCTTCAGTAAAAAGACATACATTCATACTTGGCAACAGATTACTTCACCAAGTTGGTAGAAGCGCAACCATTGATCAAGGTGACACATACAGCAGTCATCAACTTTCTCCAATAGAGCATTCTCTTCCGTTTCAGAATCCCAAAAACAGTGACAATGGATCAAGGCACGATGTTTACTGGGGATCAGGTACGTAACTTTCTAACCCAGTTTAAAGTTAAGTTGCTTCACTCTTCTCCTTATTATGCACAGGCCAACGGACAAGCAGATGTAATAAATAAAACTCTAATCGGCATGATCCGTAAGGTAGTAGAAGACAATCCAAGAAGATGGCATGAGACATTACAGGAGGTGTTATGGGCCCATCGGAATGCTACTAAGACTGCTACTGGCTTTACTTCGTTTAGACTAACTTATGGGCAGGATGCTGTGTTACCTGTGGAGTTATCGTTGCAATCCGCCCAGATAGCCTATCAGCATGGTCTAACGACCAAAGAATATTAGACAGCGTTGGCCTGAAGCTTAGATCAAGTTGAAGAGGATTGCCTTGGAGAACATAAAATGACACAAGGAGAAGGTGGCGAGGGCGTAAAATCAGGAAGTCCGTGAAAGAAGCTTTCAAGAAAGGGACATGGTATGGAAGACTATTTTACCCCTTGCACCAAAAGACCCGAGATATGGCAAGTGGTTTACTTTATGGGAAGGTCCGTTCCTGGTCACTCAAGTTTTTTATGGAAGGGCTTATCGCCTTATGACACTTGACGGAGAAGAAGCAGGCAAGGCAATCAATGGCAAGTTCTTAAAAAATTATTATCCGGCGTTCTGGGAAGGAACTAGAGAGTAAAAAAATAAAAGGAAAAGAAAAAAAAAGAAGCTTCTGTTAAAAGAGTTCCGATATATTTATGAGCTGATCACAAGAGGACGATCAGATAGCCATAAGCGTTGTTACAATAGAGGATTAGCTATCATCAGAAGGGAAGTTGGGTAGAAGTATCGGCCAATACAGAATAATCGCTAGCCGATTAGGGTCTTCTGATTCGAAATCTCGGCGAGCCACCATGCTAGTTCTCGTTGGCTGCGAATCAGGAACGGGAAGCTCTGCCTCAACCATCTCAGGTTCAGACTCTGTTTTCTTCTCAGGGGGCAGGTTGATCTTATTAGTAGATGTCTTTGGAACCTCTGTCTCAGCTGTCGTAGTGACAGTTTCCTCGATTTGAGTTCCGGAAGGACCAGTTTCGTCAGTAGTCGAAGGATGAAGAACTTTGTTCATCTCGGCCATAAAGCGGTCCCACCCAGACTTCATCTCATTCAGTAGAATGGTTGAGTTTGTCAGTTTAGCTTTGAGGAATTTCTCTTCCGCTTCTAGCAGTAGCCGTTCGTCATTATGTTTGAGAAGGGAGGCGTCAATGGCCTTGACTGTTTCTTGGAACCCTTTCTCTGACTCCAGCCGTTGCTCTAAGGCCTTTTTCTTAGAAGCAAGTTCTTCTTGGAGTTCCAGTAATTGATGCTCGAGCCGTTCAATCTTCCCTATTCCCTCTGCAATATCAGCTCGCAGAAGTGTCAAATGATTAATGGACTTCTAGCGGTCCCTCTCTGCAAGCGCTGCATTTGCTCAGTGCAGTTTTAGAAGCTTTAATTGATCATGAGCTTCATCTTGACGATGCTGTGTGTTGAAGAGGAAGCGCCCCGTGAAACACATCTGCCCTAGACACCCAATTGCTAAGTCCCGAAGCGTAGAAGGCATGTCCGGGTCTGCTGACTATACAATCCATAAAAGGGCGCGACTCATGTTGTCAAAGGTGGACTTCTCAGTAGGTAAGGAGGCCCCGATGAGGCCATCAAGAAAGTCCGGCTCCGAGGCTAACGTTAACATCGGTAGGGGAGTAGCAACCTTTTCAGTTCCCAGGTTGGGGGGAGGCAGAGTTGTTTTTGTAACAATGGTTTCTGGTTCTTTTTTAGGCCTTGGCAGAACAGGGGATGGACTTTCGGAAGCCGGTGCCGCAGCTGACGGAAGGTCTGCCGCTGGTGGGAAAGTCGACGCATCAACCGGTGGAAGAGGAGCCGTAGCCTCCACTGATGGGGTGTCTTCCATCGAGAGAATATCTTTTTCAGCTACCCTTTCGGCTAGAGATCGGAGCGGAATGTCTTTCTCTGAATCAGAAGAAGTGTCAATGATAACGGGACGACCTATCCCTTGTTTACGCTTCTGCAGAAAAGATTAAATTGATAGTTAGACAAATGGAATATTAGGGAAGCTGAGCAAAACAAGAATTGACAGAAGCAAACCTTGGAAACAAGAGAAGTCAGTGTCTCATGCTTCCTTTTTTATCGTCGGAGCAGGGACGGGACCTCGACTTTTTCTTTTTTTTTCCTTCGGGACGGCGGGAGCAGCAGTAGTAGTTTTCTGCACCAAAGGAGTACGTAAGGCCGACTTTATTATAGGACTTACAAGCTGTTTTACTTGTTTTCCTTTCTTAGCAGATGATGTCTGATGCAAAATGGTGGTTGGCCCAGGAATTCGCAAAAGCCAAACACCTACGGGGTTAGAAAATAGGGCCCCACTCAGTAGCCTCCACCATGAATTGAAGTTCGGAGAAGTCTCCAACACCACTTGGAAAGGCTTGAATTGGAAGGACTGCAAGATGGCCTGGGTGCTATCGGCTAAAGTTTGTACATCTTTAACCGATAGCACGGTTTCACGGAGAAGGAACAAACGTGCCTTGAATCGGCAGGGATATCTTGTATTAGCTCAAACTGGCGGGAGAAGCAGTGAGGATTGTACCTCTCACAGGAGGTCTTAGCACTTGGGGCCCCAGGCTTGGCCCCTAGAAGAATTTCTCGAGGATAAAGAATTCGGGCCCATAGATTTCTTGTGCTGCTTCGGGGCTTTCCGATAGGCCTTTCAACCAGAGGGGACCTTCTTGGCAAGCACCATACAGAAAAAAGATAACAACATAGAAGTCTCGACATTGGTAGAGGTACGAGATGATGGTTTCGACAGAAGCAGTATTTAGAGGGACCTGCAGTAGCCAATAGCCGGTCGATTGTTCAGAAGGACCCGCGTGGGCTCCTGTGATTTGGCCAACACCAAAGTTGGGTAGATACTGGTATAGCCAAAGTTGGGCGATCCAGAGCGGGCCCCCAATGTTGGTTGGGTCTTCCCCAACAGAAAGGGCAGTCATCAGCTGGTTAATAGTGCAATAGACCGGGGCGAGGACCAGAGAGGCAAGGTCACAGCGCCTTTTGCCCTGTAAGAGAGCCGAGACATAGTATCGGTACTCGTTGCTAACACCGACAAAATGGGAGCCGAGAATGTACTTGCATAACCAGAGCCATAGGAAGGCCGCTTGTTCTTGGTTTGAAGGAGTATCCTCCACCCCTCTCCTAGCGGTGATGAAGTTGCCGTATAAAAAGGAGGCCTTTTCCAGACAAGCCTCAACGGCTGGTAGGTTGTCTTCATCATGGAGCCTTGGAATCTCGTCGCCGTTGCATCGGAAGCTGAGGATGGTGCAGATGTCAAGGATGGTAAGGGAAAACATCCCGTGTGGAAAAATAAAGCTATTTATTGCCGAGGACCAAAAGGGAAGAATGGCAGTAAACAGGTTTCGGTCAAACGCCATCTCGAAATCAGTCATCATGATAGTGTCCGAGATTCCCCATTGTGATCAGATGGCCCCAAATCGGGCATAGCAGTGGTCCCGCCATTCTTTGTAGTTCTTGAGCTTGTGAGGCCAATGACGAAAAGAGGGGGGAGATTGGCGGTTGTAAAAGTATCCTGTTGCAGAGGGAAAGTAAAATCGGTAGGCAAGACAAACCACAAGTGTTCGGCGGTAACCTCTGTTGGTAAGAGACGAGGGCCCAAGGTAAACAGGTTAGCATCAGCCTGGACCGGGGAGAGGATGTTCTTATCAATAGGGGTTTCCATCGTAGTTCAGTCCTTTTACTGAAAGGAAATTTATGGATCACAGGGAACAACCGCAAAAAGATGAGGGATCGATGAATCACTTAGGCAGAACAATTTTGAAGAAGCTGGAAGTCGTAGGAAGTAAGGAGTTCCGTTTGGGGACCACTGCTATTTGTAAGGGAATTTGAAATTGAGCCGTTCGCGGGTTCCAAAGTCGAGGCATCACAAATGTTCCACAACGTTCGGGACGTTTTATTTTTGTTAGAAAAGGAACGGCTACTATTAATGACTGTACGATTCCCATCATTTCGCTGACTTGCGCCCGCTGAAACAACGGGACTCGGGGAGGGGGGGCATGTGTTAACTCAGCTTTGCCGAGCCAACGCAACAGTTACTTTGAGCCGTTGCCGATTCGATAAGTTTTGCCTAGCCGATAAGGTCAACAATTTGAGCAACCGATAGTCATGGTCAACATTGGCACCACGAAGCCAATAAGAAGGAAAACAGATTCCTGGTCTTTTGGCGCAAAGAATTCTGCATGATTGTTGGGAGGATTCTTTGGTCGAAAGAAACTCCAGGACCTGTTAGTGACTTGGTTGCAGCTAGTATAAAATGGGAGCATTGCCCAGAATCGAAAACAACACTCATCAACCAACAACTTCAAATTTCGATTACTTCTATCGTCATTTACAGCATTCTAGTCTAGGAATTCAATTTCTTATAGCTTTCTTACTGCTTTGTTACAGCTTTCATTTATAGCTTTGTTTCCAGCTTTCTTTACAGCTTTCCATTCGTCTTTCTAAGTCAAGATCTTCTCTGTAATTTCTTTTAAGCAAGGTAATATGAGTATCAATTTATTGCTCCAAAAAGTCTTTTCGTTGGGCATTTTCCGCTGACTTTCTTGAACCATTTCTATAGCAAGTTCAAGGAATCTGGTTCCTGATTCAAAAAAAAAAAAAAAAAAGATCTGATACCATTTTCTGTCTCACCATATCAGATCGTTTGTGTTCATCGAAAGTGTAGCCGATATTTGTCTGCATTGGCTCATTATTTTGACAGCAACATAAACCAAATATTGTACTGACAAATTCAATCGTCGATAAAGTGATAAAGTGAGTATCATTCAATCTAGAAATAAGAACTGTAAGGAGCAAAGAAACAACTTATAAAAAAGAATATAAGTAAAAGGATAAATAATGGGGAAAGAAGTTTCTTATTTATTTATTCTTTTTAACTTTGGCTAAGCTTTTCCTTTTGTTTCGCACTTAGTATAAGCTTTGTCCTTTTGGTTTTGATGTCAAATTTTCCACAACCACTACTACAAAAGTGACATAGAGAGTGTACATTATTGTCCTTCCACTCATTTCAAAAGGAACAACAATTACATCAAAGACTTGACAACAGCCACAGTCTAAGTTCATAAAGAAATCGATTTGTTTGTGCCCAATAATTCTTATCCTCTCGTCCCAAACTTCTTCACATTTTTATTTTGATTTATTTTAAAATGAGTACTTATTTTTTTAAAAAATAAATGTATTTTTAATTTAAAACATCATGAGTAAGGCTCAATTTGTTTCGCTCTTTTTAAAAGAAAATTGTTAGTTTTTTTTTTTTTTAAAAAGAAAGATAGATATAATAAGAATAAATTTTATTTGTAAAATATTGACAATTATTATTCATTTTACGTACATTTTAATATTAATTTTTGAGACCATAAAATTTTCGGGAAATTTAAAATCGTATTCATTCTTTTTTTTTTAATTCTCAATATAATCCCAATGCAAGTACACCCAAACTTCAGCAATTAAGAAAAACATGACTGTGAAACCACCACAACACATGGGCCAGTATGTTTATTAAGAAAAAAAATGGAAAAAGACAATGTATCAAGTTAAATGTATACATTTAATTTGAGATAGAAATAATAAATATCAAGTAAAATCCTTAATAATCAAATGGCTCAAATAAATATTAGAAATGATAAACAAAAGTTCTTATGCTTCTAATGATTTATGGTGGATAAGTTATTTGTGTTCTGGAGATATGTCTATTGATTTGAAAACTAATTTCTCCCACTAGATGATATACACCTTAAAAAAAAAAAAAATGCAGGCCTTTGAAGCATTCATGGCTTTTGTTCCTTCTTTTATATTTAGCTATATTTCTTTAGACTGAGATGTTTTGTGAAGGCTAAAACTTTGATTAGACATTTAATCAATTTATGGTTATTGTGTAAAAATGACTCTAAAATCATTCTACATGGCTCAAATATTCTAGGATAGTGATTTTTAATTATTGTTCTTTGAGTTGGTCGAAATAGTTGGTATTGGAATTTTCACACTAACGTCATAAGTTCAAACCTTTTATCGGACATGAGCTCTTTGTGTATTTTTGGATAATGATTGCAGATTTTTTTATTAAAAAAATTTTATGTGAGATTTCTTTTTGTACCTATTTGTGAAACTACCAAACCCCCAGCAGAAGTAATTCACTATTTCGAAATCTTTACTTGGGAAAGAAGTGTTTGATTATTTCCTTAGTGTCAAAAATTAAATGTCTACAATCCATTCAGTTAAATTAATTGCATTTCTAATTTAAACTTTCAAAATTAATTACATTCATATAAAATAAAAAAAAATTCTATTTTCCTCTCATCAATTTTTTGTTTTTTATTTTTAAAAAATTATCATATACACATAAAATATTATATTCTTTTTCTTTACTCTCACATATTTTTTATTTCTTTAGATTCAAACAAAATTTTTCAACAAAATTACAATTTTGAATGTCTCCTTTAATGTATTTGTCCTATGTAGATTTCGTTTCTAAAAATAACATGAGTGTTTGGATTTCTTCGACTCAACTTTACAATTTTATATATTAGATTAAAGTCTTAAAAATAGTTTAATGAACTTTATCAGAGGATATGTCAAGTGATCCACTATTTCAAATTGATGCTCATGAAATTCTAGAATTAATAATTTACCCAAGAAAAAGAAATTTAAATAGTTAGTAAAAGTCAATATATTTTGATAATAGTTGTGATAAAGTTAAATACTAATTATATATTTTCTCTTGATGACATAGTCCATAATTTCCTCAATACCTGAAAATGAATTGGAAGATTATGAGACCAACCAACCAAAAAAAAAAAAAAAAAGAAAAGAAAAAAAAAACTTGGTCAATTAAGATCTATTTTTTATCGTGCAAAAGTTTTAAATTCAAATTATAATATGGTCTTGCAATATATATATATATATATATATATATATATATATATATTTATTTATATATGGGAGATCGGACTAAACTCAAAACATCTTATTTAGTAAAGAGTTGTCATTTTATCCTACAACATATGAGAAATCTTTTCTATGCCAAAATGATTTAATTTAAAAAAAAAAAAAGGGAAGAAGGATATTCAAACCGTGACTGTCTCGTCCTTCTACATCTCTTTGTGTATGTACAAGTTTCAAGGATCTAAATCTTCCACCAAATTCTTTAAAAAAGAATAAAGAGAAATAAAAGGTTTCTATCTAGTTTTATACTCTCTAAGAGTTACATAAAAACTAGCATAAAGACTCACACCATATATAGAGATACTGTTTTTAGTTGCAAAAAAATATAACACTATTAAGCTCTCTAGCTTTTGCATACTTCCAGAACACGTAGCATTTTGAATTTTCCATGGCAAAATCTAGTTTTAATACCATCTTAAGTTTATCTTTTTTGAAGGGGGTGTGGGGTGGCCGGGGGGGGGGGGGGGAGACAAAAATTTCCCTCGTCTTTGCCTTGACTCCCCCTCCTTTCCAAGATAAAAAAGGAAAAAGGAACAAAAATAATTAGTATTAAAGACCTTAAATAAAGTTTCTTTCAAATGAAAATGAATTTGAGTCATTAGGTATTATGTGAGGTATTAATTTTACGCGAAATGCATCATTGGACCTTCCAACAAACATATCAAAATGAACAGTTTCATTTTTTTTTTTTTTTTGTGGGGGGGGAGGATAAATTATTTTTTAGCACCATGTGCTACACTATATCCACCTTTTAGTATTAAAATTTACTTTTTTGCTCTCCTCTATTTTGGACTAAAATATCAAAAGTTATTAATTTATCCAAAGTTATTCATATTTACATTCTTTGAGATTTTTCTATACAATAGGGATCCCTTCTATATGTAATAATTGATGTTAATAACACAAATAGACATAAGTTAATTTTTTAATTTTAAAAAAAGAAACTTATATTGTTTTTATCCTGAGTGTTAGGTAAATATATACATAAAAAATAGAAAAAAGCTTTTCTAACAGAAGTACATATTTCCATTTAAATAATTATTTTTAAAGTTAAAACAAGAGATAAATACGGAACTATTATGTGAGGTTTATGACTAAGGTAAGATGATAACACAAAAATGGATAAAAACAATTTGATATATAAATATATATATATATATATATATATATATATATAACCCTAACACCTTGCAAGTCTAGAGTTATTCGATTAAAATTATCAACATGATCGTTTACCTGCATATTTTTGAATATTCGCAAGGTATCTAAATGCTGCTTCTAATATAACAAGTTCGTTAAGAATTTATTCTAAAACTTTCTTTCTAACTTTTTTTGTAACCCTATAGTAGTCGTTTAACAAACAATCTCTCAAAACTTCATCAGATAGACTTAATAGAATTGCGTTATATGTCTTAAGTAAAATATTTGTCTTTTCTGCCGCCTTCAATACTTCCCGCAATTTTTCTTCTTCTTCCAATGATACTGCATATCCTTACTAAATCAGAAGAGTCCATATCTTCACTTTTCATAAAGTGAAATCGTTTGATCTATGAAATTTATCAATATCAAACTTATGAGACATCATTTTAATCAACAAATGAAATCTTAAATACCCAAACTTGAACATAAAATTCTAGGGAACTCAGTTCTAATGCCACTTATTACCCAAAAATAATAATAATAAAAGAAATTAAAAATAAGAAAAATTAATAGACACAAAATTTACGTAGTTTGGTCAATGCGACCTATGTCTATGGTAATATAGAGAGATTTCTTCTTTCTTTTTGGAGAATAATTACAGAGAGGATTATTATTACTAACCCTCGAATTTCGTATTTATAAAAAAAAAAATACAAGTTTTCCATATTGCGTGGGGATGGCAATTGTGTCATGTTCGGATTGGTGGGTCATGTTAACTTGGGATAATTACACATGACAAGTCAATCTGAATACGACACGATTAATAAACATGTCATGTCGTATCAGTCCGTTTATTTTCGTAGCGTGTTTGTGTTATAAAATAGATTGACATGATAGGACATGATTAGACAGAAAAATTAAATAGATAACTACACTAAACCCACCAACCCGAATACCTACTAAACCCGCCAATCTGTCCAACAATTACACAAAAAATTTTAAAAAAATCAAATCAAATCATATAAAATTAAAAAAAACCAATAAAACAACCCATAAAGTCTTAAATAACCAATAAAATAATAAATCATCCAACTAAATATCTGGAGATCTCAATAAATTCATAAGACTTAGTCTTAAAAGTCTAAACAAATGTAGATTTGTAATAAAATAGGATTGTTTAAGAAATTATTTTCTCTAACTAAAAGTCGTTGTAATAATATTATTATCATAGACACTAAATAATAATTAATTAAGAATGATTTATTTACCATAAATCAAGCAAAAAACCATACACTACAAGAAAAATGAATTTCAGCAACCACTGAATTTCATAGAAAAAATAATCGATTTGGTCGTAAATAATCAACTGTAACAGCATTACAACGGAAAAATGCTCATTGCTATTGTAGGGGGTTGCAATTGCCTTTGCAACCGTAAGCACTGTCACAATGATCTATTTTCCACGAAAAATGCCTCTTTTTACAACTTTTTTTTTCGATGCAAGAAAGCTCAAATCTATCCAAACAAAATGCAACAATTCTTTTTTCGTTACATGGTCATTGCAAATAGGTTTTTTTTAATGGATTTTGTTTGTCGCAAATACAATTATTGCTCGTTGTAAATATTTAATATTATATTATTTTATTTTAAAATAAATATTTAATTAATTCTCATCACTTTTAAATGTGTCCCTACTTTTATGCATTTCAAAATTTTACAACGCATAATTTCCGACACTTATTATATAAGTGTACCTAAATTTATGACACTTATGTTTGCTACTGTCACCTAATTTACTAATATGTATTATATAGAATTTTTTTACGACATGTTTTGTATGAGTCCAAATTACTGACACAAGATTATGCATGAATCCCCTTTTTTTTGCGACACTATGATTGAGTAGCGTCCTAAATTTGGCAACACTTTCTTTACATAAATGTCCTTAAAATGACGACACATAATTCTAATTTTGTCCTTTTCTTATTGACGAAATAATCCATAACAACCTAGAAAAATGTCCCAAACTAACGACGTGTAAGTATGATTGCGTTCCTTTTTAACAATACTAATTTTTTCGTAGTGTCCCAGAATTTAGGATCACTTTTTTTCAATGTCCCAAAATTTACGACATATGATTACTATTGTGAAATTTTTTGGTACACAATTTTTAATTAGTTGATATTTTATATTAAGTGTTGGGAATATCTATATTATGGAGACGCTTTTAATCAATATCCGTAAAAAAAAAAACCCTTTTGAATAAGGATAATTAATTTTAAAGTGTCCCTATAATTTTAAATGAGACAACGCTTATATTAAAAAGCGTCATTGTTATTTGACATTATTTAATTAAACATTACATTTTTAAAGAGTGTTAGAAATATTTTAATATATATTACGATGTATTTTTGTTCATATTGAAAAAATTATATAATGTGCTCATGTTTTAATTAAAAAATAACAAGATATTTTTTAATTGTTTATGTTTTATTATAAATGTCAGGAATATCTTTATTATAGCAACACTTTTAATTAATGACGTCAAAAAAGTGTAGTTACAATAGATTTTTGTTGTAGTGGTACTTTTTAGTTTTTTTTTTTAAATTTTATGAGTGCAAAAATTTCTTTGAAACCTTTTTAATAATTATACTTATGGTACTCTTTTTTCCCCCACAAATAAATGGATAATTATACGACTTAATTAATATTTATCTTTAAATCATTGAGTTAATAAATATTATTAATTTTAAATTTGTTTTAAAATTCTCTTAATATTTTTTTTTAAAAGTGCTTTAAATTAAATTATGAAATAGAATATCAATATTAAAAATTATAATCTCCACCATTTTTTTCATTGCAAAAGGTTATCATTTTGGTCATAAATAGAGATCGTTCATGCAACCACATGCCTCAATTGCAATTGGTTAAATTTTGTTGTATGGCATTAAAAGTTCATAATATTTGCAATGAATATTTTTTTCGACGTAATTGAATACTTGTTTGCAACCAAAATTTATCTAACGTAAATAATATGGTTGCGAAAATCCCTTTTTCTTGTAGTGCATATTAATATCATTTATTTTTCTTAAGAGGTCTCGTATAATTAAACAAAATAAACACACAAACAATTCAATTAATTCATAAAAAAATTTAATTTAATTAATTCGTATGAAAAAAAAATTAAGTTATCTAATTTTTTATAGTAAAATTTTTAGGGTATTACAAAAAATATTAAACGGGTTTGCAAGTTGAAATGGGTTAAAGTGGGTTGAACCCATTGATGACCCGAACACGTTTAAAATTAAATGGATCAACCCGTTTCCATCTGAACCCACAAAACCATAACCCTAATCCGCTATAACTGTATTGTTTTCGTATCGTATTTGCGTGTCGTGTTTAATATTGAAGGAATTTTTGTTTGATTAATTTTATTTTGACTACTGTAAAACTTACAGTATCTATTGTTTTGCTTTGAGATTCTAGTCTAGAATCTTGTGTAGAATATAAAAATTATTACAAAACATATCCTCCTAACATGTTATTTATCACCATTGTTTTCCAAAGTTAAATACTAGTTATATATTTTCTTTTAATGACATAGTCCATAATTTCCTCAAAACCTGAAAATGAATTGCAAGATTATGAGACCAACCAACCAATAAATAAATAAATAAATAAATAAATAAATAAATAAATAAATAAATAAACTTGTGGAATTGCCAGTATTTGGACAGACAACGTCTAAGAGCAAAGCTGTCATTATTTCAATAATAGGATATATATATATATATATATATATATCTTTTTAAAAGGATAAATAAAAAGAATGTGTCACTTAAAATATTAATCTTAACCTAATAAAAAAATATGCCACTTCTCCTTTCTTTTTCCTTCCCTCTTTGTGAACTGAACAAAATGAAACTTAAAAATCAAGACACCAAAAATCTTTCGAAGGATATTGAATATGATATATTCTTGTGATCTTATTCTCGATGATACTTGTATATATTTTAGGATCTCGATAGGCCTCAAATGTTCTATTTGTGAAACTTGTAAGGAGTGGAATGTAATTTCTAGAAAGGGAATGCTGACGTGTGACCCCACTTTGGACCGAATGAAGAATTGATTGCCTGCTATCCATGTAGTATGAAGCCAATCACATGACGTCGCAGCATCAAGTTGGATTAGGGGAATTTTGAGATGGAACGGTAGATGATTATTCCTTACTTGGTTAGGTAGGAAAGAATTTTTTGATAAAAATAGCACATGCATTTGGTGGAGTGTGGGTCCTGTCACATGTCGACTTGTGATGGGCAGTTCACGTAGGCATGACCTTTCCTACGCTCAATTTTAACGCCTAAGGTGGAAATGGAATGCTCATGTGTCCTTAGATTTGTTTGGGAAACTAGAAAGGCTGAACGTTCCTAAGCATACTTGGTCACCGTCTATAGTTGGGTCGAGTATGCCTACAAACGTTTGCACCCATGCCACGGAGTACCTAGCTAAACATGAAGACACCTGAACATCCCAAACCAACGGCCTAACCGAAGGGCGCCGGTACCAATGCTCAATGCTTCGCGTAAGATTGCACAGCTTTCCCGATGACCTGCTCTTGTTGCATGTGCCTTGCCCAGTGCCAATGCCACTGCCTAGCATCAGCCCATGCCGCTTGCCTAAGCAGCCGGTGTTCGTGCCGAGATTGTGCCACGCGTCGCATGCCCAACACCAGGCAGTATCGTGCGCCCGCACACCCAATGTTGGCATGTGTCGTGCATGTGCCCAGCAGGAGAAGGCGACTGACTAATGGCTAGAATCGTCAGCCCCTCCATTTTTCTATGTAAATACTTAGTCGATCTTTTGTTATATTTTTGTAATTTTCCTAAGACCTTGAAGGTCATTCATATAAATTTTCATAGGTAGATTCCTTATATTTAGTTCTCTAGAAAATCAGCAAATTTTTCCCACTTCCTCAGAAAAAACAGTATCTACTGCTACAACATGGGGAAAGTTTATCACGTCTATTATAGGGGGCATGCAAAAATGAGATCGGGTAGAAGCAAATGAAGTCAGTTGTAATCATTGGTATTCCCCCTCACTAATACTTATTGTAAATACTTTATAAAAGCATTCTTATGAATAAAATGAGTTCTCTCAAGCGATCATGTGCCAGTTAATTCCCTTTTAAGTGCTATTTTCTATCATTTTGGCATTGTTCATTGCCCTTTTTCATCGTTTGCATAAAAAATCACTATGAATCCATTCAAGATCACTTAAAAACATTTAAACAAAGTTAGAAGAGGCTAGTGTGATGTTGGATCGAGCCTAGCCAAGTCACAGGCACCATGGTTAGTCTAAGTGCCAAAAGACGACCCGTGATAATTAGTATCAAAGCATCGCATCGAGTTCAGAGTATGTTGGTCCATTGCAAGGTATAGGAAGCAACAAAGATTGGTTGTAGGCCCTTACGGTCACTGTGAATAAAATTCATCTCTTGTGCTATGGAGAAAGTGAAGTTGACGGTGATTCTATAGTGAGACAATTTTCCCTAGTGGAAGGGGATATCGTAAGACAAAGTGAAGATTAGAGGTGACTAGTTCTAAGACAAGGCACGTGGTGCAAGATGTCTAGTCTCATGAGGAGAGACTCGAACGAAACGAGGCAGAAGTAGAGAACAACTCCACGGCTATTGCTGAGCTGCGAGCCTTGTTAGAAGATGTTCGAGATGAATTGAGAACCTTATCTTTGGAAATTGGGTGAGTTGCTGATGGAAGGAATGACAGCTCGGTTAGTACCATGCCCACTCTAAAGTCAAAGGTTAGAGATCCAAAGGCTTTCAAAGGGAGTTGGTACGTTTGAGAGATTGAAAACTTCTTCTTCGATCTTTCTCAATGCTTCAAAACTGTGGGGATAACAAATGAAGGGCTAAAGGTGAACACTGCCGCCAACTTTCTCTCGATGATGCTAAGCTACAATGGAGGGTTTTAGTTGCTGAAATTGAGGCAGGACGTCTAGTCATTGACACTTGGGAACAAGTGAAAGAAGCTATAAAGAAATAGTTCTTTGCACAAAATGTGGAGTACGAAGCCCATTGGAGATTGAGGGAACTAAAGCATACTGGATCAATCCATGACTACGTGAAGAATTTCTCAGTATGCTTACTTCAAATAATAGAAATGTCAGAAAAAGATAAATTCTTCACTTTCATGGAAGGATAAAAACCTTGGGCTAGAAGGGAGCTCCATAGGAAGAGGGTACAAGAGCTATCCCATGCTATCACGATAGCTGAAGGACTGGTCAATTTTCAGATAGAGGCCAGAAAAGATAGAGAACGAACTGCCCCTTCTCAAGCAAAAGGAGGAAATAATAGACCCTTTTGGCTTAGCTTTGGGAATGGTGGGGGAGACAAAAATCTTGCTGCTAGAGAAGGATTCCCTCCCTGCCAAAACAAGGAGGACCATGGACAAAAGAAGACTAAAGTTGGCAAACCCTTTGGTAATTTCCTATGCAACGACCCTCGTCCTATTTGAAATTGCCCAAGAGGAGCCTTGCTGAATGCTATCTACGAATCTGGAGTGCTCGAAGTAACTTATTCCACCTCAAGGGTACAAACCTCTCTAGAGCCGGGCCAAGTCCTAGAAGAGAGAGATGTTTTGGCAACATTCTCTTGTAGCTGCAATGCTATTTGTTAAGAAGAGCCTGAAGTAGCCACTCTAGCAATCATGGACAAAAAGTTGAAATCTAATTCAGAGGATCAAAACCCAAAAATCTGTAAAAGAACAAGGCTCATGTATGTTGACCTCATGGTAAATAAGAGACCTATCTGTGAGATGGTGGATACCGGGGCTACACACAACTACTTAGCCAATACTGAGGTGGAAAGGCTAGACTTAGTGCTAGAAAAAGGTACCGGTTAAGTGAAAGCCATTAATTTGACCTAAAGCCTATCATTGGTGTTGCTAGGATGGTGGGAGTGAAAATGGGCCACTTTGAAGAAAGGACCAATCTCACCGCAGTGTAGATAGATGACTTCAAACTGATGCTAGGGCTTGAATTCCTACAGAACACAAAGACTACGGTTTTACCCTATGGTGACTCATTCTTAATAATGGGAAACAAACCGTGCATCGTACCAGCAATGATTGGGAGAGCCTCGACCAAAAGTTTATCTACCTTCCAACTAAAGAAGGGCCTTAAGTGCAAGGAAGCCATATACCTGGCACGCTTAAAGTGGGAAAAAGTAGAGGAGACATCGAAACTTATACTGGAAGCTCTAAAACGCCTATTGGAGGAGTACGAGAATGTGATGCTTGATGAGCTCCCATCCCAAAAGAACTTCCACCTCAAAAGACTGTGGGCCATGAGATTGAATTAGTACCGGGCACTAAGCCCCCAGCATGCCTACCATATCAGATGTCCTAGCCCGAGCTTGTAGAAATGCAGAAGCAGTTAACTGAGATATTGGAATTCGGTATCATAGTGACAGCTAGATCCCTTTATGAAGCTTCAGTTTGGTTCCAAAAGAAAGTAGATGGTTCCCTTCGAATGTGCGTAGACTATCGGGCTCTTAACAAGATCACGGTTAGGAATAAATATCCGATCCCCCTACCAACAGATTATTTCGATCAGTTGAGTAAGGGAAAATACTACTCTAAAATTCACATTCGTTTAGGATATTGACAAGTACAAATAAAGAAAGGAGACAAGTACAAGACTACTTGTGTCACCCGATATGCAATTTTTGAGTTTTTGGTCATGCCATTTGGGCTAACCAATGCTCCAGCCACTTTTTGCACCCTTATGGACAAAGTAATGCGGGACTTTTTGGATCAATTTGTGGTAGTGTATCTTGATGACATAGTGATCTATGACGATAGCTTGGATGAGCACATAGAGCACCTGCAGAAGGTTTTGACTCGGTTGAGGGAAAATAAACTCTATGTGAAGTTTTCAAAGTGTTCCTTTGCCCAACTAGAGTGCATCCAGATGGACCCAAAAAAAGTACAAGCTATAGAAGCATGTTAATCCCCTAAGAATATTTCAAATTTGAGGTCCTTCTTGGGGTCGGCAAACTACTGTTGGAGATCCATTAAAGATTACTCCAAGATAGTCCTACCACTCACCGACTTGCTCAAAAAGCAGAAAACTTAAAGTTGGGATCAAAATTGCTAATTTGCTTTTGAAGAGCTAAAGCGGTGTATGTCTACAAACCCAGTGTTGGCCCTGCCAGACCACACAAAGCCTTTTGAGGTATAGACAGACGCTTTGGATTTTGCCTTAGATGGAGTGCTAGCTTAAGATGGCCATCCAGTAGCCTTTGAGAGTAGAAAGCTGAATGCTATGAAGAGACAGTATTCTACCCATGAAAAGGAACTTCTAGCAGTTGTCCACTATCTAAGAGTCTAGAGACACTGCCTGCTAGGAACATCTTTTATTGTAAAGACAAGCAGTACCACAGTCAGTCATTTCATGACCCAACCTAAGTTGATGGGATGCCAAGCTTGATGGCAAGAACTATTAGCCGAATTTAACTTTATGTTGGAATAACGATCAGGTGGAACCAACCATGTAGTAGATGCTTTAAGTCAGAAGCCAAAGTTGGCAAACCTACATTGTCTAGCTAGTCTTGCGGCAAGTAAAGTCACCTCTTGCAGAAGGTCCCAAATTCGGCAATGGCTACCTAAATATCCCTCGAACAAACACTTGGTGGAATTGGTGGATCAAGGGACAACCTGAAGATTCTAGATGGAGGACGGTCTTCTAGTTATCTGAGGAAATAGCCTATACGTGCCGAAAGGAGAGGACTTGCATTAGATCATCATTCGTGAATGCCATAGCACGAAATGGGTCAGCTATTAGGGAGAGAAGTTGTAACACCCCACTACCTAGGCCCAACAGGGTCGAAGATGTCGCCCCGTCCAAAGGACAAGGGGTCTTCATAATTAGGTCACACAAAAGAAAATAAAACAATACTTTAAAATTAAACTTATTACAACCAAAAAATTCAGAGACAGTTCCAAAATAAATTGATTACTATCATCTCTCAAAGCAACACATAAAATAAATAACATAAAGTCTTCAAAGCAGGAAACAAATCTAGCAACTCATCTCCATAGCAGGATCGACCTGAAAATATGGCATAAAAGGTGATGAGATAAAAATCTCAGTAAACCTGTGTGAGCTTTGAGTGTTTCAGGTAAAACAGTTCATGTATGCAAGTTGTAAAAATTGTATAAGCGAAAATGCTGGCAAGTAATAAATAAGGTTAAAAATAAAGAGTGACGTTTTGCTTTTCAAACCATACATATGCACAACAAATATAACCACTCAAATAGGTAGCCATGGGTTACCACATGTTGGGCCCCATGACCATATAATGGTCAAAATGCCACACTTTGTGTAGACTGACAAAAGGTAGCTGATCGGCCTATCGGGTGAGATACTCCTCCTTCTCAACACCCAAAACTTACCGGTTGTCCACTCTGGAAACAGACAGTCCATATGACTGAAACTTGCTAGCTCGGACCGGCATGACCTACTGGACTAACTTCCTATCCAGGAAGGACTTACCCCTCAGAGGTGGCCACCTATTGAGAGACTTACCTCAACCCTTCAAAGACTAGTCCTAGTAGTCTACCCTTATTGAGTACTCAACGTTGATTGTCCCATTGGGGAGAAAACTGATAAAACATTGCTTTATTTGGAAATAGCAATTAAGGGTTTCTAAAATTCGTGTCAAGGTTGGGTTTTAGAAAGAGTTTAGTATTTGTGTAAAACTGCTCGTTTAAATTTTCAAATGATTTGGCTGACTAAAATAAAAAACGAAACAGTCCTTAATTGCCTTTACAAAATGAGTGTCCATACACTTTGCGTTTGGCTTGCCATAGTAACCTTTTGTCATCAAATAAGTTTATGCAGGAGCTTACCTGATCATTTACTTGAGCAAATTCAAAAATCTTCCAAAGCTGACCTAACCTCGCCTAGGGTTAACACAAGTCATATGGTTATACTCAAGCTATATTGACTTCCATAAATAATCCTAATTCAACTTATTACAATCATGACCCTAATGTCCTATGCTTTAAGGCTAGATGATAAAGGCTTTTAAAAAATAAGATTAGCTTGATAAGTTAAAATAACTAGGGGTCGTAAAATGATTACTAAGAAGTTATAGGCTCAAATAATAAATCTTAAGTGTTGTTGTTAATAAATAAACTATGGTTTTATTGGTGAAGAATCCTAAGTTCTAGGTGATATTAATAAATGGTCATTCTTAAATAATATTTTTAAAGTAAATATTAAATTATTACTAATCTCTTAACTAATAATTAATAGATAGAAAAATAAGTAAAATTAATAATAAATAAATTTTATTAAATCTTGATTAGCAATTAAATATAATATTTATGAATATATGGCCTACAAGAATAATATTTTACCTATTATTATTATTTATATAAAATGTTTTATTTATTATTATTATTATTATTATTATTATCATATATAAATATTTATATATTATAAAAGATATCATTTATTTGGCTAAAATATCACTATTTCATTTAATATTCCAATTCCAAAACTTCCTAGGTTTTTCGAAATCTTTGGAGGAAAATATAGTATTAATTTTAATTAACGTAATAAAATTGGCTAATTAAAATAACTTAGGATCAACAAGGTCCTGATCATAATTTTCCTATTGCTAACAAGAATCATGAACATATACTCCAGCATCAATTAACAAATTATTCTATTCATGAATAAAAGCTTAAATCCATACCTACTATCACATGGCCAAATCTCTACTAAGCATAATCATACTCATGGCTTCAATGAAAATAAGAACATAATAACCTATTCACTAAAGGTGACATAATATCTAGCATGCTTAAATATTCATACTTACTTATGACATGAAGAACATCCATCAATCCACAAGGAATTTCATAAAGCTTAACCAGGGCCAAACATTCTCATGCTCCAATCTCAACTCCTTCATACATAAGCATATACTCAATCCCCAATCATATTATATCCCTTTCTATTAACATCTAAGAGACATAACTTTAGAATTAAAGAGAAGGTTAAAGAGAAATACTTGGTTGATGACTATCTCGATGAAGATTTAAGAAGATCCACATGCTTGGGAGGCTTAAACCGTCCAAGAGAGGAGAAGGAAAATAGCCATGGTTGTAGCAACCATTTCGGTCGAGAGAGAGAGAGAGAGAGAGAGAGAGAGAGAGAGAGAGAGAGAGAGAGAGAGAGAGAGAGAGAGTATTAGTATGACATGTTAAAGATGGAAGGGAAAGAGATGAACAAAAATTGTTCTTGGTTACCTTGATGATGTTCTTGAGACTTCAAAAAAATTTCTGGCTTTGATTCGATTGTAAATTTTTGTTTTCGAGATTTGATGTTAGAAAATCCAGAAATGGACTCTAGGGAGTATGTAGGCGTGTTCTGGAATTTTTGGGAGGGATTGGAGGTGTTTAGAGTGGTCTTAGGCTTGAAGAAAGGTAGTGTGTGTTCTTGGTGTTATTTGTGTTCTTGGTGAAAATGGAGAGAATTAGAGAGAAAGTGCTGGATGAATTGCTGAAGGGGTTGGCCGAATGATTGAGGGATTTCTGAGATTTTGATTTTCATATTAGAGAAGAGAGAAAAATCTGGTTGTTTGAAATTCAAATGGAGAAATTTATGGAGTGTTTTAAGGTAAAATATATGGTAATGATGTTTGATTGATGGAGGTTCCTTGGAGCTACAATAGAGCCTACTGGATTGCTGTGTTTTGCTGAAATGAATGAGGGTTGAAGGAGCTATAAGGTTGGCAAAAATTCTGAGTTCAATGGTGGGGAGAATTTCTGGTTATGAAGCTTAATCCAAGGGTGTTATCATGGAGCAATTACTGGAAATTTTGAAATTCCATTGAAAGTTTGATTGGATGAATTGTAGGAGAAATTTGAGGAGTGGCTATGGAGTCTAGTAATGTAAGGTCAGTGGAGGGGATAATGGAGTTCAGTCCATGGCTGAACAAAGGTTAACTCACAGAAGTTTGAGGTGATTTTCGGACAAGGCTTGAAGAGAGCAAGGTTGGAATTTTTCTGGTTGAGATTCAAATTGTTTGCTGGAATTTGCTGTGCAGTTTTTCTGCAATGTTCTAGCCGATTTGCAGAGGGTTTGAAGAGGTATTTGAGGATCCTTTAAGGCTGGTTTCCAGCGTTCTTTATGGAGGAAAACCATAGGTAATTTATTGGTTTGAAGGGTCGAAGAAACAGCTTTGATTTTGGCCTGCTATGCATCAAAACTGTCCAGAATTTTTTTTTCTGGTTTGCACAGCTTTGTGCAGTCCGATTTTTGGCAAGAATTTCAGTCTTCAAGCTGAATAAGTTAGCCATTTTTCTGGCAGCAATTGAGTAAGAAAGATGGTTGAAATTTTTGAAGGCTAGGCTGCCCAAGAATCTGGAAAAATTTCAGATTTCTTCCAGGGAGAAGATGAACACTATGGAGTAGAGTTTGAAGGTCCAACCATGGAGACTAATTTCTCTTGGGAACCTTCCTTAACTCTTTCCCTATTTTCAGCCAAAATCTCCAACCTCTAAGAGTTATTTTCGAAATTCAAAGACCAATAGGTCTTGTTGAATTTTCTGGAATTAAAACATGGATTTGGTGAAAATTTTGAACAGGCTTAATTGATAAAGAGTTTAGGATAAGCTAGGGAATAAAAGGACATAAGAATAGGATTAGGACATTCCTTCATGTCTCTCCTATTTATACTTATGGAATGCAAGGGACGAAAATCCACCCTTAAATTAAAATAATCATGATAAAACTTAAATGATGGGATTTGAACTCATGACCTTAGAGACTAATTCCAAAGCTCTAACCACTAAACCACAACAACTCTTGTTCTTATTTTCTCTCTCAAATATTTTTCTTATTTAATGCTCAAACTATTTTCCTATTTTGACCTCAAGCAAAATTACCATTTTACCATTCATACTCAATAAGCATAACTAAGCCTTCTACGCTATAAATCATAATTCTAAAGCATATAAAATCATTCAAATATATATATATATATATATATATATATTCATGCAAGAAAATATGATATGCATCCTGACCCCCTTACTCTAGGGTTGGCTTTAGGTGGGATTTCACAGGAGTGCACATTAGCCTTAGTGTAGCAGGGCTATTATTGGCCATTAATACAAGCAGACATGGGAGAATTTATAAGGATGTGCTTTATCTGTCAGCAAGATAAGATAGATTGACAAGAGAAAGACAAATTTTTATAGCCATTACCAATACCCCAGAATCTTTGGGAGAGTGTCTCGCTAGATTTCATTACTGGCTTACCGAGAGTTGGGGAGATTGCAACAATTCTGGTGGTAGTAGATGGCTTCTCAAAATATGCTACTTTCATCCCTGTGCCCAAGTATGTGTCAGCCTAGGAAATTGCACAGCTCTTCTTTATGCACGTTGTGAAATATTGGGGAGTACCAAGAGACATCGTTAGTGACCGTGACTCCCAGTTCACGGGAAACTTTTGGATAGAACTTTTTAAGTTGCTTGGTTCCAAGCTAAACATAAGTTCATCCTCCACCCCGAGTCCAATGGGCAAACAGAGCATTTCAATGGAATGTTGAAGGAATACCTTCGCCACTTCGTGATTGGGATCCAAAAGAATTAGGTGGACCTTTTGGATGTTGCTCAGTTGTGCTTCAATGCATAGAAGAATTCTTCTACCAATAAGAGCCCCTTTGAGATTGAGACAAGACAGTAGCTCTTGCTTCTGTACGTAGTGGACGTTCTTGCAAGCCATAAACCCACCAGAGCCGAAAATTTCTCAAGAGAATGGAGATTGAACAATGAGATTACTTGATGATACCTGGAAAAAACGGTGAGACGAATGAAGGAATATGTAGATAAGAAATGCCACCCTGTTGAGTTTTAGATTGGAGACCTTATGATGATGAAAAGGCTACTCAAGTAGGAATAGAAGAAGACTAAGGAAAGGATCCTCGACTCATGCCAAAATACCTCAGACCCATGCCTATGATAAAACAAATTGGAAAAATGGCTTACAAGGCCCAACTTCTCCAAGAGTTGGGGATGCATCCTCTCTTCCATGTCAGCTTATTAAAACCATACCATGATGTCCAGAGTGAGGAACTATGGGACATTGAACTAGACCAAGCTTGGAAGAGAGTTGTGAAAGCTATTATGGATGATCGGATACTAGAAAAACTAAAAAGGTGACACAAAGAGTACTTGATAAAATGGCAAGGTCGAAGGTCAACAGAGAACACCTGGGAATGAGCAACCAATCTCTAGGTGTTCTAACCTCTGATCGATGCCTACCGTCAGAATCGAGGTGCTGAGGACGTTACTAGGAATAAGATGGAGGAGGATATCACAAACTGACTTGTGACAGGCCATTCGCGTTGGCATGACCTTGCCCATGTCCAATATTAACACCTAAGGTAGAAATGGAACGCTTGTGTGTCCTTAGACTGGTCTAGGAAACTTGAACGACTGAATGTTCCTAAGCGTATTTGGCCACCGTCTATGATCGAGTCAAGTACGCCTACGAACGTTTGCGTTCGTGCCACGGAGTGCTAGCCAAACTTGAAGACACATGAATGTTCCAAACCGACGGCCCAACTGAAGGGCCATATCAAGTGCCGAGCACTAGCACCAATACCCAACACCTTGCATGAGACCTCGTAACATGCCCGATGACTAGCTTATGCCTCATGCCCCGTGCCCAGTGCCAGTGCCCAATATCAGCCCATGTCGTGTGCCTAAGCTACCAATGATCATGTCGAGACTGTGCTATACACTTGCATGCCCAGCACCAGGTAGTACCATGCGCGCGCCCAGTAGGAGACGACGACCGATCGACGGCTAGAACCATCGGCCCCTCCATTTTCTTATGTAAATACTTGATTAGTCTTTTATTATATTTTTGTAATTTTCCTAAGGCCTTGAAGGCCATTCATGTAAATTTTCATAGATATATTCCTTGTACTTAGTTCTCTAGAAAATCGACAAACGTTTCGCACCTCCTAAAATAATGGTGTCTACTACTGTAACATATGAAAAGTTTACCACGTCTATTATAAGCGGCATACAAAAACGAGATCGAGTAGAAGCAAGCGAAGTCATTTGTAATCATTAGTATTCCTTCTTACTAATACTCATTGTAAATACTTTGTACAAGTGTTCTTATGAATGAAATGAGTTCTCTAAAGTGATCATGTGCTGGTTAAGTCCCTTTTAAGTGTTGTTTTCTGTCGTTTTCTATTTTTTTCATAACAAACCACCGTGAATCCATTCAAGCTCATTTAAAAACATTTAAATGAAGTTAGAAGAGGTTGGTGTGATGTTGGCTCGGGCCTAACCAAGTCACAGGCACCACGGTTAGTCTAAATGCCAAAAGACGGCTCGTGATAGTCCCACTCCACCACAGAGGTTATAGGAAGAAGCACTGCCCAACAACACTTGGTCAGCCATCACACTGGGGCTTATACAGTAGGGTCCGTTTGGTCAACATTAGGGCTTTCGCTTCTTTCGAACCACTTCCTGTTTATTTATATTCAGACCTTACATATTCGCCACCACTGATGGATTCGAGTGTAAGAGAATAAGAATTGGATTAAAAAATAACTCACTATTAATACTTATAATACTAGATATTTTTTAATATTTTAATAGTATTAAGACACATAATTTATAATAATTTAAAAATTAATAATTCAACTATATTATTATATTTTTCTTTCCACATGAAGAGTTTATCTTGGTAACCATTGATTGTTTCTTGATTTAATAAAAATTATTTTTTAATCTTAACCATTAAATATAATTTTTGATGATGTGGTGTTTTATTTTTGAAGGACCGAAGATCCTCTAGTATTATATTAGATTGAGATAAATTTATTTGAATATAATAAAAAATATCTAATGCATGGAATAAAAGTCAGACCTAAATGGGGTCAAAGAAGGAAAATATAATGTGTCTGTGAGTATATGGTAATGTGTTATGAGTATATAATAATTTTCAAAAAATAAAATTATTGAAATTAAAATAAAATTTTAAATTAGGATAGATGAGAAAAAAAAAAATCTCGTGAGTAAAATATTGAACAATCTCATAAGTAGTTGAAAAGGCCGAAAAGAATACACAATCTCTCTCAAAAATGAAGAGAAACTTTTAAGCATAGACAGGAATAGAATGATAATTTTCAACTGTGAAGCCATTGAAACTTTTACAATTTTACTGTATTACTTAAAATCCTTGGGTACCTTAGAGTTATAAAAACTTTTATCTTTTTTTTTTAATCTGCAAAAAAAAATATGATTCTTGGGGTTGAATTTCTTAGTGAATTTCGTGAGTAAAAGTAGAAAAAAAATTACAAACCCAAAAATAAACTCAAAATAGTGATTTTATTAAGAAAACACACATCTAATTCAAACTACTAGAACCCTATGCTAAAATAAAAAATCTAGAACTCAAGAACAATGAATCAAATCTTTCAAATCACAATCAAAGATCCTTGATTCAACTAAGAAACCAAGAACAATTGAAGAAGTGGTTTAGGCGACCAAAATATCTCCTAGTCAAGAACCTTAGATTATCAAGAAAACTAAGACCCTCTTAGAAGCTAGATTGATTTATCATAAAGAGTTTATAAACCAGATTCAAAAAGAAGGTTTAGATCTTACGAATGGTCGTGATAATTGTAGGAAATACTCAAGAGGAATCACCTTTTAAAAGATCTCAAAGAGGCTTTTTTATTCAATTTACAAATGAAGTGCTATAATGGTGTATATATAGCCAACTTAACCTAGTAAATAGAAAATGAAATCTCAGCTATTCATCCCTTAACTAAACCTAAAATATTCTTATTATATAATAAAAGCCTTAGAATTCAAATAGGAACAAAAACAATACAAAACAAGTTTAAAAAAAAAAAAAAGTCAAATTTGGGTTGCCCGATTGGGCTAGCACTTAGGGATGGAAATCGGGCTGGGGTGGGTCGAGGACTAGAAATCCCAGCCCCGCATTCTCCTGTATCCCCGCCCCGGCCCGTCACCGACACGGGGAAAGGCGAGGATCCCCGCCCCCGGACCACCGGGGACAAAATAATCCCCGGTCCTAGCCCAGCGGGGAACAGGGGATGCGGGGTCCAATTTCGGCCCAGCGGCGAAAAAAATTAAATCTAAATAAAATTTGAAATTTTATAAAAATAAAAATTTATATTTTCTTAGTAGAAAAAAAAAGTAAATCTAAATAAATTCTAAATAAGTACTACAAATGTCAAGATTTAATTTAGAAATAATATATACTTGTATGTTAATGTGAGATATTTTATATTAATAATCGAATGAAATTAAACATTTACAAATAAGTTTAGGTATGTTCAATTACTAATCCAACAAATACTAATCAATCTTGAACGAAGTTGTGTTTTGAATAAGTTCAACTTTATTCTATTACTAACATATCAAATACTCATTGATGTTGAACAAACTTTTATTCACACAAATATTTATATTTTTATCAAATTTATCATTGTCATCTTAAATTATAGCAAATCTTATATTATTACCATTTGTATTTTATTTTGTATCTTATCTCTATGAGAAAAAAAAATTAAAGTTAAAATATTAATTTGAGATAAATAAAATTCAAATTGTAGTATGAGATACAATACAATCATAATTTACAAATGACAACATAATTTTAAAATAAGTATTGACTCTAAGGATATAAGTTTATAAACCAAGCATTTTTTACTCATGCCTCTCAAGACCTTTAGTGGTTTGAAAAACAAACTTATATCCATGCTGCATTACAATGTCATTCTTAATTTCTCATTCATTCCCCCCCCCTCCCCCTTAATTGTAACTATTTCATAAATTTCTTATATATATATATATATATATATATATATATATATATACAATAATAAAAAATTCTATGAATAAGAATTTTTATGAATAAAATTATCTAACATACTCTTAGTCAAATTATTTAAAAAGATTAAAACAATATAATGTTTATAGTATTAGAGAAATAAGAATAAATAAATAATGTTTTTGAATATTAGAGAAATAAGAATAAATAAATTATGGAGTAATATTAAAATAATATTATTAATACCAATTAAAATTTATAAAAAGATTATAATGTTTAGAATATCAATGAAAAATAAAATATTCATAATGCCTTACCATCCCAACTTCTATATGATTTGTTAGTGTATTAAAATTACAAATTTATTAATATATAGGTATATTATTATCTCACATAAGAATCTATAATTTCATAGACCAAGACATTTTTTACCTTATCATGGTTAAGTAGATATAGTACAAGACATATATGGACAGACATTATATAATTAATATATATACTATGTATATAAATATATACACACACACTATATAGTATGTATATATTTTATTTTTACATATACTATATATAATTATTGTACATATATATAATATAAATTATAATATTTATACATATGCACTGTGCAGGTTAGGTGGGTTGGGGTTGGGGTCGGGGATGGGACGCGCCAGGGACGGGCCGGGGATCATGCTATCCCCGTCCCCAACTAGTGGGCCAAGGTGTAGAGCCCTCTCTTGGCCTTGTCCCCGCTTAAATTAGGGAATTCTCGGCCCAATCAAACCGGACCCCAATTTATGCGGGGAAATTGCCATCCCTACTAACACTAGCTCCTTTAAGGAAGCTAGCACTAGCTTCGTTCTATTCCACGAGAAAACTTTCCCAGAAGTGGGTTGGTGCTGGCTTTCCTACTTGGGCCAATGTCGACTTAGCTCTCCCTTCTAGCTGGTTGCCACTTTTCTCTTGTCCTCAATATTCCCTTACATTCTTGACCTTTCACACAAGTTGTTAGGTGAATTTAGCTTCCTTTGATCCTCTCTTTGACACCCATTTCTTCATACTCTTCATATTCTTTGGTTTGGTGGTTTGGTTTACTTGAATCCTATAACACCCCATATATTCATATAAATTCCTTCATCGCCCCTAAAGACTTTTATCATCCCAATATATTCGTCTGATTAAACTGAGCATTTATTATTCTGTACATCCATACATATACTACTTTAGTACGAAGTAGTACCCATTTATATACAAAACGGGAGGGATGTTACATATCCTCCATTGAAAGCCTTCATAGTTTGAATTTTTCCAAGGCACAATGGAGTGTAGCTTGAATCTCTATCTTCCATCTTTAGCTTTGATATGATACTTGGGTGAATTCTTATAAAATAAAATGTAAGAATTTGATAGTGTTTTATTAATTAATTAATCAAGACAATAGTCAAAGACTTAATAAATATATTGCCTGAAAAATAAAGGAAATGATAGTGATAATTATCCATGATGTCTTTATCGGCGCTATCAATAAAATCTTATTAAGACACTGATAAAATAATGCGCATTAAATTTAAGGTTACAAAATTTGATATATGAAAAATTTGTAGTCAATTATAAACAATTATCGTAATTATATCGATACCATGCAAAAATAATATTATTCTACTAAAAGAACTTTTAACACCCAGTCACTCTATTACTATCAAAATTTCTATTATTTTAAATTCGATCGTTAGTTGATTGCGTAATTTCCACACAAAAATTACACAATTCAAAATCCGTGTTAAATCCATTAAGTATACTGGACTAGAAAGTTGAAGACATAGGTCTCTCAATGAATTAAAATGCTATTCTCTCTGTTCTAACTAAATTGACAATGGTTAACTTAGTACAAGATTTTAAATGAAAGTAAAAATTATAATATAATAATATGGTATAATAAAAAAAATACGTATAGGTCTCAGAATAATTAATATTAAATCTAAATATATAAAAATAATATATGTGAGGTATATTGATTATTTTATAATAAATAATATATTAAAAAAAATCTTTTAAAGAAAGCGTCAATTTTTTGAGGCCGTTTAAAATGACAAGTAACTCAATGCAATTAAGATGGAGGGAATAATTGTTATGTGAAAATCAATTATTTTTTTTAAAGGAAACACTCAACTCTGCTTATTCCCTCCCAAAAAAAATAATAAAATAATAAGCGATGGTGACGCTATTCATTTCACCATAAACCCATTACATTTGTCCTCTTTAGAATGAATTATTAAAAAAAACTAATTACACCATCCAATTTACTTTTTAGATTTAATTAAAAATTTAATCTAAATAATTTTTATTTTTTTTGAGAATTGTTATCTATTTATATAATATTATATTATTTTTTCTTAGTCCCACACATTTTAATTTCATAGTTTAAATTCTTTTTAATTCAAATAATTTTTTTTTTTTGAAAAATTACAATCTAAATACACATTTGCATTGGATTTACATAAGTTTTCAACTTGACTTAGAATCCCAGAAACTCTGCAACGCAAATTACTCGTGGATTTTGAGTAGTCCCCTGTGGCTGGAGCAACTCGGAACAATCTGCAAGGCAATTCGGAACCTAGCATGATACCCACATCGCTGGTTCAAAATCATAATAGTCCCATTTTTGTTTTTGGGAATCCTTCAACACAGGGAAAGGCCAATGTCGTGGCTGAGAGGTACAGGGAAAATGCTGAGATGGGGCAACAACAGAGAGTTCTTCACGACTTAAACTCCAATGTTACAAAACCTAATGGCACTGATAGGGCTCTGCTGTTGTCTCCCAAAAATAGACGTTTGGGTGGGATACTTGATGACCTGCATTGCTCATATTCAAATAATCAGGTCTCTGAGATTCCGGACTCTAGTGAAGATGAGATGCAAGTCGTCCACAGAGAATGTAATTCGGACACTGAGAAGCCTTCTCTCAGACCTAATTTCTTATTATTCCTCCAGGCAGTGGTAGACGGGTGAAAGCAACCTCGCAAACAGCAAAGGAAGAAGTAGGAGATTCCTTCCTCAGACGTTCGCCAGATGACTCCTAGGAGGAGACGACCCCTTTTAAAATATGTCAATTTGCCTGCTTCTGCTAGTTCAAAATGAATACCTTCATCTGGAACATTCGAGGCATTGCTAATGCCTTCACTTGTAGAAGACTGAAAAAACTTCTTCATTCTCACAAGGTCGATTTCTTTGCAGTTTTGGAACCGATGGTTTCTATGGACAAACTGCAATGGTATGTGCATAAGCTGGGTTTCCATTGTGGGTTCTTTAACCTTAATGGTAAAATATGGATTTTTTTGGAGGGATCATATTCATCTATCCATTCTAGAAGATAATTCTCAATTTGTGCATTTACATGTTTTCTGTTTTTGGCATAACTGGTACTTGTTCCATTATCTATGCCGAATGTACTAGGATTGGTAGGATTGAATTATAGGCATCACTTCGACACATCTCCGAGTTTTAGGTTGATATTCCTTGGTTATTGGGGGGAGATTATAATGTGATTACTGATGTAAGTGAATATTTGGGTTCCTATTATCCAAACCTTACTGCAATTACTGATTTTGTAGACTTTATTGATGATTGTCAACTACATAGCCCGCCTTTCTTGGGAAGTAAGTATACTTAGTGCAGGATGGGGAAGCGGCCTTGTTTCGAAAGATTTGATCGAGTCCTTATTAGCAGCAAATGGAGGGAGGTGTTTCATGCCACCAGAGTTTAGTATCTTACAAGGAGTAGGTCTGACCACACACCTCTTTTGGTTTCCATCCAAGCCCTGGCTCCTAGCTCCTCTCCTAGACCTTTTAAATTTTTGAAGATGTGGACTAATCACTCATAGTTTAGGGAGATTGTTAAAACAACTTGGTCTAGCGATCTTCATGGGGATGGAATGCAAATACTATTGGATAAATACTACTGTTAAAATAGCTTTAAACAAAAGGTAGTGAAGGAAGCACTACGAAAATGGAACCATGAGCATTTTGGAAACATTACTGATAATATCTCCAAGGCTCAAGGCTGAGGATGAGGTACTTCAGGCAGAACTTGCTTATGAATCAAGTCACTCCCAGGCTGAGCAAATTTCCCTTCAAGAGAGCAAAGCTAAATTAGCCTTTCATTTAATGAATGAGGAAGATTATTGGAGGGAAAAATCCAGAATTAAATGGATCAAAGAGGGGATGCAGACACTGCTTTCTTCCATAATTTTTGTAACATTAAGAGGTAGAAATTATGTATTACATGGATCCAAGATGAGGTAGGAGCTTCTCTTAGTGATATGGGATCGCTTATGGAAGAAGTAGTGCAATATTTCTCAAAGCTCTTGGCACCCTTGGAGACAAACATCTTGGACACTTCTTCTTGGATGTACAACTGCCTTCCCTCTATAATTTCGGATCAAGAAAATATGTCTCTTTCAGTTCTGCCGTCAATAGAGGAAGTTAAAGAGGCTGCTTTTTCTCTGGGAGTTGATAGTGCTACAGGACTAGATGGATTTTCAGGCATTTTCTATACACACTATTGGGATATTGTGGGGTCGGAGGTTTTGAATGCAGTTTGGGATTTTTTTTGCTGGGGTTCTATTCCCGAGAGGATTGAGTAGTACTATGCTTGTTTTAGTGCAAAAAAAGTCATCTCCTAAAAACTTTGGTGATTTTCGCCCTATCAGTCTCTGTAACTATTGTAACAAAATTATCTCCAAAGTTTTGGCTTCAAGACTTAGTATTCTGCTCTCTAAAATCATATCCCCTAATCAGTCTGGTTTTATCAAAGGGCATAATATCTCTGATAATGTTCTTTTAGCATATGAAATGTTTCACTCTATAGACCGTCGAGTGGTTGAGAATAATGTGGCACTTAAGCTTGATATGTCTAAGGCTTTTGATAGAGTCTCTTGGCCTTTATTATTTGTTGTGCTCTCTTATTTTGGATTTAATGCTCACTTTATTAAGCTGGTTGAGAATTGTATTAACAATTGTTGGTTTTCGATCGTGGTCAATGATAAGATGTGTGGCTATTTTAAATCCACACAAGGCTTAAGGCAGGGTGATCCTCTATCACCAATGCTCTTTATCATTGCTTAGGAATTACTCTCTAGATGCTTAAACGAGAAGATGGCTAACAACAGACTCATTCCTTTTAAGCTGCCTTCTCCTTGCTTTCCTGTCTCCCATTTGAGTTTTGTTGATGACATACTGGTCTTTTCAAATGCTTCAAAGAAAGCTCTTACACTGATGAAAGCCATTCTCCTGGACTATCAGAAATACTCGGGTCAACTGATTAACGATGCCAAGAGCTCTTTTATTATTTCAAATAAGGCCTCTTCACAAAGAGTTACTTTAGTGCATAGAATATTGGGTTTCTCTAGATTATCTCAGCCTTTCACCTACCTTGGTTGTCCTATCTTCAAAGGCGGAAGGAGGAAGATATTTTTCCAGCCCCTAATTGACAAGGTTAAAAAAAGGCTACAAGGGTGGAAATACAAAAACCTTTCTAAAGCAGGTCGGATGCAGCTTGTTCAATCACTATTAGCTTCTATTCCACTGCATCTCTTGCAAGTCATCAACCCTCCCAAATCAATGTTCTGGGACATTGAGAGACACTTGGCCAGTTTCCTATGGGGGAGCTCAGTTTACGGGGAAAAATGACATTGGATGAGCTGGTGTTCATTATGTTTCCCTAAGAAAGAGAATAGGCTTAACTTTAGATCCCTAGAAGAAGTAAGCCATGCTTTTGCACTCAAACTATGGTGGAAATTTCGTGAAAGGGATACCTTGTGGTCTCAGTTTCTATGGAGTAAATATAATGCAACAAATGTCCATCCAACATTGCTTGAGCCATCTTCTCAGTCCTTAATGGTTTGGAAACATATTCTTCTGGTTTCAAAGTTGGCAGAATGTTATATTGCTTTCTCTCTTAAATCTGGCAGTGCATCCTTTTGGTATGATAATTGGTCTGGAGATGGTAGCCTTTCTTCTTGCAATTCTTACATTTACTTGCTGGAAATTACAGTCAAGTATTGTCTATCCAATGGCTTTCGGAATGCTCGAAAGTTAATGCAGATGCTTGATGATCACTTGATGTATAGTATCCTCAAAATCCAGCCTCCTTTTCAACACGAAACTCAAGATGTTATGCTTTGGATGCCTTCTACATTAGGGGATTTCTCCTTATCTTCAGCTTGGGATATAATTAGAAAGCATAAATTGGCTTGCAAGGTAAAGGAGGACATATGGAAACTGGGGGTTCAATCTAATATTTGGTTTTTCCTATGGCATCTTCTCAATAACTTTCTGGCTTTTGATGATAAGTTGCAACGTCTGGGGGTTCAACTATGCTCCAAATGCAGTCTTTGCAATGAAGCTACAGAAACTTTATGGCATATCTTTGTTGACTGTACAATTGTTAAAAACTTATGGTCAGCCATCCTCCTTTCTGTACGTGGTGGTATTCCCTACTCAGGCCCTATCTCCTTTAGTGGTTTTTGGCAGTTGTGGTGGTTGGATGCCTCTTGATACAAATCTTTTTCTTGCATATTCTTGGCTGCTTATTTGTGGGATGTTTGGAAAGGTAGGAATAAGGCTAGATATGATGCATGCTCTATCTCAATGGCTCATTTGTGGTGTAATATTCTGACTTTTATAAAGCTTTCAACAACAGTTTTCCTACTACACCATACTTCTCACTATATAACTGACCTCCATAGGTTCCAGATCAGTAGTGCTTTGAGGCCGCAAATTCGTCATATACTAGTATGCTGGTCTTCTAATGATGCAACTATAGTGGTAAGTGTTGATGGGGCAGCTAAGGGCTCCGGACTTTCAGGAGTTGGAGGTATTATTAGAAACAAGAAGGGGGAGTTTCTCATGGCATTTGCTAGGCATATTAGTTCTGGGGACCATCGAAGAGCCGAGCTTTGGCTATTTGTGAGGGTCTGAAAATGGCCCAACAACATGGCTTTATAGACATTCTCCTTCAATCTAATTCAACAACAATTTTGCAGCATCTCATATTACCTACGGAGATAACGGGGCTGATTCACCAAATGCAGCAACAAGCTCAATGGTTATGTAGTTCCTTGCGCTCCATCGAGTTCATGCATATCTATAGACAGGCAAACCTAGTGGTGAATGCTTTAGCCAATATAGCTTGCGTTCCTGGTTGCTCCCAATATTTCTTTCTTTTCAATGATCTTCCAAAGCGAGTCAAATGGTTTTGTCTCTTAGATAGTAGAGGGATTCCTAATATAAGATCTCAAATTGTACACTCTGTTAGGGGGCGTATTCTAATGCCTCCCTCCATGTAACCTTTTTCCTGTTAATAAACTGGTTGGGGCCTAGCCCTCAACTTCAATTAAAAAAAAAAAAAAAAACTTGACCCAGAATCCACTAGTTTAATGAATTAAACTACATTGGATTTATATAAGTTTTCAAAATTTTAATTTTCAAAATCAAAATAAATTTAATTATTTTAAAATATTGGTAGAAGAAGGAAAAACATAATTTACGACCATATAATATTTTCATTCAAGTCCAAATGCATATATTATAATAAATCTTCCTCCATTCGAAATTGAATACTTACGCTTTTTTTTAAAAAAAAAATATCAAGAGATAAATGTAAATAATTTATTTTATTAAATTAAATATATTTCTAATCTAAATGTTCAAGACTAATTATCTTCATATAAAAAAATATAAGTTTTACTAATATTTGAATTTTAATATTAAATTTTTAATTAATAAGAATGATATAATAATTTATTTATAATTAAATATTATTCTAAAAACTATAATTTATTTATAATTAAATATTTTTAGAATTATTTATTCTAAAAACTATAAACTACAAAAGAACTATAAAGGAACAATCAAACAAAAAAATATAAGAAAAAGAAAAATTAATAGGAAAGACTCGTTTTCACTTTACCTTGCTTTTCCACCCTTTCCATTTCCCACTTATAAGCTTTGTTCTTTTGCTTTGATGCCAAGTTTGCCACAACCACTACTACACGAGTGACAGACAGAGTAGACATAATTGTCCTTCCACTCATAAAGAAATGTAAGCTCAAAAGCAGCAATAATTACATTAAAGACTTTACCAAAATGTAAAAATGAATTTACTTGTTTGCCCCCAATAATTTTGATCCTCTCGCCCCAAACTTGTTCACATTTTTTATTTTGATTTATTTCAATATGAGTATTTATTTTTTAAAAAATAAATGCATTTTTAATTGAAAACATCATGAGTAAAGCTCAATATAATTTTCTCTTTTTAAAAGAATATTACTTTAATTTTTATTTTTTAAAATAATAAATTTAATACAAATAAATTTTATTTATAAAATATTAAAAATTTTATTTTTATTCAAGTATATCATAATATTAATATTTAAGATTATAAATTCGATATAAAATTTAAAATCATATTCATTCATTTTTTAAAAACATCAATATAATCCCAATTCAAGTACACCCTAACTTCATTAATATAAAAAATATAGTAGTTGTAAAGCCACTACAACACATGAGCCACTATGTTTATTAAGGGAAAAAAAATGGTAAAATAAAACGTATCAAGTTAAATGCAAACCTTTAATTTGGTATAGAAATAATAAAAGTAAAATCCTTAATAATCAAGTAAAATTCAAATAAATAATTGTCCTTCCTCTCAATGAAGTCGGAAGAAGGGCAGAAGACTTTGAATTTTATTCAATAAAATCTCATTGATTTTGTTGCCCATATAATCCAATAACATCTCGAATTCCCGTTGAAAAATTTCTCCTTTTTTCTCTTTCTACCTCAGCTTTTCCTTTTGCTTTCTTGGTTGTCTCATGTGCTAAATTTTTCACAACCACCAAGTGGGAAATGGACAGATGAAGCCCTCTCCATAACTACTATATTAATATTTCCTTTCGTCACTTTTCCATAAAAAACTATAGCTTCTTTCTATACTACTTCATTCAAGCAAAATTTCTCACTTATTAAACAATGGCTGAAATCCTTGTTGATAAGCTCTTGAATGGATTAGCTGAGGAGTTTAGGCTCGTTAGAGGCGTCCAAGAGGAGGTAACAAACCTCTCCTCTACGCTACAAATGATCAGAGGAATGCTGCCGGACGTGCAGAGGAGAATGCTGAAGGAGAAACACATCGGGATTCGACTCCAAAATCTTCAAGATGTAGCCTACGATGTGGATGATGTCTTGGATGAATGGACTACTCAAGTTCAAAAATCCAAATTGAAGGCAGATGAGGATCCAAATTCTCCTTCCCCGCATACCTCTAAAAGGATTAAGGTATGTTCAACCTTTCAATCCACTAGTTCTTGGTTCAAAGAAGTTTTTGTGCGTCATGACATTGCCCAGAAGGTTAAAGAACTAAACGGTAGAATGAACATCATTTTCCAGGGGGCACAAAACTTCAATTTTGTTTCAAGTAATTTGAATTCTAATTCTGGCCAAGAGTTTAAGCGCATCATCACTACCTCTATTTTCGATGAATCAGAGCTCTGTGGTAGGGAGTCTGATAAGAATTTAACAGTGAGCAAGTTATTCTTTGATGCTAGTAACGAAAATAATGGCATTCGCAGTGTCTCTGTTGTGGGAACCGGGGGAATTGGGAAGACTACTCTTGCCCAATTAGTCTACAATGACAATCGAGTGAAAAAGCATTTTCAACTCAGGAAATGGGTTTGTGTCTCAGAACCCCTTGATCAGAAAAGAATTGCCAAAGCAATTCTTGAAGATCCAGAAAAGGGTTCCCCAGTTGCATCCGAGTTGGAAACCTTGGTCCAACACGTCAAGGAATTGGTTTGTGGGAAGAAATTCCTACTTGTACTTGATGATATGTGGACAGAGGACAACACCAAGTGGAAACCAACCCGGGACTCTCTCAGGCGTGGAGCTCCTGGAAGTAGAATCTTGGTGACTACTAGGAGCCAGAGGGTAGCAAGAATGATGGGGACAAATTACATGCACTTAAGGAACTGGACGACTTAAAATGTTGGACTATATTAAGACAAATAGCATTCTTAAGAAGATGTAAAAGGGAGTATTAGGAATTTGAACAAATTGGTAGGGAGATATCAAAAAAGTGTAAGGGCTTACCACTTGTTGCAGAGTTTTTGGAAAGTCTCTTACAATCCAAAGACGGTGCAACAATGGCAAGATGCTTTTGAGAGTGAGATATGGGAGTTGGAGGAAGCGACTATCAGTCTCTTTCGTCAAATACATTGCTTTTTGTATTGTGCTGTCTCTCCCAAGGATTTCGAAATAGATGTACAAGAACTGATTAGACGGTGGATGGCACAAGGCTATCTCAGCCCTACTGGAACACGAGGAGAAATGGAATCAAGGGGATATGAGTACTTCAGCAATTTGGCAATGCATTCTTTCTTTCAGAACTTGGAGAGACATCAATATTATAAGGCTCACATCATCAGATGCAAAATGCATGACATAGTTCAAGATTTCACATGGTATCTGACGAATGGTGAATGCCTTATAAGTGAAGAAGTGGATGAGGCAAAAAACTTATCCCATGGAAAAGTTCGTCATCTGAATTGGTCACTCCAAGGGGATGTTGCAGTAAGTTCTATGGTTGGGAAGCTTCACAGCTGTCATATTGGTAACGTTGTTCCTCCAAACTTGTTTGATTATTTGAAATGTGTTAGAGATTTACGCTTAGGTGATACAAATCTGAAAGAAGTCCCAAGAGCCATTGGGAATTTAATTCATCTACGCTTTCTAAATTTGGGTGAAAACCCACTCCTTGTATTGCCTGAAGAAATCTGTGAGTTGTGTAATTTGGAGAGCTTGAATGTTTCAAGTTGTGGTGAATTGACTCAATTCCCACAAAAGACTGGAAATCTTGTAGAGTTGAGACACCTTCTTAATATTGAAACAGATAGCCATAAGCAATTCTCACAAGAATTGGAGAAATTGACTTCACTTCGAACACTCAGAGAATTCAAATTTGGAATGGGGTATAATAAGTTTGAGTGTTTGAAAAATTTGATCCAACTTGGAGGAAAACTAAAGAATCGGTTTTTTTAGTTGAATGAGGTGTACTTTGACACTACAACACTTGGGGATAAGACTCACATTCAGAGATTGATTTTAAACTTTGATGCTAAGTATGCATCTGTTATAGAATCCCTACAACTACCTCCATACTTGGAAGATCTCAGATTATATACATATCCCCGTTCCAATTTGCCAAGTAAGGTTATCTCATTATAAGAAAATTAGTCTTTAGCGAAAAAACAGTTTCTTCGCTGAAAGTCCAAATTTTCTCGCTACAGCCTTACTGAAGGCCTTTAGCTACAAAGTTTTTTCCCTCACCGTTTCGTCACTGAAGCTTCGTAGCTAAAGGGTCTTGGCGACAAAAGTTTTAGTTTTGTTACTAAAGGCTACCCTTTAGCTAGGAAAATAGTTGATTACCTAAAGATTTCAATTTTAGCTAGGAAATGTTTTGTTGCTAAAAATTAGCAATTTTTGTCACCAAAAGCTTTCATTTTGTCGCTTGTGATGCTTTTTTGCGACAAAAAATTTTGTCACAAAAGTTGCATCATTAAAAATATAATTTTATTTGTGAAATTAAAATATTATGGAAAAAATTATTACCTTTTGTGACAAAAGTTTCTTCGCCAATACAAAAAAAATTCATCGCTAAAAGGGTCAATGGAAAAAAAAAACATTTCCTTGCCAAAAGTATTTAATTTTTTTTTAAAAAATTAAAATTTTGAGAAATCCCTAGTCCATGTGAACCAGCCGCACCTAATCGCAACCTCCAAATTATGTATTGTTTGCCAGAAGCGAGTTTCAAACGTGCGACCTCCAGTTTCCTTGCTTTGTGACTTTGCTGCTAGGCCAAGCTTCCATGTTGGCCATATCATTTTTTTTTAATTTAAACTATATCTAATATTTTCTTTGATTTTTTTCAAACATTAATACTATAACTTATTAAATTTACTATAAAACTACATTATTCAATTTAGTAAATTATTTTATATATTTATATAACTGTAAAAGATTATATGTTGTTGCTTATATCATTATATTTATTAAATGATTTTATACAAATAGTTCAATTAGGAAAAAAACCTTAAACATACATACATACATACATACATACATACATACATACATACATACATACATATATATATATATATATATATATCCAATATGTATATGTATTTAAACCCCTCCCTTCGCCCCCCCTCCACACACATATATTATATATATATGTGTGTGTGTGTGTGTGTATGTATGTATGTGTACACACACAAATATACCAAATACACACACGCACACACACACATATGTATATATATATATACACAAACACCACATACATTTATATGTGTGTGTGTCCTTTTTGATATCAATCTCTGGGAATTTGAGCCAAAGTCCTGATTTCAAATCAAAATTTGAAAACAATAAAGCAGAATGTAATATGTTTAGCAAATCTATTTTTGTTAAGAATAGATAGGTATGGCCACAATTGACAAACCTCTGGTTGGCGGATGGTCAACCTCCGATTGATGGTTGGCCAAAATGGTAAACCTCAACCTTAAACATTTAATCCTGATTTTACGGTTTGGTAGTTGACGGTTACGGTTGCAGTTGGCCAACCTCCGCTTTGGCGATTTTTTAATTTTTAATTTTTTAATTTTAAAAAAAAGTATAAAAATAAGTAAAAAAAAGTTACAAAAAAATATTAAAAAAAGAACTTGAACTTAATTTTAATTTTATAAAATTAAGCTATCTATGTATCCTCTTATGGTATAGAGGAATCGAAGCTCTCGTAGTTCTCTTACATTTTAACCATTTTTTGCCTTTAATGGTCTTCACTTTTAGCTATTGTAGTTCCTTCCATGTTTACGTTCAAAAATTCATTAAGATCTGACTGCACATTTTCTTGTTGATGATTTTTAGCTATAATCCAACCATCTAAACATGCTTGAACTTCCAAAACTTCCATTGCCATTCTGAGCGAGTTTCACTCAAAATGTTTCCTTTAGCACTAAAGGCTTGTTCTATTGCAGTAGTTAAAACAGGAACAGTAAGAATATCCTTAGCCATTAGTGCTACAATAGGAAATTTGCTCTCATTTTCTCTCCACCACTTCAAGATATAAAATCTTTCACCTGTTTCATTCCACTTCGAATTATAAGTTAGATATAATTCAAGTTCCAACATGGAACTTGAAGATCCTCTTGGTCGTTTTGACCTTTCTACTATCCTTTTAGTTGCCTGGTTCATTTTTGAAGATCCAGATATCGGAATATCAATATCTTGAATTTCTTGGATAGTCCCACCATACTTTCTAGAATATTCATAATATAAGTCGCAAAGAATATTCTTTACGTTAACTATTTTATGAAAAATATTAGGAGGACATGTAATATCTTGAGTACAACTATCATCTTCATCATCATTATATTCAATATTATGTTTAGAAAATAAAAAATCATAATAATTAATAAGATATTCTTGAAAACCCTCAATTCTTATACGTGGATCAAGAATAGTAACTACTAAATTAATATCAGGTATATCTAAATAATATTTTAATCATTTAGTTTTCATAGCATTAATATATGGAGATAAAAGAGCATCACTAGAATATTCATTAAAAATAGCACTAACATTAACACATTCTTGAATAACTAAATGTGCAGTAGGATAATAGATAATAGATAAATTATAAGTAGCATCATTAAATGTTTTTAAAACATGTAAAATACCTTCACAAACACTCCATTGTTGAGGAAATAAATGTATTCCAATAGCTCTATTTGCAACAAAAAAAAAAAAAAAGCACATAAAAATTCTTTATATGGAAAAGATACATTTAGCACTTCATATGCTCATCTATTTGGAACATCTTTTGGAAATTGTATTAGTCTCATGCCATTACGTCTACAAAATTGACTCCATTCTTTTTTAATTGTAGGTCTAAACCAAAAATAAGAAAAAGTAGCTCTTAGTGGTATAATATAAAAATCAAGACTTTTTAAACCAACTTGTACATATAAGTTTAAAATATGACATATACTTCTAACACGAAAAAATTTACCTCCAAAAGTTGGTTGAATTAAATTTTTAAGACTAGTAATTAAGGTAGTATTTGCACTTGCGTTATCAAAAGAAATAAAAAAAAATTTATTCACTAAACTATATTCTTCTGAAATAACAATTAATAATTGACAAATAGTTTCTGTAGAATGTGGACAATCGAAGGCCCTATAAGCAATTAATTATTTTTGAATATTCCATCCATTATCTATCAAATGACATGTAACACCCATATAAGAATGAGTTTGCCAGTTATCACTCCAAATATTACTACATAAAGAAATTTTATTAGGCAAATTTAAAAAATTTGAGTTAATTGATTCTTACTCTCTCTATATAACTTTTTAAGTGTACGTGTGAGGGTAGTGCAAGGAACACAATTTGCAGCAGGATTTAAAGCATTTTGACAATATTTATTAAATTGTAATTTTTCACCAAAACTAAATGAAAGATGTTCTACAACTACCATTTTAGCTAATTCTTCTCTATTTACATTATTAGTATATTTAAATAAATCAACAGATGGAGTAGATGTAGTACTAGCATACTCGGTAATTTGTTCTTGTTTGGAGTCCAAACCAAATTCTTGAGGATGGTGCCTTCTTAGATGTTGAGAGAGAGTGCCATAACCCATTTCTGGCTTGAATGCATATAATTTAGGAACACTAGTGCAATAATTACACTTGGCATCCATTTCAGCGGATGACATTTTTGTGAGAGTAAAATGCTTGGTGAACATATCAACTTCTCTTTTTCGCACTTTCTTTGATGTGGCATCCGTTTGTAAATCACTGTCTTGAGGACTTTGTTGTTGAACTTCAATTTCTTCATCATTAACTTGTATTGGTTGATCAGTTGTTGAAGGAGGAAATGTCGCCGGAAAAAAAATTTAGATCAAAACTAGAAGCGAATAGATAGCCAGATGGAGTAGTAAAAGTCTCTGGTTGAAATTTAGATTAAAACTAGCGCTATCACTCATTTTTTCCTTACCCTTAGAGCTACTAGGATGAGACATTTTTTTTTTGAAAAAAAAAAAAATATATAACAATAATATATATTGAGAATTGAGAATTGAAAGAATTAAAAGAATTGAGAGAGAGTTGAGAGTTGAGAAGTGAGAAGTGAAAATTTCAATGAATTTATGCATATTTATAAAGAGAATGAGGAGTCAAAAAAAAAAAAAAAAAAAGCTAGCCATTCTGGCCATTAACAACGGCTAGAAACAAAGCTTCGTGCCATGGGCATTTATTCAAAATTGCCATTATGGCCATGGCCATAATGGCAATTTTGAATAAATGCAATTGTTTTGCCATTTTGAGCCCACAACATAAGGTTTCCTTTTTATTTTTTAAATTATTTTTTGAAAAACCTTGGGGGGGAGGGGGATGAATAAGATTTTTGGCAAGCTAAAAAATTTTTCCGACTTGTCTAAAAATTAGAATAATGATGATCACCAAGTTACTTGGACGGACTTTATGGTAACATAGAAAGTTATCCAAGCACTCGTAGATATATATCCAGATTCGGACAAAGAAAGAAACTCAAGGCAGTAAAAGAATAATGAAAAGAAGTGAGATAAGGAATGTATAGCGGTTCGATCTACCAAGATCGACATCTACTACCTTAAGCTCACATTGAAGGATTTTCAACCAGATTTCATTTACTCCACTTAATGAAATCAAACAGTACCACATACAAGAGAGGATCACCACACTAGGTTTTCCAAAACCTATCAATCAAGCAATCACATCAAGGATCACTCCAACTAGGTTTTACACCATAACCTTGATACAATCACCAAACAAGGTTCACCCCAATGGATTTTACTCCACAACCTTGAATATTAACCAAAACAAGGCACACCCCAATGGGTTTTACACCACAACCTTGATACACTAGAGATTTGAATATCAATAGAATAGTAAAGAGCTCACTTGTTTGAGTAGATGTTTACTTGAATACAAAGGACAAATACTTTTACCTTTGACACAAAATGAATTCACTTTGAAGCTTTGATAAAAGGAGATTTTTGAAAAAATTGAGTAATAGTGTTTCTAAGAAGAATGTTTCAAAAATCTTATCTCTAATCTTGCTTTAGAGGCTATTTATAGAACCAAAAAGTGAAGTGCCAACAGTCATAAAGAAATGGCTATAATTTTCTGTTTAAACTTATCCGTGTTTTGAACTCGGATTTTGGATGACGATGCATCCAAAAGGTAAGTCCAAAATGGTACTTTTTTAGACAGAAATATTTCAACACAGTTTACAGGATTTTGGATTCAGACTATTCAATCCAAAATTCTTAGATTTTTTAAAAAACTTTAAAATCATCTCCTTTGGTGCTTCAAGGTAAAATCAAATGAATCAAAAGTTAAAGAGCCATAGGAATTAATAGATATACCTTAATAACACTTTCTAGTCTAAAGTTCTTCTTATAAGGACTTCTTGATATACAACTCCATATACTTTGTTCTTCTCTTTTGATCTTTCATTCTTGAATTCAATCACAAAAGAGTTGCCAAATAATCTTATCTAAATGCCTTAGAAGAATAGAGGTCAAACATGTCATATCACAATAGATTAACAAGGTAGTCCATATCAATGTTTGTCATTGGTCAAAACATAGAAGAAAGCCCTTAGGGCTAACAATCTCCCACTTTTTGAGTGATGACAAACATAAAAGAAATGCTATGTAATGAGTGAACATGTTGAATGAAAGAAATGCAAATAAATGCAATCTCACAGTATAGGTCTCAAAGAGAGATTATGAATCATTAGCTTGTAAACATATCTCAATGAGCCTAAAGCCTTTCATATCTCTATGTAAATATTCAAAATGATTTGATAAAGAAGAGATAATAGACAAGTCATATGATAAGATACTCCCCCTAAATATATGCTTATATGAATATTTTAAACATAAGAGGGAAAAGCAGAAATCAAGATTTGTATGTAAAAAATGTGCGTCCAAACCAGTTTTGGAAGTATGTATAACACAAGTCTTTTCAAGAATCCATTTTGGATATAGATTTTGGCAGTCCAAAAGGTATATTTCAGTTCAATATGACTTCTTACAAGAATATTTGTTTGGATCAAAAAATATTTGAGTCCAAAACTCCCCTTGACTTAATGCACGAGATAATGGATTTTCTGGTTTTTCAAGAAATGTTTTAACGAATCTATCTGATTAAAATTTTGACTTTATCATAGAATCTAGTCTCAAAGATACCTTTAACATATAGAAAATGCTTTTTGAATTGAGTAATCATAAGTAGAATGTCATAAATCCAACTATCCAGATAGAAGATTTTCAGTGAACATATACAGTAAATCAGTCAGTTATGCTGTTTAGATCAAATCATATCAGTTCATGCAATTCATATAAAAATAGTTCAAATCCCAGATATCATCAGTCATATGCCATCAGTTCATGCAAGTTCATGTCCATCATATCAGTTTCTTATAACAGTTCCCCAAAAACAACAGATAGATATGCATCATCAGTTCATCATAACAGATAGAAATATGCATAACAGTTCATCATATCAGTTTTCATAACATTCCATTTTTCTCCACAATAAGAAATATGCATAACAGATTTCATATTAGATTCCATTTTTCTCCCTCACAATTTTCTCCCTCACAACAGTCTTTTTCTCCCCCACAACAGTTCATCATATCAGATCAGTTCACTAGTCCATCTCATATCAGTTCGTCTTTTTCTCCCCTTTTGTTATCAATTAAAAAATAAGAATATCAGAAAGAGGGGAGAATAGAACCATATAGAATATGCATAATAGAAGAAAGAGACTGAAAATAAACAAGTTTCTAGCAGCAATTATCCTAAAGCATAATGTAAAAGACAGAAAAAGTAAATTGTTCAAATTTGCAGAAAGTAAATTGTTTTGAGATCATCAGAAGATCAAATTGCCCAACAGTGCTACCTAGGAGATATTAATCATTTCAGCTTTTGACCCGGCACCCTTCTTAGAGTATTGACCATCAATTCTATTTGATTTTCTCTTCACCACCACATGCTTCTAACGCTTTCCAGAAGATTTTGGCTTAGGAAAAGTAGGAGAAACCACTGTTTCCTTCATGGGAGATGGTTACTTAAATGGTTCAGGAGTAGGATCCTTTTCTATAGTAGGTAGATCAAATTCTTCCTCTAAGATAGGTTCATCCCTTTCATGAACAGATATCGGAGGGGAAGATACTGAAGCAGTAGGAAGGTCTAATTTCTTAGCTAATGAACTAATTGCACCCAGTATACTTTCAGACATGCCTGCGTTCTGATCTTTTCCTTTGGTAGAAGATTCTGCCTAAAGAACATCATCAATTTTCCTTTTTGTTCCTGTACCAGGAACAGACTTCCCTTTATCCTTAATCTTCATCAAATTTTCCCGTTCTTTTCCTGCAGTCTCTCTTAGTAATTTCCATGTATTATTTTCCCTTACATAGCCCATCCTTTCAAAGGAATCAGAGCTGTAAACATTTGTTTTGGATGGATCAAAGGGAGCAGAATTTAAATTAACTTAAAAAAAAAATCTAAAAACGTTGGTTAGCAAATTTCCCAATGGTAGAGCTTTACTTGACGTGTTCCTTGTCTGCAACATCAATTTTGTTGCCAGAAACCCAAAGTTAATATGCCTACCTTCAGCTTGAGCCAACATAATCACCATCTGTAAAATGCTTATTGAAGTCTTATGCCTATAGCTAGGTGCTATCATGGTTGACACTATGTGATGCAGAATTCTACCAATACCATTCAGCCATTTCGAGCTTCTATTTCCAGAATTTCCAAAATTTTTCCTACCAATGAATAATTTCTCAAAAATTTTCAGATAAAAAATGTCATTTTCCTCAGGAAATTTGTTTAACTTAAAGTATTGAAACCCAGCATCTCTTACATCACAAATCCTAATGAATAGTATATGATCAAATTCTATGTCTTTACCTTTCATTCTCGACACATATCAGTGAATCATAAAACCACCCTTAGTTTCTTCCAGTTTCCTTTTCCTTAAGTTAGCATAAAATTCCCAGACAAGAGGGGTGTATATTTTCTCCTCAACAGACAGTAAACTCCCCCACCCAATGCGATCAAACATGTGCAGAATATTTGATAGATTCAGAAAAGTAGAATGGTTTACACGATGACCACAAATAACCGTTTGGTTTCTCGACACCCAATCATTGTACTCAGTCTCGCATTTAGAATCAAGGAAATGAGGTACCTAATTTTTAGAACACACTTGTTCTGGAGACGACTCAGAAGAATCATAGTGGGATGCGAAGAAGTTCGGTTGAGGAGAAGTTTCCTTCTCTTTTGCCTTGCTTGAACCCAAAACCTTTTTCTTCATCAAAGAAGACGATTTTTGCCCCTTCTTTTGTTTCGAAACTGAAGATTTTGTCTTTGCCATTTGAAAGATTGGAGCTTTTTCTGGACTGTTGATTTTTAAACAGGAAGTGCACAGATGATTTGGAAGAGACGGTTACAAGGGTTTTGAAAAAAACTCAGAGTGCTTTGAATGCCTTTGAGTAATGTGAAATAACGTGCTTTGAAAATATAAGTTTTTTAGAGAAGTTTAGAGAGACGCACAAACCATTTATTTGAAATTCAAAATTTGGAATAATAAAAATATTAAAGATGGGTTTTGGAACTAGACCTAATCTGAACCTATCATCCAAAAGTGTGTTTTCCTAAAATGCATTTTGGAAGAGGGATTTGGATTCAAATACTGCGTCCAAATGAGATGACGGTGCATTTTGGATGCAGAACACTGTTTTTGAAACCTTTTTCTTCACAAACCCTGCATAAAGAAAACGTATGCCACAAGGTTAGTTATCAAATTCTTATAATTCCCAAACCTCTTCTCAGATTGTTGAATCTTTCCTCAGCTAGAGGTTTAGTGAATATATCTGCAAGTTGTTCATCTGTTGAAATATATTCAACACACACATCACCTTTGAGCACATGATCTTGGATGAAGTGATGTTTAACTTCTATGTGCTTTGTCCTAGAATGCTGAACAGGATTTTTTGTCAGATTGATAGCACTTGTATTATCACACAGTATATGTACGTAATTAAAATTAAGATTAAAATCTAGCAATGTATTCTTCATCCACAAGATTTGAGCACAACTCCCAACTGTAATGTATTCAGCCTCAGTGGAGGATAAGGATACACACGTCCACTTTTTACTGTGCCATGACACAAAAGAGTGTCCAAGAAATTGACAATGGCCGCTAGTACTTTTTCTTTCAACTTTATAACCTGCATAATCTACATCAGTGTATCCTATAAGATTAAATGCGTTAGTGTGAGGATACCATAATCCATAATCATATATGCCAATTAAATATCGAAATATACATTTTACTGCACATAGATGTAATTCCTTTGGACATGATTGAAAACAAGCACAAAGACATACCGAAAACATGATGTCTAGTCGGCTAGCAGTAAGATAGAGTAGACTTCCAATCATACCTCTATACTTATGTTCATCTACTTTCTTGCCCTTTTTATCTTGATCAAGTTTTATGGATGTACTCATTGGTGAGCTGATTTCTTTTGCTTCTTTCATTCCAAACCTTTTGAGCAACTCCTTGGCATACTTAGCTTGATTTATGAAGATACCATCTTTAGCTTACTTAATTTGCAGTCCGAGGAAGAAGTTTAGTTCTCCCATCATACTCATTTCAAATTCTTACTGCATAGTCTTAGCAAACATCTTGCACAAAGAGTCATTGTAGCACAAAAAATGATATCATCAACATAGATTTGAACAATCAGTAAATCACTAGAATTATTAGTTTTGATGAACAAGGTATTATCAATTAAGCCTCTAGAAAATCCTTTTGAGATCAAGAATCCACTAAGCCTTTCATACCAAGCTCTTGGAGCTTGTTTTAATCCATAGAGAGCTTTAGAAAGTTTGAAAACATGATTTGGAAAGTGCTCATGAATAAAACTAGGAGGTTGTTCAACATATACTTCCTCCTCAATAAAGCCATTTAGAAAGGCATTTTTGACATCTATTTGATAGAGCATGAAATTTTTAAGGATGCAAAAGCAAGCAACATTCGTATGGATTCTATTCTAGCAACAAGTACGAATATCTCATCATTATCAATACCTTCTTCTTGATTAAATCTTTGGGTGACTAATCTAGCTTTATTTCCAATCACAACCCCATTTTTATCAAGTTTATTTCTAAATACCCATTTTGTACCAATAACAAGTCGTTCATGCAGTCTAGGAACAAGTTTCCAAACCTGATTGCTTTCGAATTGATTTAACTCTTCTTGCATGGTAATAATCCAAAATTCATCATGTAATGTGATATCAATGTAGCTAGGCTCAATATTTGAAAGAAGAGCAAAGTTGTTATTGAAATACCGTCTAGTTTTAACTCCATGGTTTGGATCTCTAATAATTTGTTCTTTGGGATGACCTGTTTTGTATTTCAAATCTTTTGGTAATTGGTGATTCATAGAATCTTTAGTTTTCTCTTTTTCTTGTTCAATCTGCAGCTCTTCAATCTCTTCTTCTTTTGCATGAGTGTGTAACAGTGGAGCTTTGACTTGATCTAACTTGACTTCTTTTGAACTCCCTGCATCATCGTCATCTCTTTTTGAAGTATAAATGTTAGATTCATCAAACACAACATGCATAGATTCTTCCACACAAAGAGCTCTTTTGTTGTATACTCTATATGCCTTTTTATTGGAAGAGTAACCAAAAAATATGGCCTCATTGGACTTGCTATCAAATTTTCCAAGATTATCTCGGGTATTTAGGATAAACCATTTACATCCAAATACTTTAAAATAAGAGATAGAAGGAGTTTTATCAAACATAACTTCAAATGGAGTTTTCCTCAAAAATGGTCTTAACATAACTCGGTTTATTATATAGCATGCTATATTAACAGCTTTCGCCCAAAAAAATTTTGGAAGGACGTTTTCACAAAGCATTGATCTAGCCATTTCTTGTAAAGTTCAATTTTTTCATTCAACAACACCATTTTGTTGAGGAGTTTTTGCTGCTGAAAAATTGTGAAAGACTCCATTTTCATCACAGAAGTGAGTAAATTCATTGTTGTAAAATTCTTTGCCATTATTACTTCTAATAGAAATTAGTTTGCATCTAATCGAGTTTTGGACGCGTTTTATCTATTTCAAAAATTTAGAGAAGGCTTCATCCTTTTGTCAAATAAATAAAGTCCTACTAAATCTAGAAAAATCATCAACAAGAACATAAGCATATTTCTTACCTCCAAGACTAGCAATCCTTATAGGTCCAAACAAATCCATATGAATTAATTCAAGTGGTTTTGAGGTAGAATAATTTTCTTTGGCTTAAAAGAGGTTTTGATTTGTTTTCCAAATTGACATGCATAATAGATTTTGTGTTTATCAAATTTCATTTTTAGCAGTCCCCTAACAAGTTCTTTTGAAAACAATTTATTTAGCAAATCAAAAGATACATGATCTAATCTTCTATGCTAAAGGTAACCATCATTGTCATGAACGGATAGGCATCTAATTCTATTAGCTACAAGGTCATTAAGATAAAACACATAAACATTTCCCATACGTTTAGCAATAAAGATTGTTCCGAGATTTTCACTATCAAGTATAGAACAAGAATCTTTTTCAAAAATGACTTTGCTACCACTATCACAAAGTTGGCTAATGCTAAGCAAGTTATATTTCAAATCATCAATAAGTAAAACTTGTTTTATAATTGTCAAGGAACCTTTACCAATATTACCAATGCCAAGAATCTTTCCTTTCTTCTTGTCTCCAAATGTAACAAATCCTTCATTTGTGTTCTGAATATCTTCTAACAAAGTTGTGTTTCCAGTCATGTGTCTTGAACAACCGCTGTCCAAGAACCATTTGGTGAAGCTTAAAGACCGTGCCTATACATGAGAAGGAGGAGTGATTTTTGATATCCACACTTTCTTGGGTCCATGAAGGTTAGTAACATTTTTTTTTAAATTTTCCAGAATGTAACTCCACCGGATTCCACTTTTCTTTTAATAAGACATCTTGAAACTACATGTCCCAGTTTTTCATAATATGAGCATGCTTTGTGTGTACTGTAAGATAAAGTAGGTTTAACATATTGAGACTTGTTCTTTTTGTTCTTATTCTCATGTTCATATCCTGACCAACTTCGATTTCTAGTATAAACAAATCTGGGCTTGTAAATTTTGTTTTTATCCTCATGTCTATATCCTAAGCCACTCCGATTACCAATTTGATATTGATTTCCGAGTAACTTTTCCAGATTACTTTTACCATTTGTGAATTTTTCAATGCAATTGGTAAGATCATTGACTCTAATTTTCATATCATCAAAAGTGCTAGCCATACCTTCAAGAATTTGAATTTTATCACACAAGTTTTTATTTTACAGGGATGCATGTTGCAAGGCAGTCATGATCACATCTTTCTCAATGATAGCGCACATATGTGACTCAAGAGACATTTTATTATCATTTAACAATACTTCATTTTCTTCCATCAAATATTTAATCTTCAACTTCATTTCTTTATTTTTCTAGATATTTTTTTTTAATTCATGAAACATATCACTTAACAACTCATTTAGATCAACATGCTTTTCAGTCATAGATATAAGAGAATTAGGTATGCAATTAGATGTAGAAGAGTTTACCTCATTTTCCAAAGCCATGAAGCATATGTTGGCATTTTCTTCTTAAAAATCTCCATCTTCGGACTCAGTTTCATTTAAGTCCCAAGTTCCCATCAAGCCTTTACCTTTCTTTGCCTTCAGATCTTTCTTCTTTTTAGGCATTCTTCCTTCTTTACCTTTTGCAATAAGACAGTCGGCAATGAAGTGATCAGTACTCTTACATTCATAACATTAAGGTTTGAATCCAGAGGTTTGTTTTTTCTTTCTTATAAACTTCCTTCCTCTTTTGAAGTTTCCTTTGTTGAACATTCTTTTGAATTTCTTTGCTATCATCGCCAAATCATCATTGTCCATTTCCATGTCCTCACTGCTTTCTGACAGGCTTGTTTCTTCATCTTCATTTTCAATCTTCAAAGTTATCCCTTTTTTGCCTCTATCATGATCATCAGATTCATGAAATCTTCTAAGCTTCATCTCATGAGTTAGAAGAGATCCGATCAACTCTTCAGTAGGTAAGGATTTTAAATCCTTGGATTCTTCTACATCAAGAGTTTTAGGCTGCCAACTTTTTAGTAAAACACCTAGAATTTTTCAGTTTTGTTCCCCAAGGGAATAAACCTTCCCATAACCTTTATGACCATTTGAGATATTAATAAATCTCATGAACATATCAGTAATGCTTTCATTTTGCTTCATAGTGAATAATTCATAGTCATGAATTAGAAGCCCCAGTTTTGATTCTTTGACTTGGTTTGTCCCCTCATGGATGACTTCACGTAATCTCCACATGTCATGAGCTGAATCACAACCACTAACACGGTTGTATTCAGTCACATCTAGTGTACAAAATAAAATGTTCATAGCTTGAAAATTTAAAGTCACCTTCGCATTGTCTTCCATACTGTGAAACCCCACCTAAAGCCAACCCTAGAGTAAGAAGGTCGGGATGCATATCATATTATTTTGTATGAATATATATATATATATATATTTATATATTGAATGATTTTTATGTGCTTTAGAATTATGATTTATAGGCTAAAAGGCTTAGTTATGCTTATTAAGTAGGAAGGGTAAAATGATAATTTTGCTTGAGGTCAAAATAGAAAGATAGCTTGAGGATTAAATAAGAAGAATATTTGGGGGAGAAGATAAGAACAAGAGTTGTTGTGGTTTAGTGATTAGAGCTTTGGAGTTTATCTCTAAGGTCTTGAGTTCAAATCCCATCATTTAAGTTTTATCATGATTAAGGTTGAATTTTTGGTTTCTTGCATTCCATAAAAAAAAAAAAAAAAAAAAAACAGGAATGTTGTCCTAGGGGAGACATGAAGGGAATGTCCTAATCCTCTCATTATGTCCTAAAAAGAATTCTTGAGGGATTCATGTCCTTTTATTTCCCTAGCTTACCCTAACCTCTTCACCAATTAAATTTGTTCAAAATTTATCCAAATCCATATTTTTAATTCCAGAAAATTCAGCAAGGATTCTTGATCTTTGAATTTCGAAAATGATTCTTAGAGGTTGGAGATTGGACTGAAAATAGGGAAGGAGTTAAGGAAGGTTCCCAAGAGAAATTAATCTCCATGGTTGAGCCTTTAAACTCTACTCCATAGTGTTCATATCCCCCATGAAAAGAAATCTGAAATTTTTCCAGATTCTTGAGCAACATAACCTTCGAAAATCTCAACCATCTTTCTTACTCAATTGTTGCCGGAAAAATGGCTAATTTATTCAGCTTGAAGACTAAATTCTTGCAAATCGACTGGAATATTGCAGAAAAAACTGCACAGAAAATTCAGCAATCATTCGAACCATAACCAGAAAAATTCCAGCCTTGTTTCCTTCAAGCCTTGGCCGAAAACTACCCTCAAATCTCTGTAAGTTAACCGTTGTTCAGCCATGAACTGAACACCATTACCCCCCTCCACTTACCTTGCACAACTAGACTCCATAACCACACCTTAAATTCCTCCTACAATCACTCCAATCAAACTTCCCTTTGGATTTCAAAATTTCCAGCATTTGTTCCATAAAAACACCCTTGGATTAGGCTTCATAACCCAAAATTCTTCTGCCATTGAACTCAGAAATTCTGCCAGCCTTAAAGCTCCATCAACCCTCATTCATTTCAGCAAAACACAGTAATCCAGTCGGTTCCATTGCAGCTCCAAGAAACCTCCATCAATCAAACACCATTAACATATCTTTTACTTTAAAACACTCCTTAAATTTCTCTATTTAAATTTCAAACAACCAGATTTTTCTCTTCCTCCCTAAACTGAAAACCAAAATCCCTGAACTCCCTTAATCATTCGGCCAGCCCTATTCAGAAATTCGTCCAGCATTCCTCATCTAGTTCTCTCTATTTTCACCAAGAACACACACTACCTTCCTTCAAGCCAAAGACCACTCTAAACACCTCCAATCCCTCTCAAAACTCCAGAACACGCCTACATACTCCCTAGAGTTCATTTCTAGATTTTATAACATCAAATCTCGAAAACAAAAATTGGCAATCGGATTAAAACTAGATTTTTCCTTGAAGTCTCAAGAACATCATCAAGGTAACTAAGAACAACTCTTTTGTTCATCTTCTTCCTTTCAACCTTTAACATATTATGCTAATACTCTCTCTCTCTCTCTCGGGCGAAATGGTTGTTACAACCATGGCTGTTTTCTTTCTCCTTCCTCTTGGACAACTCAAGACTCTCAAAGCTCGTGGATCTTCTTAAACCTTCATTGAGATAATCATCAACCAAGTATTTCTCCTTAACCTTTCTTTTTAATTATGGATTCATGTCTCTTAGGCGTTGATAGAGAGGATAGAATATGAATGGGGGATTGAGTATATGCATATGTATGATGGGGTTGAGATTGGAGCATGAGAATGTTTGACCATGATTGAGCTGTATGAAATTCTTTGAGAATCGATGTATGTTCTTCATGTCTTAAGAGATTATGAATGTTTAAGCATGCTAGATGTTATGTCACCTTTGGTGAATAGGATATTATGTTCTTATTTTCATTAAAGCTGTGAGTATGATTATGCTTAGTAGAGATTTGGCCATGTGATAGTAGGTATGGATTTAAGCCTTTGTTCATGAATAGAATAGTTTGTTGATTGATGTTGGAGTATATGTTCATGATTCTTGTTAACAATAGGAAAATTATGATCATGATCTTGTTGATCCTAATTTATTTTAATTAGCCAATTTTATTACGTTAATTAAAATTAATACTATGTTTTTCCTCTAAAGATTTCAAAATCCCTAGGAAGTTTTGGAATTGGAGTATTAAATGAAATAGTGATATTTTATTAGCCAAATAAACGGTATCTTTTATTAAAAATAATATATATATATATATATATATATAAACCCTAGTTTATTTATTAATAACAACACTCAAAATTTATTATTTGAACCTATAACTTATTAGTAATTATTCTACAACCCCTAGTTATTTTAACTTATCAAGCTGGACTTCTTTTATAAAATTCTTTATCAGCTAGCCTTAAAGCTTAAGACATTAAGGTCATGAATATGATTAGCTGAACTAGGAAATATTTGTGTGAGGCAAGTATAGCTCGAGTATAACCTTATATCTTATGTTTACCCCAGGTGGGGTTAGGTCAGCCTTGGAAGATTTTTGAATTTGATTAAGCAAAGGATCAGGTAAGCTCCTACATGAACTTATTTGAAGACAAAAATTACTATGGTAAGCCAAATGCAAAGTTTATGGACACTCAGTTGTAAAGGCAATTAAGGACTGTTTTCCTTTTTATTTCAGTCAGGTAAATCATTTGAAAATTTGAACAAGCAGTTTTGTACAAATACTAGACTCTTTCTAAAACCCAACTTTGACAAGAATTTTGGCAACCCTTAATTGCTATTTTTAAGTAATTCAATGTTTGAACTATTTTCCCAAGTAGGACAAGCAACGTTAAGTACTCAATAAGGGTAGACTACTAGGACTAGTCTTTGAAATGTTAGGGTAAGTCTCTTAGTAGGTGGCTACCTCTAAGGGGTGAGTCCTCCTCGAATAGGATGCCAGTCTAGTAGGTCATGCCGGTCTGAACTAGCAAGTTTTAGTTATGTGGACTGTGTGTTTACGGAGTGGACAACCGGTAAGTTTGGGTGTAGAGAAGGAGGAGTATCTCACCCGGTAGGCCGTACACCTACCTTTTATTAGTATGCACAAAGTGTGGTATTCTGGCCGTTATATGGTCATGGGGCCCAACGTGTGGTAACTCATGGCTACCTATTTGAGTGGTTGTACTTATTGTGCACACGTATGATTTGAAAAGCAAAACACCACTCTTTATTTTCAAAATTTATTTATTGCTTGCCAGTACTTTCTCTTATGAAATTTTTCCAACTTGCATACTTGAACTATTTTGCCTGAGACACTCAAAGCACACATGGGCTTACTGAGATTTTTATTTCATCACCTTTTATGCCATGTTTTCAAGTCGATTCTGCTGTGGAGATGAATAGCTAGATTTGTTGCCTATGCTTTGAAGACTTTATGTTATTTATCTCATGTGATGTTTTGAGAGATAATAGTAATCAATTTATTTTGGATTCATTCTTGTATTTTTGGGTTGGAATAAGTTCAATTTTAAAGTATTGCTTTTATTTTCTTTTGTGTGACCTAGTTATAAAGACCCCTTGTCCTTTGGACGAAGCGACATCTCTAGCCCTGTTGGGCCTAGGTAGTGGGGTGTTACACATACTATACTCATCATTCTATTTAGGTATTTTTATGCCATCAATCATCTTTGATGGAATAAAAGGACCATTTTCTATCAAACTCCATAACTCAAAGTTAATAGAACACACATAAATTTTCATTCTATTTTTTCAAAAAGTATAGTTGCTTCCATTGAATAAAGGAGGACAATTCATTGAAGACCCTTCAACATATAGAAGAGAGGATGAGCTTGCCATTAAGATCTTTTCTTCAAGGTTTTTAAACCAAGAGTATGTAGATCAAGCTCTGATTCCAAATGAAAAACCTTAGGGGGGGGGGTGAATAATGTTTTTGGCAAGCTAAAAAATTTTTCTGACTTGTCTAAAAAGCAGAATAATGATGATCACCAAGTTACTTAAACGGACTTTATGGTAACATTTAAAGTTATCCAAGCACTCGTAGATATATCTAGATTCAGTCAAAGAAAGAAACTCATGGCAGTAAATAAATAACGAAAAGAAGTGAGACAAGGAATGTATAGTGGTTCGATCTACCAAGATTTACATCCACTACCTTAAGCTCACACTTAAGGATTTTCAACCAGATTTCATTTACTCCACTTAATGAAATCAAACAGTACCACATACAAGAGATGATCACCACACTAGATTTTTCAAAACCTCTTAATCAAGCAATCACATCAAGGATCACCCCAACCAGGTTTTACACCATAACCTTGATACACTCACCGAATAAGGTTCACCCCAATGGGTTTTACTCCACAACCTTGAACATTAACCAAAACAAGGCTCACCCCAATAGGTTTTACACCACAACCTTAATACACTAGAGATTTGAATATCAATAGAACAGTAAAGAACTCACTTGTTTGAGCAGATGTTTACTTGAATAGAAAGCATAAATACTTTTACATTTGACACAAAATGAATTCACTTTGAAGCTTTAATAAAAGGAGATTTTTGAAAAAATTGAGCAATAGTGTTTCTAAGAAGAATGTTTCAAAAATCTTATCTCTAATCTTGCTTTAGAGGCTATTTATAGAGCCAAAAAGTGAAGTACCAACGGTTATAAAGAAACAGCTATAATTTTCTGTTTAAACTTATTAGTGTTTTGGACTCAGGTTTTGGACGATGATTTATCCAAAAGGTATGTCCAAAATGGCACTTTTTTCAGACAAAATATTTCAACATAGAGTACATTTGAGAATAAACTCTCATTTCTTATAAGCTACTAAATCAACAACGACCATTACTCATCTTATCGGCCAATATAACTCAGTCAGACCACATGTAGAGTACATTTGAAACCAGATCTCTTTTCTTATCACCTCAAATATGATATTGAGTCATAGATTTAATCAAAATATATTGAATAATTCACAGATCTATTAACATCAGAAACATTTATGCATCATACGTGGGCTTCTAATGGCAAGCCATCGTCTTGAATACTATAAGATGAACTAAGACACCTAACATACTTACGATCATTAGATCCACATGGAATTCATAACAAATTATTAATAACAAGAATCATCTACCTTACTTCCCCATCTGGCTCTGATACCAAGGGGGGAAGCTGGTCCCAAAAGAGAAAAGAAGGTACAAGGAATTAACAAAGGGAGTAAGGTCGCATATGGAATGCACACAATATGTAAAGTAGTAAAGAAATAATTAAGTAAAGAGATGGCTTAGCCGACCATATGCAGAAGTAAAACAAAGATACAGAAATGATACAATATTTATATTACAGTAAAGTAATATTACAAACTAAAATAGAAGTACATATAAATTGAAAGTTAGAAGAGAATTCTAACCGAGGGAGACTTGAGGGTTTCAACTTTAAGACTCATGTAAAATGAGCTTATGGTTGAATGGGAATAGGATGACTATTTATAGACAAAGTTAGGGGTGTAAATGAGTCAGGTCGAGTCCGGACCACCCCGTCCCGGACCCGGACCTAGACCCATTTAACAAAAAGGGGTACTGGACCTGACTCGTATTCCCGACAGGTCTAGCGTAAAAGGACCCATATCCGATCCGGTGGGTAACGGGTTCGGGTCGGGTGTACTCGACCCGAAAATTCGAAGTTATAAAAATAATATTCCTATGTAAAAATCCCTATACAAAATATTAAAATAGCTACAATTTCAAATTTACAATAATAATAAAAAAATCCAAGTTCATGAATAATAATATTATACAACACATATAAATTAGAAACTAAACATTAAATAATAGTTTACAACAATATCAAAATATCCATAAGTTTATAATTATTAAATAATATAAAATATCCTCAATTTTATCAAGAAGCTAAAAAATTTAAAATTTAAAATGTTAAGTTAAAAACTTATAATATATATATATATATAATATTTTGTATAATTTTTTAAAATTAATTGGGTAAATGGGTAATTGGGTTTGAATTTATAATACTCGGACCTGAACCCAATTATATAGATTAAAGGGGTAAATGGGTTGGGTTGGGTCTGGGTAACAAAATAGGCATATCAGGCCTATATAAATGGGTAAATGGAGTGGGTCAAGTCTTGTGTACAGTAATTTTGCTAATGTCATGGTTGATGTTAGATTCTTGCTGGTGACATCCATGATGTCACGACCTGATTACTATTTAAAATGGTAATCTTCGTCTTCATCATCATCATCGAGTTCTCCTACGGATGTTTCAGAGGACTATTTTTTGTTTGCAGATAGTTCTACTTTCATTTGTTGTAGTAATTTTTTTGTTTCTACAAGGAAATTTGCTTTGGAGGCAAATGCTACTAGAGTTGCAACAGCTATTATTTCTGCTGTAAGAAACCTGTTTGTTGACTGTCAACATGGGACAGATACTTAGGGTTAGTTTTAAACTATTTTTCTATTGTTGGAATGTACGTATTCTGTGCATTCCAATCTTTCCACCATTTGCAGTGGCCTTGGAGGGTAAGGTATGGAAGTCCTTATTGATCTGGATCTTTTGCATATGCAAACTTCTGGGAATATATCCAAGCAAGCATGAATGTACTAAAAAATTAAAGCAATAAGGGAATAGCTGACTGCTGGTTATAATACCTTTTGTTGAAATAGTCAGTCTTTTAGGAAGAATTTCTTCAGTTGGGCCATAATAGGGCCACCACTGATTGATGAACTAATTAGGAAATGCTAATTGGACATATTTCTTTTTGTTGAAATAAAGAAACCATGAATGATTTTGAAAATGGTTTTGAAAAGCAAAGGCATTTAGCCAAGCATGTTGGTAATCCCAATAATTAGAAACCATGAGATCAAATGGTTGAGAAAATGTTTTGAAGGTGTTTGGGGGAGCTTTCTATACAGAAGGAGTATAGATAGAGTGAATTTGAATTGAGGTGTTGGTGACATATGACTAAGTCATTTTGTCTTTATATGGGCGAAATGATGCACTCTTTGTATTTATAAGGATAAACTCGTAGTATTTTTTGGGTAAAATTTGAAAAATCTTGCCAGAAGTTGACCATCCGGAACAAGTGGAGGGAAGTTGGTCCTGAAAAAGAATAAAGATACGAAAGATTAACAGAGGGAGTAATGTCGTATACAAAATGCACACAATATGCAAAGTAGTAAAGAAATAATTAAGTAAAGAGACGACTTAGCCGACCATATGTAGAAGTAAAATAGATACAGAAAGGATGCAATATATATATTACAGTAAAGTACTATTACAAACTAAAACTGAAGTACATATAAATCGAAAGTTAGAAGAAAATTCTAACTGAGGGAGACTTGAAGGTTTCAACCTTAAGACTTGTGTAAAATGAGCTTATGGTTGAATGAGAATAAGATGGCTATTTATTGAGAAAATAATTATGTTTCTACAGTGTACAGTATAAAACAATAACATGTGAAAAACCGTTACAGTGTACAATTCAAAATAGTGACACGTGAAAAGTACTACAGTACTATTACAGTGACCGGTATACAGTAATTTTGCTGATGTCATGAGTGATGTCAGATTCTTACTAATGTCATCCATGATGTCATGGCCTGATTATTATTCAAAATGGTAATCTTCATCTTCATCATCATCATCACCGGGTTCTCCTAGGGATGGTTCAAAGGACTGTTCTTTGTTTGCTAATTGTTTTGCTTTCATTTGTAGCAATAATTTTTCCGTTGCTACAAGGAAATCTTCTTTGGAGGTAGATGCTGCTAGAGTTGCAGCAACTATTGATTTCTGCTATAAGAAACCTATTTGTTGAATGTCGGAAGGGAACAAATACTTGGAGTTAGTTTTAAACCAATTTTCAACTACTGGAATGTACGTATTCTGTGCATTCCAATCTTTCCACCATTTGCAGTAACCTTGGAGGGCAAGGCATGGAAGTCCTTATTGATCTAGAACCTTTGCATATGCAAACTTCTAGGAATATATCTAAGCAAGCTTGAATGTGCTGAAAAATTGGAGCAGTAAGGGAACTGCAAGCTGCTAGTTATAATACATGCTTTTGAAATAGTCAAATCATTTATTGACAGGTGCCATAATAGCGCCACCACTAATTGATAAACCAATTAGGAAATGCTAATTGGGTAGGTTTTTTTTTTTTTTGTTGAAATAACGAAACCAAGAATTATTTTGAAAACTATTTTGAAAAGTGAAGGTATTTAGCCAAGCATGTTGGTAATCCTAATAATTATAAACCATGGGATGAAATGGTTAAGAAAACTTTTTGAAGGTATTTGGGGGAGGTTTCCATACAAAAAGAGTATGGATATAGTGAATTTGAATTGAGGTGTTGGTGAAATACAACTCAGTCTTTTTTGTCTTTTTGTGGATGAGATGATGCACTATCTGTAACTATAAGGATTAACTCATTGTATTTTTGGGTAAATTTTGGAGACTTCTAAAGGAAGTTGATATCCAGACCAAAGATTTGTCTGGATGCCTTTTGTGGGTTTGGATCCTAAAATTCAAGTTCCATTTGGAGTAATTTATATACTCCAGGGGTTTTAATGTATGCAGGTTCTTGGGTCGAAGAGAACCTAAAAGAAATCGGTTTAGGCTCAGAAGAAAGAGCCTATTTGGATGCCCATTGCATCTTACCTATGTTTTTAGTTTTGGAACTCTGGGTTCCAATGGTTGTAGGGCGATTAACTACTACAGATTTAGAAGTGGTTGTGGGGTTGCTATCCACCACATTTTGAGTGTTAGAAGGAACTACCTAACTGGGAGAGTATCCCAAGAGTCTGGACCAATTCTCAAAATTAGATAGACTGAAGGATTGGGATTAGGCATGCTGTAGATCTTCTAATTCTACAATATCTGCCCAATTTGCTTGTGACAATTTTGTTAGGGAGAGAGGCTTCTGTATATTAGTATGCTGTATTACAACTAGTTGAGTTATGCTCATGGCATAATCTTTTGTGGAGGTAAATTTTGTTTTACCAAAAAACGATGAGGATTTACTGGAATCCTTTTTTGAGACTTGTATTACAAGGGGTGCTGGAAGGGTTAGAAGCTCATTGAGCTTTGCTTTTGTTTTCTTGGGAGGCCAGGGTATCTTTCTTATAGAAATTTTCGAGTTAAAAAAAATCAGGAATAGAATTTGAAGATCCTTTGATATATTCTATATCAAATAAAAAATAGATAAAATAGCTTGCCGCCTAGCAAATATTTGTTTAGAGGCAAGGTTTTTGACATTTTTTTGCAAGACATATTTTGCAGCTTTGCAATCAATGTGAAGTAATAATTTCTAATTTAATAAATCAGCTTGAAATTTGAAAATGTATAAAACAATTGCCAACATTTCTTTTTTAATAGTAGGATAGTTTTACTGAGAACTATTCTAATGTTTTGATACAAAAGTAACAATATGCTCTTTGCCATTTTTAACTTGTTTGAGGATGCCACCATAACCAATATCAGAGGCTTCAATCTCAACAATTATTGAGGCAGATAGATCAAGAAGAGATAAACAAGAAAGTTGTTTAACTATGGACTTGACTTGTCTGACAATCGAGGTATAGACATCAGTCCATGGAGGAGGAGGCTATTTGAGTCTGTCATGTAGGGGTTTGATGAGATTGCTTAATCCTAAAATAAACTCAGAAATATAATTTAAACAACCTAAAAATCTTTGAAGCTGAGTCCGATCAAGAATTTGATCTGGAAATTTGTTAGCAAATTGAATAGATCGTTTGATAGGAACTATTGTTCCTTGCTGAATGTTATGTCCAAGAAATTGGACATTAGTTTGGAAAAGACTAAATTTAGATTTTGAAAGTACTAAGCCATTATGCTTAGCAGTAAAAAAGAAGGTATTTATATGTTTAAAATGTTGTTCTAAGTTTTGAGAAAAGATTAGAACATCATCAATATAAATAATAATAAATTGAGAAAAAGGATTAAAAATCTCATTCATAATTCTATGGAATTTTAAAGGAGCATTTTTTAATCTAAAGAGCATGACATTCCATTCCTACTGGCCAAATGGAATTCTAAAAGCCGTTTTATATCGATCTTTGGTATCAATTTGAATTTGCCTAAATTTTGATTTCAAATCAAATTTTGAAAATAGTAAAGTAGAATGTAATATGTTTAGCAAATCGTTTTTTGTTAGGAATAGGATACCTAATCCATCAAAGGGCTAAATTGAGTGGCTTGTAATTGATTACAATGAGAGGAACCACATGCTCAATTTTAGCATTTTTGTTAACATAGAATGTTGTTCAACTCCAAAATACTTGGAGAAATGATTTTCTTTTGTAAGAGATCGTTGATCATATTTTGGCAATAGGTTGTAAGCTCATGATTCATTTGAATAGAATGGACCTTGGTTGGAATTGATTTTTCATCAAAATCAGGCTCATAAGGGAGTTAGACAATATGTTGTTTTCTATTCTAGAATACTATAGGAAGACCAGAATAGAGCTAGGTCTGGATATGGATTTCTAGGGATTTGATCCGTGCTTTGATGTGAGGCTCGGTGAGATGTTGTCATAGAAGATGGAATGCAACATCTTCTTTAAGAAAATTAATTTGATACTGCTTTGTCTCAAGGAGATAAAGATTTTTTTTCGATAGGAGGCCTATCAAAGAGAATAAGAATTTTTTGAAGGGTATGATCTGTTGAATAAATGGAGTGTCTAAGATAACAGAATTAGTGATTTCTTTGGCAAGTAAGAATGAAGTAAAAATAGATAAGGAGGAATGCTTTACCTTAACATCTGAAAGTTTGAAGCTAATCTCTAATTTCTTACCATTGGTTAACAAAGGTTTTCCTTAGTTTTTTCAAAATATTTTGTAGGAATAAGACCTTGGATGCAATTGAGATTAGCTCCGGTATCAAGTAGAGTTGGGACTTCAAGAATAAAATAATTTTGAATGACAAGTGTAATGCGTACATGCCATCTTTGAATTGAAAGTTTTGAAAGATAATTTAAAAAAGTATTCGCATCAGAACTAGAATCCGATGGTTTTTGAGGTTCTTTTTTAGAACAAAGATTTTGAAGAACTAATCTATCTAGTTCTTGAGAAGCTTTGATTTCTTTAATTTCTTCCTTAAGAAGGGTGATGATAGGGTCTAAATTAGTCATATATTTCCTAGTTATTTGAGGTCATTTTGTGATACATTTTGTGCAATAACTGGTCATATTCCTTCATATTTGAGATTTTACCATTGGAAAGGTATTTTGTGCATTATTTCAAATTTTAGGGGTAAAATAAGATAAAATTATCTCTAAACAGAATAGAGGCGGCGTCTGCCTGGGTAGGACAGGTGGCGCCAGTCACGTACTGCTAGCATGCACTTCGAGGCAAGAAAAAATTAGCGAAACAGAGCTGAACAGAACACAGTCGGCGCCGGTTGGAAGCCTAGAGGCAGTGCCGGCTGTAATCTGGAAGAATTGGCACGAAAATCAAGAAAAATCAACGAACGGATGGATAGACAGAAATCAACTGGCACTGGCCCTAAGTAGGCCAGGCGGTGCCAGTTGTGCACTACTACAGAGGTGGTGCTTCAATTTTTGTGCACAGTTTTTGGCAATTTTTAGAGTTTTAGTATTTTCCTACTTCTATTCGGCTAGAAACCTTAGAGTGACAAATTTAGGCACTTCTAAAGCCTATAAATAGAGTAACAATACAAGCCAATGAGGAGAATTTGAAGAGAAAAATAGAAAATCACTCAAATTCAAGGACGGATTTACTCAAATTAAGGAGGATTGTACAAGAGAGTCTATGATGGAAGAAGAAGGAGGCTTGTCTATGAGTGCTTTCTTTTAACTTTGTTTTCTTTAATTGAACAATGATGTATTAATTGTTTTATTATAATTTGACATTGTTTTAGGTATTCATGATTTTTAGAGTTACTTTGATCTTTTGATTAATTGATTGTTATTTTTGGTATTTAATTACTTATGTTGACAACGAGATTAATTTGTTGTTTCTTTCTATTAACTTGCTTGGAAAAGGAGTTGATGGTGGTCTCAATTCATTAATTTCATATTTGTTGTCTATTAACTTGCTTGGAAAATAGGTTAATTGCTAAGAATTGGGTAATTAAAGATTAATTGATGTTTGCTAGGATATGGGTTCATTGGTTAATTCCATACTTTAAATTTTCCAGGATATGGAGATTTAATCAAAGATTTTGTTTAATGCATCTTGTGGGTGAATTAGTTGAGACAGGATATGTGATGCTAATTTGTCTAGAAGATAGTGATTTCATGGATTGGAAAAAGAAGTGAATCTATCTTAATCCTTCATGATGCCAAGAGAATGATTAGTTATGATAATGATTGGGTACTTTAAGGTCATGTTTGTCAAAATAATAGTTTGAGTTACATAATTCTCCATCCTTAACATGTATATATTCTTTTATTTTATTTTATTTTTTATTTTTATTATTTTTCACTTTGTTGAGTCGGTTAAACAATGAAAGAAAAGTAATTAATACATACTTGTTCCTTGATCCTATTTTTCTAGTATTACCTACTGTATCTATCACCGTTAATCCTATTTCTGATTTTCTCAGATATTTTTCTGGTACTAAATCCTTGTGTATATGACACATGGTGGCACCAGTATCAATTATTCCTGATAATGTAAGGGTATGTTTATCAGGGAATTCTATAACACAGACAGTATTGAGCAAGTTATTTGTTCTATATTTTCCTAATACTAAATTTTGCTCTTGGTTGCAGGGTTTAAGGATTGTTTCAAAACTGTTTTGTTCTTCAATCACAATTCCTTTCTGCTTACTGTCTTTCTTCCTACCTTTACATATACAATCTCGAAGACTTTCTTCCAGATTATCTATGTACTTTTGCATTATTCCTATGGTTTTAAGATGTAAATTTACTTGGGACTTGTAACTTACATCTTGGGTTTCTTCTCCTTTTACTTCTATTTCTTTTTGAGAAGACATATCATAGCCTAAGTATTGACTTGTACAAAATCGACACACTGCTATGTTGCATTTTATACAATAAGTCCTATGTTTCTCCACTAAGAATTTTAAACAAATTTCACACCTATCTTTAAATTTTGTGAAATCTTGCCAGACATGATTACATTGTCTATATTTAGAGAATTCAAAATTATATCTACTTTTCAAGAAAATAGGATTACTATCTAGATTGCAATCTTCATTCATGTTTAATAAATTAAGGTCTTCAAAGTCCTTAAGTTTATCCAACATGTCAGTTATGCTACAATAACTCATGATATCACTATCATTATCGGCTTCATCACCGTCTAATGATATAATATCATAGTCTGGTTCTATGTGTAAATTTTGATAGGTATTTAACCTTTCCCTATTAACTTTCTTATTTTTGCATTGATATGCAAAATGTCCTACTTCCCCACATACATAACATTTACATTTTTTAGGAGGTTTATGTGTCTTAAACCTTCTAAGCTGGTTTTTCATTGGGGGTTTTCCTTTTCTATAAATATCTACTTCTTTTTAACTTCCTTGTCTTTTCTGGTTTTCCTGAATCAAAAGACATAGGAGTTATTATCCTTTTGCAGTAATTGTAGTTTTTTATCTGCTTATCTACTTGATGCTGCATGCATTGTTCTTTTAAGTAGTTAAAAAGGAATTGAATCCTAGTAGTTATTCCTACTATAGATTGTCTTCCTACATATTCAAACCATTTTTCTGCAACTACTTTTCCTAAAGGATTTGGGAGTATTGCAAAATATTTATTACTTAATTCTAAATCCCAACTTCTTCCAGTTTTCATGGCTAACTCTAAATACTTTCTGCTAAATGTATCTATGTTTAGCAGGTCTTTATCTACTTGTAACTGTTCAAGATCTTTCATAGCTTGATCCTGTAATTCTGTTTGTCCTCTATAAGGATCATATCCTAAAATTATTTGTCTAATCTGACTAGTTACATTCTGAGGATTCTCAGCTAATTCAAGTATCCTTTGGTACGACTGTGGATACTTGGTTCTCCAATCTATAAAGTAGTTTTTCATAGGTCCTAACAGATTTTCTATGAAGTCAACTACTTCTTCAGCTGTCATTTGATAAGTATTTCTCTGCAATCCATTAAGTGCATCAGCTTCCCATCTATCTATTACATCTTCCCAATTTTGAGGGTGAAAAGATGTCATTGTTAATTCACTTCCAGATTTATGTTGAGGTGGCAAATTATAAATTACTCCTGGAGGCTGTTGGAGTCCTATCTTTTTACTATAGTATGTTTCATAACCTCCTCCTACTGTAGGTAAAATCCTAGATGGTTCTCTCTTTGGTACCTGGGATATAGTTGATTGAGGGATATCATACATTGGTGATACCTCACTTACCCCACTAGTTTGGCTTGTACTAGGATTCATGTTTACCCAATTTTCAAACTGTATGTTGTCCACTTGTTTGCTATCTCCTAATTCTACTAAGGGAGTTTCTACGTTATTTATCCATTCCTTAAATTGTGAATTATCAGCATGGATACTAGATTCTTGTTCTATTATTGGTTCAGAGATTGGATCCAAACTTTGATTTCTAATTTTTGGATAATCATCTCTAATACCTTGTACTCTAAGATACCAATCAGCTTCATCTAATTCTGGTTTTTCTCCAAAATGTTGTTGCCAATCATAATCTCCGAGTACTGATTCTAAAGTTTCTTTTGGTAAGAAAGTCCTATATATTGGAACGCCGTATTCATTCATGATGTACTACCTAGTCCTCCTGTCCGTATTTCAATAGTATCATCATTATCAGTAACTAGGTACTTGGCAAAGATTCCTTGGACTATTCTTTCACCTTTCTCTAATGTTACAGGTATGAACCTGCGATTTCTAAGAACTATCCTAATTTGGTCTTTATAATCAGAATCTATTATTCCAATTGTATTGGCCAATAAAATTCCTTTCTTATGGAGGGATGATCTAGGGGCTATTTGCAAGAATTCATCTTTCTCCATTTCTACAATCTTAAAGGGTCTAATGTTTTTAGCTCTATCTATTACCCTTTCTATCCTACCATATGTAACTATATTCAACTTCTCTTTTTCTGTTACTTTTGAAGTTGTCATTCTACAGGATTTCTATGTATTCCCATTTATGAATTAATGTATTATTTATTAGATTATAGATACTGAACCTATGCTTAATCTAGTAATCTAAAATCTCTACTTATCCTAATTCTATGGTTTCATGAACTATTGAAATATGTGGTCTATCTTTTGTTGTAGTTTCACGAACTACCGAAAGAAAAGGTCTTTCCTTCGATATTTTTATGATATCTATATCATGTTTCATAATGATTTTTTATTTTTCTCTTCAGGAGAAACTACTGAACTTTTCCAAGTGGCAAAGATATGAGATTTTGGTTTTCTCACAGGCTTCCTACCTATCTCTAAATTTAAACCTTCTAAAGATTTACTAATGGAAACTAATTTATTTGAGATTTCTGCATCTCTGGTTGGTGCTTCTAGTTTTTCAATTATTTCTAGCAGTAATAATATAATTATGTTATTCTGCCTGATAGCTACTTTATCACCTGGAGTTGTGATACTTTTATTGATATCATCTTCATTATTAAGGATTCCTACTAATCCTTCTAAATATTTTCTGCTTTCTATTAAAGCAGTTTGGTAACTTGGATTATTTATTAAGTTACTCATTATGGATTCCTAAGATCATTCTGCAATGTTTATCTATTGAAGACTGAGTCTCCTTCCCATATTCTAGAAGCTGTTCTAGTCTTAAAAGCTTACTCTTAACGTCTTCTAAGAGTTGCTGATTTTCTGCGGCTTTGGGCTTTAAGGTTCCCATTAACTGAATTAAATCTTCTTTAGTTGGAAGATTTCTAAGTGTCCTAATTTGTAAACTATTTTTTATGAAATCTAGATTGGACCTTAATTGTTCTATTTCTAAAATAATTTTTTCTCTAAATTCTAACTGTTTTCTTCAAATATCATTTAAAGCTTGGGTTTGCTTTAATTGGTTATTCAAGACTAGTATTGTCAAATCTACTATCAGGTTTAGTTGACTATCTGATCCGTGACACAGATGTTCAAAACTATATTTTGAGATTGGTCCCTCAAAACTACACCATATCTGATGTTTATCTAAACTTGTTCGTTGGACAAAAGTCCTTTCTGCAAGATCTAAATACTCCAGCTTCTTTCTCTTTTCCATTTTATCTATTTATCCTGTCTTATCGGAATAGAAACATGCTTCTTTTATCCACTATCCTAGATGAGTATTATCTATCTTCTTCTGTAAACTACTAGTTGGGTTTCTCTTGGGCTTATCAGTCTTATTTTCTCAGCATACAAGAGCTCACATCACTGGACATAAATGATGCCTTTCTCAGGTCTTATGCGAAGCCTCGGGATTCTTTTGCCCTTCTACCAATACTTTCAACTTTACACCACAAGCACAAGTAATAGCCACATAATTAAGATAATAGTTCATGTAACATAATCTCAATCAGCATGCTTGTTATTCTAATACAGACAATAAGTGCATGATAAGATAAAAATGTTTATCTCTTTAAGAAAGTAGTACGGGCCTTGGCCAGGCTGAAAAGGAAACCAGTAGCCCTTTTCATTTCAAGAAGACATAGGGCCTACGAAATCCCTTACTCTTCTTAGTCCTGCAGACTATATACTTCTTTCTTTCAGAAGATTATTTCTCATCATTCCACTATTATATGGAAAGAGGTATAAGCTAAAATACTCAGAATCACAGATAAACAAGAAGTCGATTACATCAAACTGGAGAGCCTTGAGAGATCAAAGAACTCACTACTCCATGTAATATTATTACCTGGTCACAAGATATTTACAGACTCAGACACTACAGGTACTACTGATACAGGGGAGCAATCCATACCACTTCAGCTATTCACACAAACTCAAAACTAAGCTCTGATACCATTTAAGGAAGCCACTTGTTCCACCAAAAGCTAGCTATTAGGGAGAGAGCTCAGAACCGTCTTATACAACCCACCACGCTTCGCTGTGCAACTCCGATGCAAGCCCATCGAAGCGGCCAAGTTGCACTGCCCATACAATGCCCTCAGCAAGATTCGAACCCGAGACGTGTGTGAGGATAAGCCCAAACTCTGATACTATTTAAGGAAGATAAAAGAAAAAATGAAAAAATTAGCAGTTATTGCAGTGGATTGTACAAAAGTAAAGTAACCACTACAGACGCTGAAATTTTAGCCTGCATATTTGTTTTAAAGAAATTCTCAGTGTACTTGAGAAACCCAACACGGGAATTTACTTTAAGAACAGATTGCAAATCCATAGTTTCATTTTATAATAAAATGTCACATTCTAAGTTATCTGTTAATAGATGGCTAATGTTTGTTGACTTTCTTGTAGGTAATGGGTTTAAAGTCTTTATTGAACACATTAATGCTGATCGCAATTTTTGGGCTGACCAGCTTAGTAGACTGGTTATTAGGCCTATTGCTTAAACTACTGAACTTTTCCAAGTGGCAAAGATATGAGATTTTGGTTTTCTCACAGGCTTCCTACCTATCTCTAAATTTAAACCTTCTAAAGATTTACTAATGGAAACTAATTTATTTGAGATTTCTGCATCTCTGGTTGGTGCTTCTAGTTTTTCAATTATTTCAAGCAGTAATAATATAATTACGTTATTCTGCCTGTGCAACTCGATGCAAGCCCATCGAAGCGGCCAAGTTGCACTGCCCATACAATGCCCTCAGCAACATTCGAACCCGAGACGTGTGTGAGGATAAGCCCAAGCTCTGATACCATTTAAGGAAGATAAAAGAAAAAATGAAAAAATTAGCAGTTATTGCAGTGGATTGTACAAAAGTAAAGTAACCACTATAGACGCTGAAATTTTAGCTTGCATATTTGTTTTAAAGAAATTCTCAGTCTACTTTAAGTTTTAATATCAATAGTTTTACTTGTGCTGATAAAGAAAAAAGTTTTACTTTTATCAGAGCAGTTATTAATCTTCAAAAATGGGTGGATAAAAATGTTTTGGGTTTAGAACTGTCAGTAAATAAGTTAATAGAGCATGGGATGATATTTAAGCTTTATATTCCTGAAAAGAATTATTTGAAGCAACGGAAATTGATTAGAGACAGACAGCTTAGTCACTGCTGTGACCACATGATGGAAGCATATCTTTGCAGAGATGGCTATGTAAGACTTATACTACATGCCATTCCCCCTCTGTTTAGTCCTAACTATCCAGATGACTGTCGAACTGAGATTCTTATCTCAAGATATCCGAGGGCTAAACCAAATCCTGTCTATGAACACAGAAACCTGATTATCATTCCTGACAAAGAAGTTTCTGTTGTAGACCAGATTTATAATTACAAGGCAGCCAGTTTGACGTTCATAGCTGAATACTCTTTTGGAGTTTATCACAGACTCCTGGCTGAAAAAAGAAATATGAAGATCTTTGCAGAAGACATCTTCCAAGGAAATCTCTATGTTCCGTACCAGAGCCTGTTCAATCAAGATCCCATATTGATATAATTTTACAAAATGGTCAGAGTTAGGACAAGCACAATTGTCCAAGGAGAAAATATGCATCATGAATATGATCCTCCTTTTGATGCAAATGAAAGAATTGATGATGAGGACCTTGATGTTGATGACTAGTAGTCTTTGTCCAGTCTTTGTGAATCCCACTTTACTCACTACTTTTCATCTGAAAAGAAAAACTGATGGAATGCGTCTTTTAGTAATGTAAGTGGAATTGTGTCCCCACTACTTTAAATAGCTTTTTCGAAGAGCCATTTGTCTCTTGGTTATTCGAAAAGTCATTTTACTATTTAGCCTTAGCTTTTTCCGAAGAGCCACTTGTCTTTTGGCTTTTCGAATGGTCATTTTATCTTTTTTTGAAAGGTCATTTGTCCCTTGACTTTTCGAAAGGGCAAGTAAGGATGGTTATAAATAACCATTCCTTCTCTCACTAAACCCAACTCATTTAGTCGAGAGATTCCGCAATACTTACTTGCACTGGTGTGTGTTAAAAATATTGGTATCAATAATCCTGAAGCTGAACTTCCTAAAAGGCAAACTATAGGAAGTGCAGGATATGATTTTAAGCTAGCACAATCAATAGTTATAAATCCATTATCTGAATTAGTAATAGATACTGGAATAGCTGTAGAAATGGAGAAAGATGAATTCTTGATACCAATATTTTTAACACACACCAGTGTAAGCAAGTATTGCGGAATCTCTTGACTAAATGAGTTGGGTTTAGTGAAAGAAGGAATGCTTATTTATAACCATCCTTACTTGCCCTTTCGAAAAGTCAAGGGACAAATGACCTTTCGAAGAAAGATAAAATGACCCTTCGAAAAGCCAAAAGACAAGTGGCTCTTCAGAAAAAGCTAAGGCTAAATAGTAAAATGACTTTTCGAATAACCAAGAGATAAATGACTATTCGAAAAAGCTATTTAAAGTAGTGGGGACACAATTCCACTTACTTTACTAAAAGACGCATCCCATCAGTTTTTCTTTTCAGATGAAAAGTAGTGAGTAAAGTGGGATTCACAAAGACTGGACAGAGACTACTAGTCATCAATATCAAGGTCCTCATCATCAATTCTTTCATCTGCATCAAAAGGAGGATCATATTCATGATGCATATTTTCTCCTTGGACAATTGTGCTTGTCCTAACTCTGACCATTCTGTAAAATTCTGTCAATATGGGATCTTGATTGAACAGGCTCTGGTACGGAACATAGAGATTTCCTTGGAAGATGTCTTCTGCAAAGATCTTCATATTTCTTGATTCAGCCAGGAGTCTGTGATAAAAGACATTCAAGATAAAATAGAATCTATCCGTAAAGATTTTGAAAAACAAATCTGCTCAGATGTCCCCACTGCTTGTTGGGAAAGGAAAAAGCATATTGTCAGCCTACCATACATTGATGATTTTGAAGAATCAATGATACCCACTAAGGCTAGACCAATCCAAATGAATCAGGAACTAGTTGAACATTGTAAATTAGAAATTTCAGACTTATTACAAAAGGCTCTAATTAGAGAATCCCGATCACCCTGGTCTTGTTCTGCTTTTTATGTTAATAAAAATGTAGAAAAAGAAAGAGGTGTTCCAAGACTAGTAATCAACTATAAGCCATTAAACAAAGTCTTAAAATGGATAAGATATCCTATTCCCAACAAACGAGATTTGTTGAAACGAACTTATAAAGGAGTTCTTTATAGTAAATTTGATATGAAATCAGGATTTTGGCAAATTCATATTACAGAAGAAGTTAGATATAAAACAGCCTTTAATGTTCCATTTGGTCAATATGAATGGAATGTTATGCCTTTCGGTTTAAAGAATGTACCCAGTGAATTCCAAAAAGTAATGAATGATATCTTTAACCCTTATTCCGCTTTTACCATTATCTATATTGATGATGTTTTAATCTTCAGTGAATCTTTTGAACAACATCTTAAACATTTACGTCTTTTTCGTGAAATAATCACGAAAAATGGGCTGGTAGTAAGTGCATTCAAACTCAAACTTTGCCAAACTAAAATCAGATTTTTAGGTCATAATCTAACTCAAGGTACATACCAACCAATTTGTAGAGCAATTGAATTTGCAGATAAATTCCCGGATGAAATTAAAGACAAAACTCAGCTTCAAAGATTTTTAGGATGTTTAAATTACATATCAGACTTTATTCCTAACCTCAGAATCATCTGTGAACCTTTATATAAGCGTTTAAGGAAAGATCCAATCCCTTGGGGTTTAGAACAAACCCAAACTGTTAAGAAAATTAAACAGATAGTCAAAAAACTTCCTTGCCTAGGAATCCCGGATCCAACAAAGCATTCATGATTGTTGAAACAGATGCATCGTATTTAGGTTACGGTGGTATACTCAAACAGTAAAAACCCCAATTCCCCTATCGAACAGTTGGTCAGATTTCATTCAGGCATTTGGCTTTCAAGTCAAAAGAATTATAGCACCATTAAGAAAGAAATCCTTGCCATTGTTTTATGCATTTCCAAATTTCAAGACGATTTGATAAATCAAAAGTTTTTACTCGTAATTGATTGTAAAGCAGACAAAAGATGTTTTGCAAAAAGATGTTAAAAATTTAGTATCCAAACAGATTTTTGCCGGATGGCAAGCACTTTTATCCAGACTTTGATTTTGAAATTGAATTCATCAAAGGAGAAAACAATTCCCTTCTTCCAGAGTTTTTGCAAGGACGCATATGACTTTTAACACAGTATTCAACACTGTGATGAGTACCGCTTCAGTATTGGAGCTCATTCCTTCTGCCTATAAATACCAACCTCAATCAGCACAATTCAGCATGGATCAACAACCAAGGTTCCGACCACCACAAGGTAATCGGTTTACAGTACTCAATTCTTTCCCATCTCTCCCATCCAATTCTGTGAGCAAGTCACCGCTCACAATGGATCTCTTCAACCCAGCCTCCTCAAAAAACACAGAAACCCAGAAAACAGATTTATCATTCTACATTACTCCTATCCCCACTTCCTTTAAGGAAGCAGTTGTCCCGAAGACGCCAACTAAACCAGAAAAACCAACCCTTTCTTCAACCAAAGAGAAATTTGAATTTCTCCCAAAAACAGTTATCCCAATACTAGCTCTTCCCAGAGAGTTAACAGCTCTTCCTGAAAGAGAGTTAGTTACCAAACTCCATCCAGAAGCCTACCGACAGTCCAGCCATATTTTCAAATCCGAACCTCAGAAAGCCCGTCTCTATTATGAGCATATCCTTTTTGCAACAGGTTCAATTTAATTTGAACATGAAAGAAACTTGAACAGAACCAACAAAGGCATAGCCTATTCCAAATGTAGGATTATGAAAATTCTTGACCTCAACACTTGGCCGGTCACCGGTATTTACACCCCTATCCAGTTCAAAACATCCTTCAAACCTCCCACATATAATTTTATGGATTACATAGACGCTTGGTACAATTTCATGTACCTCTGAGATCTTACTCATACATGGTTTGTCAAATATGGCAAAGACATCATTACTCCTATACCAAGATGGTTCTATGCTTGGTGGAAAACCTTTGGTGGAAGCGAATCCACATTATCCAGTCAAAATTTGCAAAAGTTTAATCAGTTTGTAGTAGAGAATCAAATTCAGGGATTAACTCTGAATAATCAGCGTTGTAAGTTTTATGTTGAGAAGAAAATATGTTTTGTATTAGGATGGGGCTACAAGCTCGATCAAATTGAAAATGTAAAATATCTCTGTAAAAAAGATAAGAGTCAAAGGATGGACTCCTGTCCCTAAACCAGATCCGAAAGAATCAGATGCACAGTCCTCTTCAAGCAAAGGAAAGAAGAAAATCAGCAAGACAGAACTGCAACTTCAGTTGCAACTTTTACAACAACAGCTTCAACAAGCCGATGACGAAGAAAGTGAATTGGATTCTCAACCAGAATACAACCTGTATGAAAACGGAGACATGGACAACCTTTCTGGTATTGGTCAGGCATACCTTTGTCAGAGTCCATAATGGCACGACTACACTCCAAAAGAAAAAGAGAGAAAAGAACCCTACAGCTGTATCAACAGTAAAAAAGGTTACATGATATCACTCTGACATACTGCAAAATCATTCAATCAACAACAGCACATGGTGGACCCCTCCACTCACAAAGACTTTTGGAGCCATTCTTTATGATGGCCGACAACATTATTCCATCCTCCACTCAAGAGGACCTCACTGTAATAATACAGACTTCAATCAGAGAAACTTACTCCGTCGCTGCCTATATAAGACAGCATTTGATCGAAGATATGCAGACTCATTCACCCTTGAATCCTTCTAAGAGTGAAAACTCCCTCTATCTAGATATCTGTAGCACTTGTCATAGCTTTCGTACCCTTGTATTTCATTCAGATATTATGTAACCAGTTAATTTCTTTGTAAAATCAGCAGTTTTATCAGCAATATATCCTGGGTCTCAAATTGGTATCAGAGCCAAGTGCTCCATTTCATGCATCATGAAACCCTCTATGATTTGTAAAATCATGATCGAGTAAGTTCATTTACTTTCTTTCTCTAAGTCTTGCATGATGTAGTTTAATCCGCTTTCTTTTGTTCTCAAGTATTATGCCTTTTCATATGTTTCTTCCAGTATTCTTAAACTATGATGTTTGATTGTTAACTGTGAGAGTAGCTAGTACGTTAGTCAGCCCATAACCGTTGGATTAGGCCGTTGTTAGCCGTGTGAGGCGTTGTTTGGCTCGGACCCGGGGGTGGTCCCGTAGCTCTCAACCATAAGCATAGTGTTAGGTGTGTCCTAAGAAGAAACAAAGAAACATAGGCTAAGGCATAATTCTAAAGAACAATAGAATTCGTATTAAATTACTCTGGCATAGACAAAGAGAGAGAAAGTAATTTTTACTCCCATGGCATCTAACCTCTCAGATATCGATATAGATTCAGTCAATGATTTAGAAGTCAGTTCCCAACTAGATCGAATTGACTATAGATTAATGAATTGGAATTTACCAATAGAAAAATTTGATAAGATTTATGAAAAAGGAATGTTTGATTTAGTTCAACGCTATACAATCAAAACAACAGAGAAAACAGTGTCCATAAATCAGCCTTATGGTACAATTCAGCTTCTAAACCCAGTTACCTTAGAACAGCATAAAAAGAATAAATATCGATATCTTCATATTGGATTAGTTCAAGTAGCAATCAAACCTCTTTATCGATTAGGAATCGATGCCCCGATCTGCCTTCTTCTGAGAGATAGTAGGCATCTCGAATTTCAAAATAGTTTGCTTGCAATCCTTGAAACCAATACAACCCATGGTCCAGTATATTTTAATCATTACCTAAACTTCACTGTAGATCTAACAGATCCACACATTCTTAAAACCTTAACACTTGACATCCAAACAAAAAATTTGGAATTTGAATTAGGATCAAAACCTCTTGGTTTAATTTATCGTGTTTATTATAAGGTAATGAAAACTACAATAAATCCTAAAGCTAAACAGCATATGGGAAATCCAAAGGAAACTTGTCTATTAGAAACAAACTTTGAAAGATCTAATACTTTTGTCCCTCGAATGATTAAGTGGGATAATTTTCTCCAAAACCCTACCTGGAATTTTGATAACATCATTAATCCTAAAAAGCATTATGAATCCACCATAAAATGTTACTTTTGTGGAAAACGAGGTCATAAAGCAGATGAGTGTAAACTAAAAGCTAAAAAGAAGAAAAAGGTTAATCAGCTTTCTTTACCAAAAGACATTCTAGAACAGATTAATCAAATCCTTGATCAATATGTTTCCTCTCCTTCATCAGACACTAGTGATAGTGAAGCAGAAGAAGTGTTTGAAATCCTAGAAAAATCCTCTGAATCAGATTTTAGTGAACAATCTTCTTGTGCTTGTACAGGCTTATGTACCTGTGCAATAGGAGAACTTTGTATGATTAGCAATAAACAGCATAATCAAGTTAACGTAATCACTAAAGCAAATAAAGAACTTTTCTTCGAACTTTTAGATCATATTCAGGATGAAATAGTTAAGAGAGAATATTTGTTAAAAGTCAAAGAATTAGTTCTTAATCCAAAAGTACAAGTAGAACCCTACAATTTAAAAGAAGTATTTGATAAATTTAAAGGAAAACAAAAAGAAGAACCTTTTGATTCCTTGCAGGAATTAAAATTAGAAATAAAAGAACTTAAACAGGAAGTTAAATGGTTAAAAGAACAAAATGATCAAAGAATTTCTGACATTAATCAAATAAATACGGAATTAGTGAAACAGAAATTAGATAAGCCTTTAATTGATCCCACTTCAGATGAAGAAATAGAACAAAATGAAATTAATCCAGATTATATTTCAGCCATTTCTCAGATAACTTTTCAAAAGTGGTACATTCCAATCCTTCTCAAAATAGGAGATTTTTCAATTCAGTTAGTAGCTTTTCTTAATTCCGGAGCAGATCAAAATTGTATCTGTGAAGGCATAATCCCTACTAAATATTTAGAAAAAACAGGTTCTAAGTTATATACTGCTGCAGGTGAACAGTTAAAAATCAAATATAAATTATCCAATGCTCATATTTGCAATAAACAGTTTTGTTTCATCAACAGGCCATATAGAATTGGAATTTAGGAGAAAATCCTTTTCAGCAGCTTCATCTTCTTTCTCTTTACCCAGAACCCAAAGCAGCAAACGATTCAGTTGTTTAGAATTTTCTGGAGAAATTCCTAAAGTAAATAATGTCGACTTTAGTGGAGAAATCCCTAAAGTAAATTATGAAGAAAACATAAGTATTAAGTCAGGAAGCCCTACTCAATCGAAATGAATATGCCTTCTACTTTAATGGTTTTAACTTCTGAAAAAGATTTTACCCTTGACAAGGATTACCTTCGTAAGTTATGGAATAGGCCATGTAATAAGATAAAATGTAAATGGTATTTTGCTACAGTTTTTGAACCAGAAAGAGCTAGACTCTTACAACAGTATTATTCTAATCAGATTAAAATGAAACAGCATTTAGATTTCTTCGATTGGTACGAGCTAATTAGATATCAGAAAAAAGATATATTAAATGTCATCACCAAGAAATGGTATACAACCAAGAATGAAGTTAGAGAATTAGTTTTCCCTCCAGTAGAAGAAATTAAAATCCTTGTAGAAAATCAGGTAATTACAGCCTCTCCTTTTAAGTTAGAAAATTTAGATAGACAAGGAGATGTAACTAATAAGGATCTCAACAATGTAATTCAACAGAATAATTATACTAATCAGATGTTAGTCACTATGGCTAGTAAAGTAGAACAATTAGATAGCAAATCTTCTGTAAGAGAAATCCCACAATTTAAACAATTTAATCCAAAACAATCCGTAGATCCTAATCCAGTGTTTAAGCCTCTATTATATGAACCCACAAACATAAAACTTACAAAAGGAACAATGGACATAGAAGGTGTAGATTTTATTAAAGAAATCAACGAAAAACTAAAAAAGCTAAAAACCACAGATCATCCCGAATCTAGTAAGACACGTCTTCAAACTTTACATCAGCCAGTTTCTTTAATAGATATTTATCCCTCTCCTAAACAGCTCAATAAGCTCACTGGAAATAAATGGACTTCAAAAATACAAGAACCATGATTTGCCAATCCATATACTAGGAATTACTATCCTAGACCATCCTTTCCAGATGTTCAATTCGAAGAACGCCATCTTGATACTAGAACAGCATTTACAGGAGAAGATATTACAGAATGGAATATAGATGGAATGTCTGAACATAGTATTTTAAATGTAATTCAAGAAATGTCCATGGCTATCACTGCCATTAAATGTAAAAATCCTACTAATTCTGATAGCAACATTCTTCTTATCCTTACTACCGGATTTACTAGTGTCCTTCATAGGTGGTGGAATAACTATCTTTTGAATCACAACGTCAAGAAATTTTAAATGCCACAAAAGTCCAAACAAAAATAATCTCAAATGCCAGTGGTCAACCCACTCAAGCATCAGAACCACAATGTCAAGAAATTTTAAATGCCACAAAAGTCCAAACAAAAATAACCATCTTTCTGAACCACAACGTCAAGAAATTTTAAATGCCACAAAAGTCCAAACAAAAATAATCCCAAATGCCAGTGGTCAACCCACTCAAGCATCAGAAACAGTTTCAGATTGTCTAAATACTTTCATGTTTACTTTAACTCAACATTTTGTAGGAAACCCTCAACAATTAGCGGATAGAAGTTCTTAAATCCTTACAAATAATAAGGATCTCAATAAAGTAATTCAGCAGAATAATTATGCTAATCAGATGTTAGTCACTATGGCTAGTCAAGTAGAACAATTAGATAGTAAATCTTCTGTAAGAGAAATCTCACAATTTAAACAATTTAATCCAAAACAATCCGTAGATCCTAATCCAGTGTTTAAGCCTATATTATATGAACCCACAAACATAAAACTTACAAAAGGAACAATGGACATAGATGGTGTAGATTTTATTAAAGAAATCAACGAAAAACTAAAAAAGCTAAAAACCACAGATCATCCCGAATCTAGTAAGACGCGTCTTCAAACTTTACATCAGCCAGTTTCTTTAATAGATATTGATCCCTCTCCTGAACAGCTTAATAAGCTCACTGGAAATAAAAGGACTTCAAAAATACAACAACCATGATTTGCCAATCCATATACTAGCCTAGACCATCATTTCCAGATGTTCAATTCGAAGAACGCCATCTTGATACTAGAGCAGCATTTACAGGAGAAGATATTACAGAATGGAATATAGATGGAATGTCTGAACATAGTATTTTAAATGTAATTCAAGAAATCCATGGCTATCACTGCCATTAAATGTAAACATCCTACTAATTCTGATAGCAACATTCTTCTTATCCTTACCACCGGATTTACTGGTGTCCTTCATTGGTGGTGGAATAACTATCTTTCTGAACCACAACGTCAATAAATTTTAAATGCCATAAAAGTCCAAACAAAAATAATCCCAAATGCCAGTGGTCAACCCACTCAAGCATCAGAAATAGTTTCAGATTGTCTAAATACTTTCATGTTTACTTTAACTCAACATTTTGTAGGAAACCCTCATCAATTAGCGGATAGAAGTTCTGAAATCCTTACAAATTTAACCTGTCCTAAGTGACATTATTTTAGATGGTACAAAGATATGTTTTTACAAAAGGTTATGCTAAGAACAGACTGCCATCATGCTTTCTGGGAAAGAACGATTTATTTCTGGTTTACCTCCTTTATTTGCGGAAAAGGTCGACAAAAGCTAAAAATAGACTTTGGAAACACAATTCCTTATGACCATCTAGCATATGGCCAGTTAATTAGTTATGTAAACCAAGCAGGTGCAGATTTATGCACAGACCTAAAACTCAAAAATAAGATGGAATCCTATCATAAGAAATCTAAAAAAGAATTAGGTAATTTCTATGAAATTTTTGGATTTTCTCCAATAACTCCACCATCTAAAAAGCTAAAAAAGGACAAGAAGCGAAGCTTTAAAAAAGAAAGAAAAGAAAGAACTTATAAGCATTTTAAAAGAAAAGATAAGTCTTCCAAATCTACCATTAAATGTTACTTTTGTGGAAAACGAGTTCATAAAGCAGATGAGTGTAAACTAAAAGCTAAAAAAAAGAAAAAGGTTAATCAACTTTCTTTACCAAAAGACACTCTAGAACAGATTAATCAAATCCTTGATCAATATGATTCCTCTCCTTCATCAGACACTAGTGATAGTGAAGCAGGAGAAGGTTTTGAAATCCAAGAAAAATCCTCTGAATCAGATTTTAGTGAACAATCTTCTTGTGCTTGTACAGGCTTATGTACCTGTGCAATAGGAGAACTTTGTATGATTAGCAGTAAACAGCATAATCAAGTTAACGTAATTGCTTTACGTTAACTTGATGCATGAAATGGAGCACTTGGCTCTGATACCAATTTGAGACCCAGGATATATTGCTGATAAAACTACTGATTTTACAAAGAAATTAACTGGTTACACAATATCTGAATGAAGTACAAGGGTACGAAAGCTATGACAAGTGGTACAGATATCTATATAGAAGGAGTTTTCACTCTCAGAAGGATTCAAGGGTGAATGAGTCTGCATATCTTCAATCAAATGCTGTCTTATATAGGCAGCGATGGAGTAAGTTTCTCTGATTGAAGTCTGTATTATTGCAGTGAGGTCGTCTTGAGTGGAGGATGGAATAATGTTGTCGGCCATCATGAAGAATGGCTCCAAAAGTCTTTGTGAGTGGAGGGGTCCACCATGTGTCGTCGTTGATCGAATGATTTTGCAAGTATGTCGAGTGATATCATGTAACCTTTTTCATCGTTGATATAGTCGTAGGGTTCTTTTCTCTCTTTTTCTTTTGGAGTGTAGTCGTGCCATTATGGACTCTGACAAAGGTATGCTTGAGCAATACCAGAAGGGTTGTCCATGTCTCCGTTTTCATACAGGCTGTATTCTGGTTGAGAATTCGATTCACTTTCTTCGTCATTGGCTTGTTGAAGCTGTTGTTGTAAAAGTTGCAACCGAAGTTGCGCTTCGTCTTGCTGATTTTCTTCTTTCCTTTGCTTGAAGAGGATTGTGCATCTGATTCTTTCGGATCTGGTTTAGGGACAGGAGTCCATCATTTGACTCTTATCTTTTTACAGAGATATTTTACATTTTCAATTTGATCGAGCTTGTAGCCCCATCCTAATACAAAACATATTTTCTTCTCAACATAAAACTTACAACGCTGATTATTCAGAGTTAATCCCTGAATTTGATTCTCTACTACAAACTGATTAAACTTTTGCAAATTTTGACTGGATAATGTGGATTCGCTTCCACCAAAGGTTTTCCACCAAGCATAGAACCATCTTGGTATAGGAGTAATGATGTCTTTGCCATATTTGACAAACCATGTATGAGTAAGATCTCAGAGGTACATGAAATTGTACCAAGCGTCTATGTAATCCGTAAAATTATATGTAGGAGGTTTGAAGGATGTTTTGAAATGGATAGGGGTGTAAATACCGGTGACTGGCCAAGTGTTGAGGTCAAGAATTTTCATAATCCTACATTTGGAATAGGCTATGCCTTTGTCGGTTCTGTTCAAGTTTCTTTCATGTTCAAATTCAATTGAACCTGTTGCAAAAAGGATATGCTCGTAATAGAGACGGGCTTTCTGAGGTTCGGATTTGAAAATATGGCTGGACTGTCGGTAGGCTTCTGGATGGAGTTTGGTAACTAACTCTCTTTCAGGAAGAGCTGTTAACTCTCTGGGAAGAGCTAGTATTGGGATAACTATTTTTGGGAGAAATTCAAATTTCTCTTTGGTTGAAAAAAGGGTTGGTTTTTCTGGTTTAGTTGGCGTCTTCGAGACAACTACTTCCTTAAAGGAAGTGGGGATAGGAGTAGTGTAGAATGATAAATCTGTTTTCTGGGTTTCTGTGTTTTTTGAGGAGGCTGGGTTGAAGAGATCCATTGTGAGCGGTGACTTGCTCACAGAATTGGATGGGAGAGATGGGAAAGAATTGAGTACTGTAAAACGATTACCTTGTGGTGGTCAGAACCTTGGTTGTTGATCCATGCTGAATTGTGCTGATTGAGGTTGGTATTTATAGGCAGAAGGAATGAGCTCCAGCACTGAAGCGGTACTCATCACAGTGTTGAATACTGTGTTAAAAGTCATATGCGTCCTTGCAAAAACTCTCTGGTTAAGAAATCGGGAAGGGAATTGTTTTCTCCTTTGATGAATTTAATTTCAAAATCAAAGCTGGATAAAAGTGCTTGCCATCTGGCAAAAATCTGTTTGGATACTAAATTTTTAACATCTTTTTGCAAAACATCATTTGTTGCTTTACAATCAATTCTGAGTAAAAACTTTTGATTTATCAAATCGTCTTGAAATTTGGAAATGCATAAAATAATGGCAAGGATTTCTTTCTTAATGGTGCTATAATTCTTTTGACTTGAAAGCCAAATGCCTGAATGAAATCTGACCAACTGTTCCGTAGGGGAATTGGGATTTTTTCTGTTTGAGTATACCACCGTAACCTAAATCTGATGCATCTGTTTCAACAATCATGAATGCTGTTGGATCTGGGATTCCTAGGCAAGGAAGTTTTTTGACTATCTGTTTAATTTTCTTAACAGTTTGGGTTTGTTCTAAACCCCAAGGGATTGGATCTTTCCTTAAACGCTTATATAAAGGTTCACAAATGATTCTAAGGTTAGGAATAAAGTCTGATATGTAATTTAAACATCCTAAAAATCTTTGAAGCTGAGTTTTGTCTTTAATTTCATCCGGGAATTTATCTGCAAATTCAATTGCTCTACGAATTGGTTAGTATGTACCTTGAGTTAGATTATGACCTAAAAATCTGATTTTAGTTTGGCAAAGTTTGAGTTTGGATGCACTTACTACCAGCCCATTTTTCGTGATTATTTCACGAAAAAGACGTAAATGTTTAAGATGTTGTTCAAAAGATTCACTAAAGATTAAAACATCATCAATATAGATAATGGTAAAAGCGGAATAAGGGTGAAAGATATCATTCATTACTTTTTGGAATTCACTGGGTGCATTCTTTAAACAAAAGGCATAACATTCCATTCATATTGACCAAATGGAACATTAAAGGCTGTTTTATATCTATCTTCTTTTGTAATCTGAATTTGCCAAAATCCTGATTTCATATCACATTTACTATAAAGAACTGCTTTATAAGTTCGTTTCAACAAATCTCGTTTGTTGGGAATAGGATATCTTATCCATTTTAAGACTTTGTTTAATGGCTTATAGTTGATTACTAGTCTTGGAACACCTCTTTCTTTTTCTGCATTTTTATTAACATAAAAAGCAGAACAAGACCAAGGTGATCGGGATTCTCTAATTAGAGCCTTTTGTAATAAGTCTGAAATTTCTAATTTACAATGTTCAACTAGTTCCTGATTCATTTGGATTGGTCTAGCCTTAGTGGGTATCATTGATTCTTCAAAATCATCAATGTATGGTAGGCTGACAATATGCTTTTTCCTTTCCCAAAAAGCAGTGGGGACATCTGAGCAGATTTGTTTTTCAACATCTTTACGGATGGATTCTATTTTATCTTGAATGTCTTTTAGTTGTAGCTGGCTTTGGATTCTTGTATACTTTATGTCTTCTTTGATAAAGGCTCTCTGTTGCTCACGACAAAGAATCTTTCTTTTTAAGAGATTGACATCTTTGGTGAGTGGGCTTTGCGTAGAAGGAGAAAGTGACTCGGTATTGATCCTATTTCGGTGTGAACACCATGTTGGTCTACACTAAAGGGATAGATCTGAGTGAAGAATGGGGTTCCTAAAATTAAGTCTTGGCTTAAATCTTTAATAATTAGAAAGGAATTCATGAAACAAAACTATTTATTGCAAATATGAGCATTGGATAATTTATATTTCATTTTTAACTGTTCACCTGCAGCAGTATATAACTTAGAACCTATTTTTACTAAATATTTAGTAGGGATTAAGCCTTCACAGATACAATTTTGATCTGCTCCGGAATCAAGAAGAGCTACTAACTGAATTGAAAAATCTCTTATTTTGAGAAGGATTGGAATGTACCACTTTTGAAAAGTTATCTGAGAAATGGCTGAAATATACTCTGGATTATTTTCATTTTGTTCTATTTCTTCATCTGAAGTGGGGTCTATTAAAGGCTTATCTAATTTCTGTTTCACTAATTCTGTATTTATTTGATTAATGTCAGAAATTCTTTGATCATTTTGTTCTTTTAACCATTTAACTTCCTGTTTAAGTTCTTTTATTTCTAATTTTAATTCCTGCAGGGAATCAAAAGGTTCTTCTTTTGGTTTTCCTTTAAATTTATCAAATACTTCTTTTAAATTGTAGGGTTCTACATGTACTTTTGGATTAAGAACTAATTCTTTGACTTTTAACAAATATTCTCTCTTAACTGTTTCATCCTGAATATGATCTAAAAGTTCGAAGAAATGTTCTTTATTAGCTTTAGTGATTACGTTAACTTGATTATGCTGTTTATTGCTAATCATACAAAGTTCTCCTATTGCTGTACATAAGCATGTACAAGCACAAGAAGATTGTTCACTAAAATCTGATTCAGATGATTTTTCTTGGATTTCAAACACTTCTTCTGCTTCACTATCACTAGTGTCTGATGAAGGAGAGGAATCATATTGATCAAGGATTTGATTAATCTGTTCTAGAGTGTCTTTTGGTAAAGAAAGCTAATTAACCTTTTTCTTCTTTTTAGCTTTTAGTTTACACTCATCTGCTTTATGACCTCGTTTTCCATAAGTAACATTTAATGGTAGATTTGGAAGACTTATCTTTTCTTTTAAAATGCTTAGAAGTTCTTTCTTTTCTTTCTTTTTTAAAGCTTCTCTTCTTGTCCTTTTTTAGCTTTTTAGATGGTGGAGTTATTGGGGAAAATCCAAAAATTTCACAGAAATTACCTAATTCTTTTTTAGATTTCTTATGATAGGATTCCATCTGATTTTTGAGTTTTAGGTCTGTGCATAAATCTGCACCTGCTTGGTTTACATAACTAATTAACTGGCCATATGATAGATGGTCATAAGGAATTGTGTTTCCAAAGTCTATTTTTAGCTTTTATCTAACCTTTTCTGCAAATAAAGGAGGTAAACCAGAAATAAATCGTTCTTTCCAGAACGCATGATGGCAATCTGTTCTTAGCATAACCTTTTGTAAAAACATATCTTTGTACCATCTAAAATCATGTAACTTAGGACAGGTTAAATTTGGAAGGATTTCAGAACTTCTATCTGCTAATTGTTGAGGGTTTCCTACAAAATGTTGAGTTAAAGTAAACATGAAAGTATTTAGACAAACTGAAACTGTTTCTGATGCTTGAGTGGGTTGACCACTGGCATTTGGGATTATTTTTGTTTGGACTTTTGTGGCATTTAAAATTTCTTGACGTTGTGGTTCAGAAAGATAGTTATTCCCCCACCCATGAAGGACACCAGTAAATCCGGTGGTAAGGATAAGAAGAATGTTGCTATCAGAATTAGTAGGATTTTTACATTTAATGGCAATGATAGCCACGGACATTTCTTTAATTACATTTAAAATACTATGTTCAGACATTCCATCTATATTTCATTCTGTAATATCTTCTCCTGTAAATGCTGCTCTAGTATCAAGATGGCGTTCTTCGAATTGAACATTTGGAAAGGATGGTCTAGGATAGTAATTCCTAGTATATGGATTGGAAAATCGTGGTTGTTGTATTTTTGAAGTCCTTTTATTTCCAGTGAGCTTATTGAGCTGTTCAGGAGAGGGATCAATATCTATTAAAGAAACTGGCTGATGTAAAGTTTGAAGATGTGTCTTACTAGATTCGGGATGATCTGTAGTTTTTAACTTTTTTTAGTTTTTCGTTGATTTCTTTAATAAAATCTACACCTTCTATGTCCATTGTTCCTTTTGTGTGGATTATTGCTGAAGACAATCATACTCTTGGATTGTCGTAGGGCGATTGGACGATCAAAATAGAGAGAATTGGTTCCTGAGTTGGCGCAAGAAATTTTTGTTTTTCTACTACAAAAGGTAATATCCGTTTCCTTCATCTATTCCCATTTTAATTACAAACACGTGATTCTTATGTATGGATTTCATGGTTATTTCCGATGCATTCTTATTTGATAATCATGATGAAATCCCAACACAACTCAGTTAAGGGAGTATGCCAATCCAAGAGTTTTATTCTTCCTTTAGAAATCCTTGGGCTTAAACACTGGATTAGGATCTACGGATTATTTTGGATTAAATTGTTTGAATTGTGGGATTTCTCTCACAGAAGATTCTAAACTACTGAATCGTCTGCTGCTTTGGGTTCTGGGTAAAGAGAAAGAAGATGAAGCTGCTGAAAAGGATTTTCTCCTAAATTCCAATTCTATATGGCCTGTTGCTGTTTCTGTTATTTCCCCTAATGTCTTGGATTCATAATGCTTTTTAGGATTAATGATGTTATCAAAATTCCAGGTAGGGTTTTGGAGAACATTATCCCACTTAATCATTCGAGGGACAAAAGTATTAGATCTTTCAAAGTTTGTTTCTAATAGACAAGTTTCCTTTGGATTTCCCATATGCTGTTTAGCTTTAGGATTTATTGTAGTTTTCATTACCTTATTATAAACACGATAAATTAAACCAAGAAGTTTTGATCCTAATTCAAATTCCAAATAACATTTATTGTTATCATCATGAAATTGTACTAACATTTTCTTTAAAAAAAAAAAAAAAAAAAGGCAAAGCCACAAAAAAATTATCATCTTTCCAAGGAAATTGTTGGTGCAAATTTTTTATTCTATTTTGGATCTACTATATTTGAATTTATATCATACTTAGGTTTTTAGCAAATCTGTATATGATACGTCTAATTTAGGAAATTGATTGAAATTTTAGTTTATGTGTTTGTTACATGTTATCTTATTAAGTTGGTGTAATAGCACTTTAATACCAAAAGTTATTTGAAAAAAAAAAAAACAATGTAGATCCACAAATACTTCATATCCCAAGTTCACTTCATTAAAAAGTTATTTTAGACATCTTATAATTATATGGACAAAATAGATATTTTTATTACAAAAGTAACTAATATTAGTCAATACTATCATTGATTAACGGTCAATGGATCGCTAGTACATTTTTTACAACTTGTGATATTAAAGTATCACTACTCCCTAACTTAATGGATGTAAATTATAATAAACCCTAATGATATTCCTTTGTGGGGAACCCTTATGTAAAATATAACTATCAGAAACAAATTTGTATGCTCCCTGCCCTCTCTTTCATTGGTTGTAGCATTTTGTAGTTATTGATATAATTGATTGAAAACAATTTGCTATAATAGTTAAATATCATTTTGAGTCTTGAAGTGTGCGTAACAAAAAGCTGCTGGTGAAGTGCAACTATATAAAAAAGATCATAAATTTTGCATATTGCAGATCTTTGGTAGTGTTGAGTAAGGTGTGTCAGCCTATGATGAGAAAAAATTTTGGCCACATTTCATCCGGAATATGGATCTATATCTTTTGCAAAAGTGCCAAGGCTTCATGTTCCCTGTTTTTACAAGCATAAAAATACACTCATCTATGAAGAACTAAGAGTGTGATTTACAAAATTACATCATTCCATATTTTTCAAACTAGATGTATAGGAAGCAGAAAGAATTACAAAGTGAAGAATGAGAGACTTCCAAATCTATCAGCTTTTATTAAAGTTTAATTATATCTTCATTGCAAGTTTGATAAATCAAGCCACTTATTCAATACAATTAGAGAATCGCTTAGTGAAGAGAAGACATAATGAGCACTTGAAACTTCTCATGTTCAATCACGCATTTTGGATGTAACTTTGAGGTCTAATTCACTATGAAAAAGCAAAGTTTCAACCAAGAATTCACTTCTAGAAAGGATGAGGCTCATACAGCAGTCACTTTTAGCAGCATCTAGCAATTCAATCTCTAGTAAGTTAAAGTTCAAACTTCTATGTATTTTTTGGTTGAACTAGTAGTTTCATTGTTGCTTTTGATCTTCATCCGTGTATCTTGACTCTCATTCAAGAATGGTACTTTTTCTACCTAACAAGACCATGCAAAGTTAAAAAAAAGCAAAATATGTAATAATTCATTAAAAAAAAATGAAAATATCAAACATACCTATAATAATTCCATTATACTACCACAAATGTCAATCTATTCATTGACATATATTTTTTTTGTTAGTAAATTTCTCAATTTAGTAACTCACATATTTTTTTAAGATACTATTCATACTTCCACTTTTTGAGTATTAGACATATCTTCACAGAAAGTATTTCATCCATGCACTAAAGCCCATTTTTTCTTCATAGTGAACATTCTTCTCAATCAATCACTGTCTTCAAGATCATATTTCTTAAGCATAATACTTCAAGCATTAATGAAGTCATCTTCCTCATCATAATCATAGATGTAATTGCGGAAATCTTTTTAGAAATCACTTAACTTAGTAAAAATATTACTAGGATGAAGCTAAAAAAGGACAAGAAGCGAAGCTTTAAAAAAGAAAGAAAAGAAAGAACTTCTAAGCATTTTAAAAGAAAAGATAAGTCTTCCAAATCTACCATTAAATGTTACTTTTGTGGAAAACGAGGTCATAAAGCAGATGAGTGTAAACTAAAAGCAAAAAAGAAGAAAAAGGTTAATCAGCTTTCTTTACCATAAGACACTCTAGAACAGATTAATCAAATCCTTGATCAATATGATTCCTCTCCTTCAACAGACACTAGTGATAGTGAAGCAGAAGAAGTGTTTGAAATACAAGAAAAATCCTCTGAATAAGATTTTAGTGAACAATCTTCTTGTGCTTGTACAGGCTTATGTACCTGTGTAATAGGAGAACTTTGTATGATTAGCAGTAAACAACATAATCAAGTTAACGTAATCACTAAAGCAAATAAAGAACTTTTCTTCAAACTTTTAGATCATATTCAGGATGAAACAGTTAAGAGAGAATATTTGTTAAAAGTCAAAGAATTAGTTCTTAATCCAAAAGTACATGTAGAACCCTACAATTTAAAAGAAGTATTTGATAAATTTAAAGGAAAACAAAAAGAAGAACCTTTTGATTCCTTGCAGGAATTAAAATTAGAAATAAAAGAACTTAAACAGGAAGTTAAATGGTTAAAAGAACGAAATGATCAAAGAATTTCTGACATTAATCAAATAAATACGGAATTAGTGAAATAGAAATTAGATAAGCCTTTAATAGATCCCACTTCAGATGAAGAAATAGAACAAAATGAAAATAATCCAGATTATATTTCAGCCATTTCTCATATAACTTTTCAAAAGTGGTACATTCCAATCCTTCTCAAAATAGGAGATTTTTCAATTCAGTTAGTAGCTCTTCTTGATTCCGGAGCAGATCAAAATTGTATCTGTGAAGGCTTAATCCCTACTAAATATTTAGAAAAAACAGGTTCTAAGTTATATACTGCTGCAGGTGAACAGTTAAAAATCAAATATAAATTATCCAATGCTCATATTTGCAATAAACAGTTTTTTTTCATGAATTCCTTTCTAATTATTAAAGATTTAAGCCAAGACTTAATTTTAGGAACCGCATTCCTCACTCAGATCTATCCCTTTAGTGTAGACCAACATGGTGTTCACACCGAAATAGGATCAATACCAGTCACTTTCTCCTTTCTGCAAAGCCCACTCACCAAAGATGTCAATCTCTTAAAAAGAAAGATTCTTTGTCGTGAGCAACAGAGAGCTTTTATCAAAGAAGACATAAAGTATACAGGAATCCAAAGCCAGCTACAACTAAAAGACATTCAAGATAAAATAGAATCCATCCGTAAAGATTTTGAAAAACAAATCTGCTCAGATGTCCCCACTGCTTTTTGGGAAAGGAAAAAAGCATATTGTCAGCCTACCATACATTGATGATTTTGAAGAATCAATGATACCCACTAAGGCTAGACCAATCCAAATGAATCAGGAACTAGTTGAACATTGTAAATTAGAAATTTCAGACTTATTACAAAAGGCTCTAATTAGAGAATCCCGATCACCCTGGTCTTGTTCTGCTTTTTATGTTAATAAAAATGCAGAAAAAGAAAGAGGTGTTCCAAGACTAGTAAAGCAGTTCTTTATAGTAAATTTGATATGAAATCAGGATTTTGGCAAATTCAGATTACAGAAGAAGATAGATATAAAACAACCTTTAATGTTCCATTTGGTCAATATGAATGGAATGTTATGCCTTTTGGTTTAAAGAATGCACCCAGTGAATTCCAAAAAGTAATGAATGATATCTTTAACCCTTATTCCGCTTTTACCATTGTCTATATTGATGATGTTTTAATCTTCAGTGAATCTTTTGAACAGCATCTTAAACATTTACGTCTTTTTCGTGAAATAATCACAAAAAATGGGCAGGTAGTAAGTGCATCCAAACTCAAACTTTGCCAAACTAAAATCAGATTTTTAGGTCATAATCTAACTCAAAGTACATACCAACCAATTTGTAGAGCAATTGAATTTGCAGATAAATTCCCGGATGAAATTAAAGACAAAACTCAGCTTCAAAGATTTTTAGGATGTTTAAATTACATATCAGACTTTATTCCTAACCTTAGAATCATCTGTGAACCTTTATATAAGCGTTTAAGGAAAGATGCAATCCCTTGGGGTTTAGAACAAACCCAAACTGTTAAGAAAATTAAACAGATAGTCAAAGAACTTCCTTGCTTGGAATCCCAGATCTAACAGCATTCACGATTGTTGAAACAGATGCATCAGATTTAGGTTACGGTGGTATACTCAAACAGAAAAAACCCAATTCCCCTATCGAACAGCTTGGTCGATTTCATTCGAGCATTTGGCTTTCAAGTCAAAAGAATTATAGCACCATTAAGAAAGAAATCCTTGCCATTGTTTTATGCATTTCCAAATTTCAAGACGATTTGATAAATCAAAAGTTTTTACTCAGAATTGATTGTAAAGCAGCAAAAGATGTTTTGCAAAAAGATGTTAAAAATTTAGTATCCAAACAGATTTTTGCCAGATGGCAAGCACTTTTATCCAGCTTTGATTTTGAAATTGAATTCATCAAAGGAGAAAACAATTCCCTTCCTGATTTCTTAACCAGAGAGTTTTTGCAAGGACGCATATGACTTTTAACACAGTATTCAACACTGTGATGAGTACCGCTTCAGTTCTGGAACTCATTCCTTCTGCCTATAAATACCAACCTCAATCAGCACAATTCAGCATGGATCAACAACCAAGGTTCCGACCACCACAAGGTAATCGTTTTACAGTACTCAATTCTTTCCCATCTCTCCCATCCAATTCTGTGAGCAAGTCACCGCTCACAATGGATCTCTTCAACCCAGCCTCCTCAAAAAATACAGAAACCCAGAAAACAGATTTATCATTCTACACTACTCCTATCCCCACTTCCTTTAAGGAAGCAGTTATCCCGAAGACACCAACTAAACCAGAAAAACCAACCCTTTCTTCAACCAAAGAGAAATTTGAATTTCTCCCAAAAACAGTTATCCCAATACTAGCTCTTCCCAGAGAGTTAACAGCTCTTCCTGAAAGAGAGTTAGTTACCAAACTCCATCCAGAAGCCTACCGACAGTCCAGCCATATTTTCAAATCCGAACCTCAGAAAGCCCGTCTCTATTACGACCATATCCTTTTTGCAACAGGTTTATTTGAATTTGAACATGAAAGAAACTTGAACAGAACCAACAAAGGCATAGCCTATTCCAAATATAGGATTATGAAAATTCTTGACCTCAACACTTGGCCGGTCACCGGTATTTACACCCCTATCCAGTTCAAAACATCCTTCAAACCTCCCACATATAATTTTATAGATTACATAGACGCTTGATACAATTTCATGTACCTCCGAGATCTTACTCATTCCTGGTTTGTCAAATATGGCAAAGACATCATTACTCCTATACCAAGATGGTTCTATGCCTGGTGGAAAACCTTTGGTGGAAGCAAATCCACATTATCCAGTCAAAATTTGCAAAAGTTTAATCAGTTTGTAGTAGAGAATCAAATTCAGGGATTAACTATGAATAATCAGCTTTGTAAGTTTTATGTTGAGTAGAAAATATGTTTTGTATTAGGATGGGGCTACAAGCTCGATCAAATTGAAAATGTAAAATATCTCTGTAAAGAGATAAGAGTCAAAGGATGGACTCCTGTCCCTAAACCAGATCCGAAAGAATCAGATGCATAATCCTCTTCAAGCAAAGGAGAGAAGAAAATCAAGCAAGACGTAACCGCAACTTCAGCTTGCAACTTTTACAACAACAGACTTCAACAAGCCGATGACGAAGAAAGTGAATTGGATTCTCAACCGTAATACAACTCGTATGAAAACGGAGACATGGACAACCCTTCTAGTATTGCTCAAGCATACCTTTGTCGTAGTCCATAATGGCACGACTACACTCCAAAAGAAAAAGAGAGAAAAGAACCCTACAAACTGTATCAACGATAAAAAGGTTACATGATATCACTCGACATACCGCAAAATCATTCGATCAACAACGAAGCACATGGTGGACCCCTCCACTCACAAAGACTTTTGGAGCCATTCTTCATGATGGCCGACAACATTATTCCATCCTCCACTCAAGAGGACCTCACTGTAATAATACAGACTTCAATCAGAGAAACTTACTCCGTCGCTGCCTATATAAGACAGCATTTGATCGAAGATATGCAGACTTATTCACCCTTGAATCCTTCTGAGAGTGAAAACTCCCTCTATCTAGATATCTGTAGCACTTGTCATAGCTTTCGTACCCTTGTACTTCATTCAGATATTGTGTAACCAGTTAATTTCTTTGTAAAATCAACAGTTTTATCAGCAATATATCCTGGGTCTCAAATTGGTATCAGAGCCAAGTGCTCCATTTCATGCATCATGAAACCCTCTATGATTTGTAAAATCATGATCGAGTAAGTTCATTTACTTTCTTTCTCTAAGTCTTGCATGATGTAGTTTAATCCGCTTTCTTTTGTTCTCAAGTATTACGCCCTTTCATATGTTTCTTCAAGTATTCTTAAACTATGATGGTTGATAGTTAACTGTGAGAGTAGCTAGTACGTTGGTCAGCCCATAACCATTGGATTAGGCCGTTGTTAGCCGTGTGAGGCGTTGTTTGGCCCGGACTCGGGGGTGGTCCCGTAGCTCTCAACCATAAGCATAGTGTTAGGTGTGTCCTAAGAAGAAACAAAGAAACATAGGTTAAGGCATAATTCTAAAGAACAATAGAATTCGTATTAAATTACTCTGGCATAGACAAAGAGAGAGAAAGTAATTTTTACTCCCATGGCATCTAACCTCTCAGATATCGATATAGATTCAGTCAATGATTTAGAAGTCAGTTCCCAACTAGATCGAATTGAATCCAGATTAATGAATTGGAATTTACCAATAGAAAATTTTGATAAGATTTATGAAAAAGGAATGTTTGATTTAGTTCAAAGCTATACAATCAAAACAACAGAGAAAACAGTGTCCATAAATCAGCCTTATGGTACAATTCAGCTTCTAAACCCAGTTACCTTAGAACAGCATAAAAAGAATAAATATCGATATCTTCATATTGGATTAGTTCAAGTAGCAATCAAACCTATTTATCGATTAGGAATCGATGCCCCGATCTGCCTTCTTCTGAGAGATAGTAGGCATCTCGATTTTCAAAACAGTTTGCTTGCAGTCCTTGAAAGCAATACAGCCCATGGTCTAGTATATTTTAATCATTACCTAAACTTCACTGTAGATCTAACAGATCCACACATTCTTAAAACCTTAACACTTAACATCCAAACAAAAAATTTGGAATTTGAATTAGGATCAAAACCTCTTGGTTTAATTTATCGTGTTTATTATAAGGTAATGAAAACTACAATAAATCCTAAAGCTAAATAGCATATGGGAAATCCAAAGGAAACTTGTCTATTAGAAACAAACTTTGAAAGATCTAATACTTTTGTCCCTCGAATGATTAAGTGGGATAATGTTCTCCAAAACCCTACCTGGAATTTTGATAACATCATTAATTCTAAAAAGAATTATGAATCCAAGACATTAGGGAAAATAACAGAAACATCAACAGGCCATATAGAATTGGAATTTAGGAGAAAATCCTTTTCAGCAGCTTCATCTTCTTTCTCTTTACCCAGAACCCAAAGCAGCAGACGATTCAGTTGTTTAGAATTTTCTGGAGAAATTCCTAAAGTAAATAACGCCAACTTTAGTGGAGAAATCCCTAAAGTAAATTATGAAGAAAACATAAGTATTAAGTCAGGAAGCCCTACTCAATCGAAATGAATATGCCTTCTACTTTAATGGTTTTAACTTCTGAAAAAGATTTTACCCTTGACAAGGATTACCTTCGTAAGTTATGGAATAGGCCATGTAATAAGATAAAATGTAAATGGTATTTTGCTACAGTTTCTGAACCAGAAAGAGCTAGACTCTTACAACAGTATTATTCTGATCAGATTAAAATGAAACAGCATTTAGATTTCTTCGATTGGTACGAGCTAATTAGATATCAGAAAAAAGATATATTAAATGTCATCACCAAGAAATGGTATACAACCAAGAATGAAGTTAGAGAATCAGTTTTCCCTCCAGCAGAAGAAATTAAAATCCCTGTAGAAAATCAGGTAATTACAGCCTCTCCTTTTAAGTTAGAAAATTTAGATAGACAAGGAGATGTAACTAATAAAGATCTCAACAAAGTAATTTAACAGAATAATTATACTAATCAGATGTTAGTCACTATGGCTAGTAAAGTAGAACAATTAGATAGCAAATCTTCTGTAAGAGAAATCCCACAATTCAAACAATTTAATCCAAAACAATCCGTAGATCCTAATCCAGTGTTTAAGCCTATATTATATGAACCCACAAACATACAATTTGAGACCCAGGATATATTGCTGATAAAACTGCTGATTTTACAAAGAAATTAACTGGTTACACAATATTTGAATGAAGTACAAGGGTACGAAAGCTATGACAAGTGCTACAGATATCTAGATAGAGGGAGTTTTCACTCTCTGAAGGATTCAAGGGTGAATGAGTTTGCATATCTTCGATCAAATGCTGTCTTATATGGGCAGCGAGGGAGTAAGTTTCTCTGATTGAAGTCTGTATTATTGCAGTGAGGTCCTCTTGAGTAGAGGATGGAATAATGTTGTCGGCCATCATGAAGAATGGCTCCAAAAGTCTTTGTGAGTGGCAATTCCTTATGACCATCTAGCATATAGCCAGTTAATTAGTTATGTAAACCAAGCAGTTGCAGATTTATGCACAGACCTAAAACTCAAAAATTAGATAGAATCCTATCATAAGAAATCTAAAAAAGAATTAGGTAATTTCGGTGAAATTTTTGGATTTTCCCCAATAACTCCACCATCTAAAAAGCTAAAAAAGGACAAGAAGCGAAGCTTTAAAAAAGAAAGAAAAGAAAGAACTTCTAAGCATTTTAAAAGAAAAGATAAGTCTTCCAAATCTACCATTAAATGTTACTTTTGTGGAAAACGAGGTCATAAAGCAGATGAGTGTAAACTAAAAGCTAAAAAGAAGAAAAAGGTTAATCAGCTTTCTTTACCAAAAGACACTCTAGAACAGATTAATCAAATCCTTGATCAATATGATTCCTCTCCTTCATCAGACACTAGTGATAGTGAAGCAAAAGAAGTGTTTGAAATCCAAGAAAAATCCTCTGAATCATATTTTAGTGAACAATCTTCTTGTTCTTGTACAGGCTTATGTACCTGTGCAATAGGAGAACTTTGTATGATTAGCAGTAAACAGCATAATCAAGTTAACGTAATCACTAAAGCAAATAAAGAACTTTTCTTCGAACTTTTAGAAAGATCCAATCCCTTGGGGTTTAGAACAAACCCAAACCATGGGAATAAAAATTACTTTCTCTCTCTTTGTCTATGCCAGAGTAATTTAATACGAATTCTTTTGTTCTTTAGAATTTTGCCTTAACCTATGTTTCTTTGTTTCTTCTTAGGACAAAGATTTGTTGAAACGAACTTATAAAGCAGTTCTTTATAGTAAATTTGATATGAAATCAGGATTTTGGCAAATTCAGATTACAGAAGAAGATAGATATAAAACAGCCTTTAATGTTCCATTTGGTCAATATGAATGGAATGTTATGCCTTTCGGTTTAAAGAATGCACACAGTGGAATGATATCTTTAACCCTTATTCCGCTTTTACCATTGTCTATATTGATGATGTTTTAATCTTCAGTGAATCTTTTAAACAACATTCGAATCAATATTTTTTTTTAAAAAAAAAGCATATGTACAAATATTGTAGTAACTAGGAAGTTTCCATGTTGTGTCCGCCCAACCCAAAATCCCTATGTCGTCATGGCTTTTAGGGGTGTTCTTGGTCTGGGATGGTTTGAGAATTTAGAAATCTCTAATATCGTTTGAAAATTTTGATTCTTTCATATTTTTAATACTAGTCTCGAATTATAATTTTGAAATGGAACGAAACGGGACGGATATTTTTAATTTCGGAATAGGACGGGACGAATATTCGAAAATTTCGATTTTAATGAAACAAAGATGGTTCCAGTTCGGGTTTCAGATTTTTTTAAAACATTTTTCCCAAAAAATACTATTTTCCAGAAATTTGAAAAATACATGTTAATAATTTTTAAATTTTAATCTAAAACAAAATTTTCAAATAAATTTGAAACAACCTCTATGACACTTTATATAATAATTTATATAATCTAGTTATATAATTTATATATACTATATAATACTACATTATATAATCTATATATCCATATATACTATATAATATTATATTATATAATATATATATATATACATACATACTTATATATAATATAATAATATATATAATATATTATGTAATCTATTATATATTAATCTATATAATCTACTTATAATATATATATATATATATATATAGATGTGTTTATATGACTATATATATATATATATATTCAAATTTAATTTTAATTTTTTAGTTCGATATAATTTGGAAAGGTTTTTTTTTATAGTTCGGAACGATTCTTGTACATATATTACATAAAAAATTTTAGAACAATTCGATTTAAGAAAAATCAAAAGTTAACGATGTTTTTTATCTTTATTCTTTTCAATCTAATTATTCAAATAAGTTTGATTATTCTCCGATCCCATAAATAGTCATAAAATCTTTTCAAGGCACATGGGATTGTTGGCTAAAGTTGTCAACAAAGGACTATTATCATCACCTGCTCTCCCATCAGTTATGCAGCAACCAATAGTTATGATTTGCTTGGCTAGTAAGTTAGTGAATTTGGTAAGTGTTTTCAATAATTAATTTGTCTTTCAAAGAAATATACTTTCTAGAATTCTCTTGAAACTACTCCTTTATGAATTTCATTTTCCATATTAAAGTTTTAGATCATTTTCTACAAAAAGTTTGAATTTGTAATTATTTTTATTTTTGCTAACAATTTACAATATAGCATTTATTGTTACCAATAGAAAAATTTGATAAGATTTATGAAAAAGGAATGTTTGATTTAGTTCAAAGCTATACAATCAAAACAACAGGGAAAATAACAGAAACATCAATAGGCCATATAGAATTGGAATTTAGGAGAAAATCCTTTTCAGCAGTAGACGATTCAGTAGTTTAGAATTTTCTGGAGAAATTCCTAAAGTAAATAACGTCGACTTTAGTGGAGAAATCCCTAAAGTAAATTATGAAGAAAACATAAGTACTAAGTCAGGAAGCCCTACTCAATCAGAAATGAATATGCCTTCTACTTTAATGGTTTTAACTTCTGAAAAGGATTTTACCCTTGACAAGGATTACCTTCGTAAGTTATGAAATAGGCCATGTAATAAGATAAAATGTAAATGGTATTTTGCTACAGTTTCTGAACCAGAAAGAGCTAAACTCTTACAACAGTATTATTCTGATCAGATTAAAATGAAACAGCATTTAGATTTCTTCGATTGGTACGAGCTAATTAGATATCAGAAAAAAGATATATTAAATGTCATCACCAAGAAATGGTATACAACCAAGAATGAAGTTAGAGAATCAGTTTTCCCTCCAGCAGAGGAAATTAAAACATTAACTGTAGCTGATTAACATTATGTTTGTGGGTTCATATAATATAGGCTTAAACACTGGATTAGGATCTACGGATTGTTTTGGATTAAATTGTTTGAATTGTGGGATTTCTCTTACAGAAGATTTGCTATCTAATTGTTCTACTTTACTAGCCATAGTGACTAACATCTGATTAGTATAATTATTCTGTTGAATTACTTTGTTGAGATCCTTATTAGTTACATCTCCTTGTCTATATAAATTTTCAGAAAGAAATCCTTGCCATTGTTTTATGCATTTCCAAATTTCAAGACGATTTGATAAATCAAAAGTTTTTACTAAGAATTGATTGTAAAGCAGCAAAAGACATTTTGCAAAAAGATGTTAAAAATTTAGTATCCAGATTTAGGTTATGGTGGTATACTCAAACAGAAAAAAATCCAATTCCCCTACTAAACAGTTGGTCAGATTTCATTCAGGCATTTGGCTTTCAAGTCAAAAGAATTATAGCACCATTAAGATGTAGTACTGATATCCGGACTACTTTTAATTGTTAATTTTTTGCAATTTTATCCTTATTGTTTAGTATTTTTTTTTAAATTTTACATGTAATAAGTTGAGAATTTTATATTTATATCAAACATGATTTGTAAAAAGTCCTAATCCTACAATGAAATACAGTAAATTAGATATGATTAATAGAAGTTAGAAAAAATAGGATAATGTTTCAGGGATAGAACTAACAATTTAAAATTGAGGGTAAGTTTTATAAAAAGATATATTCGAGAATTTTTTATTAGGGTGAAAGGTAAAGTTTAAAAAATTTTTTAAAAAAAACTTTTAATTTTACAAAGGTAAAAAAATTTTAAAAAAATTTTGGGCGGAGGCGGCCTCTATCTCTGACTCTGCAATGTTCCATCTCAATATTAATTAAATAAATTCCATTTACATTAAAACTATAATTCAAAAGAAATTATTCTTCAAATTAAATAAACGTTTTGGTATTAAGTAGAAATTATTCTTTTCACTCTTACATACCCCACTAGTTTGGCTTGTACTAGGATTCATGTTTACCCAATTTTCAAACTGTATGTTGTCCACTTGTTTGCTATCTCCTAATTCTACTAAGGGAGTTTCTACGTTATTTATCCATTCCTTAAATTGTGAATTATCAGTATGGATACTAGATTCTAGTTCTATTATTGGTTCAGAGATTGGATCCAAACTTTGATTTCTAATTTTTGGATAATCATCTCTAATACCTTGTACTCTAAGATACCAATCGGCTTCATCTAATTCTGGTTTTTCTCCAAAATGTTGTTGCCAATCATAATCTACGAGTACTGATTCTAAAGTTTCTTCTGGTAAGAAAGTCCTATATATTGGAACGTCGTATTCATTCATGATGTACTACCTAGTCCTCCTGTCCGTATTTCAATAGTATCATCATTATCAGTAACTAGGTACTTGGCAAAGATTCCTTGGACTGTTCTTTCACCTTCCTCTAATGTTACAGGTATGAACCTGCGATTTCTAAGAACTATCCTAATTTGGTCTTTATAATCAGAATCTATTATTCCAATTGTATTGCCCAATAAAATTCCTTTCTTATGGGGGGATGATCTAGGGGCTATTTGCAAGAATTCATCTTTCTCCATTTCTACAGCTATCTCCATTTCTACAGCTATTCCAGTATCTATTACTAATTCAGATAATGGATTTATAACTATTGATTGTGCTAGCTTAAAATCATATACTGCACTTCCTATAGTTTGCCTTTTAGGAAGGTCAGCTTCAGGATTATTGATCTTGAATTTTCTACCCATCACAGTATGTTGGATCTCCTGTGTCTGCTAAATCTCTTTTCCACTGTCTATATTGTCTCCTATATAATATTTGTTCATTCTGTGAACACCAACTATCTATTAACTTAAACAAGTCCTTATTTTTACTTGTTTCTACATAGTATATTAATTTTGCCCTAAATTCAGAGATTGTTATCTCGTTATCTCTGTTTATTTGATTAAGATGGAACAAGGCCTGTTGGATATTATTACTATTCTCGCTCCTCATCTTCTTGTTCTGTTCCTATATAATTACTAAACCTACAACTAACATTACCATTTATTTCAGTATAGTACTGAGCACTAGTTGGAACTATCACGGGTTTTTCTAAAATCCTACTAATATTCCAGGTATCTCCAAGAAGATCATGGTTTTCTATCTTTTTTCCTGGTAGTACTTTTATTCCTCTACTGGCTAAGAATCTAACTATTTCTATTTCCTTAACAGTATATCCTATACTACTTCCAGAGGTTACTTTTCCTATGATATTCTGGCAGATTAAAAGGTTTTCAGCATTTTCTACCATGTTATATCCTTTACTTTTGACCACTATTTTAAGATGTTCATGCATTTGGTCTATAGGAAACAAGTAATCTGGCATTATGTATACTATCTGACTATTTTGACTCATGTCAACTTACATATTTCTTATGATTGTTGTTATTATGTCGTTATGCCTTGTATCTAGGAGTCCAATAAAAACTTTTGTTCCTAGTTCTTTCCTATGGATTCCTTTGATACCAATCATAATACAGCCTAAATGGATTAATTCATTGTTTTCTCTTAACAATGCATCCCTACTTTCTCTAGTTATTACTGGTAATACCGCTGTACTTTTGTCATTGGGACTAGATATTAAATGTTCCCTGTACAAATTTACCAGTCTATGATTCTTACTGGGGCTGTAATTATACAAGTATTTAGGGGCAATTGGTTGAATCTTGTTATCCCTAAAGTTTGCTAATTGTTGTTCTGGGTCAACAACCGTTTCTACAATCTTAAAGGGTCTAATGTTTTTAGCTCTATCCATTACCCTTTCTATCCTACCATAAGTAACTATATTCAACTTCTCTTTTTCTGTTACTTTTGAAGTTGTCATTCTACAGGATTTCTATGTATTCCCATTTATGAATTAATGTATTATTTATTAGATTATAGATACTGAACCTATGCTTAATCCAGTAATCTAAAATCTCTACTTCTCCTAATTCTATGGTTTCATGAACTATTGAAATCTGTGGTCTATCTTTAGTTGTAGTTTCATGAACTACCGAAAGTAAAGGTCTTTCCTTCGGTATTTTTATGATATCTATATCATGTTTCATAATGATTTTTTATTTTTCTCTTCTGGAGAAACTACTGAACTTTTCCAAGTGGCAAAGATATGAGATTTTGGTTTTCTCACAGGCTTCCTACCTATCTCTAAATTTAAACCTTCTAAAGATTTACTAATGGAAACTAATTTATTTGAGATTTCTGCATCTCTGGTTGGTGCTTCTAGTTTTTCAATTATTTCAAGCAGTAATAATATAATTACGTTATTCTGCCTGATAGCTACTTTATCACCTGGAGTTGTGATACTTTTATTAATATCATCTTCATTATTAAGGATTCCTACTGATCCTTCTAAATATTTTCTGCTTTCTATTAAAGCAGTTTGGTAACTTGGATTATTTATTAAGTTACTCATTATGGATTCCTAAGATCATTTTGCAATGTTTATCTATTGAAGACTGAGTCTCCTTCCCATATTCTAAAGCTGTTCTAGTCTTAAAAGCTTACTCTTAACGTCTTCTAAGAGTTGCTGATTTTCTGCTGCTTTGGGCTTTAAGGTTCCCATTAAGTGAATTAAATCTTCTTTAGTTGGAAGATTTCTAAGTGTCCTAATTTGTAAACTATTTTTTATGAAATCTAGATTGGACCTTAATTGTTCTATTTCTAAAATAATTTTGTCTCTAAATTCTAACTGTTTTCTTGAAATATCATTTAAAGCTTGGGTTTGCTTTAATTGGTTATTCAAGACTAGTATTATCAAATCTACTATCAGGTTTAGTTGACTATCTAATCCGTGACACAGATGTTCAAAACTATATTTTGAGATTGGTCCCTCAAAACTACACCATAATGGCCATTTGGAACTGTGAATGCTGTCCATGGAATACTATCTTCATGCATTGCTATTTGACAGAATCCTGACTTAAGATCAAACTTTGAGTAAATAAAACTATCTTTTACTCTTAAAATTAGAAGTTCTTTGTTAGCGATTATATAACTATCTTCAACTGTGTTATCATTCAGTCTCTTATAGTTATATACCATTCTACTTTTTCGTCTAACAATTTCACTATGTTTCCTTACTATAAAAGCAGGAGTTCTATGGGGGCTATAGCTATTCCTAATTATTCCTAATCCCTACAATTCCTTAGTGTGCATATTTGCTTCTTCTGGATAGTTAGGACTAAACAGAGGGGGAACGGCATGTAGTATAAGTCTTACATAGCCATCTCTGCAAAGATCTGCTTCCATCATGTGGTCACAGCAGTGACTAAGCTGTCTGTCTCTAATCAATTTCCATTGCTTCAAATAACTCTTTTCAGGAATATAAAGCTTAAATATCATCCCATGCTCTACAGATGGTGTGTGTTACAGGTACTACTGACTATGAATACAGAAGTTGATTTTTCAGAATTAGAATATTCAAATGATATCTTTATTATTCCAGGTACTCATCAAGATAATGGATTTATAACTATTGATTGTGCTAGCTTCAAATCATATCCTGCACTTCCTATAGTTTGCCTTTTAGGAAGTTCAGCTTCAAGATTATTGATCTTGAATTTTCTACCCATCACGGTATGTTGGATCTCCTGTGTCTGCTAAATCTCTTTTCCACTGTCTATATTATCTCCTATATAATATTTGTTCATTCTGTGAACACCAACTATCTATTAACTTAAACAAGTCCTTATTTTTACTTGTTTCTACATAGTATATTAATTTTGCCCTAAATTCAGAGATTGCTATCTCGTTATCTCTGTTTATTTGATTAAGATGGAACAAGGCCTATTGGATATTATTACTATTCTCGCTCCTCATCTTCTTGTTCTGTTCCTATATAATTACTAAACCTACAACTAACATTACCATTTATTTCAATATAGTACTGAGCACTAGTTGGAACTATCACGGGTTTTTCTAAAATCCTACTAATATTCCAGGTATCTCCAAGAAGATCATGGTTTTCTATCTTTTTTCCTGGTAGTACTTTTATTCCTCTACTGGCTAAGAATATAACTATTTCTATTTCCTTAACAGTATATCCTATACTACTTCCAGAGGTTACTTTTCCTATGATATTCTGGCAGATTAAAAGGTTTTCAGCATTTTCTACCATGTTATATCCTTTACTTTTGACCACTATTTTAAGATGTTCATGCATTTGGTCAATAGGAAACAAGTAATCTGGCATTATGTATACTATCTGACTATTTTGACTCATGTCAACTTCCATATTTCCTATGATTGCTGTTATTATGTCGTTATGCCTTGTATCTAGGAGTCCAATAAAAACTTTTGTTCCTAGTTCTTTCCTATGGATTCCTTTGATACCAATCATAATACAACTTAAATGGATTAATTCATTGTTTTCTCTTAACAATGCATCCCTACTTTCTCTAGTTATTACTGGTAATACCGTTGTACTTTTGTCATTGGGACTAGATATTAAATGTTCCCTGTACAAATTTACCAGTCTATGATTCTTACTGGGCTGTAATTATACAAGTAATTAGGGGCAATTGGTTGAATCTTGTTATCCCTAAAGTTTGCTAATTGTTGTTCTGGGTCTACAACCGTTTCTACAATCTTAAAGGGTCTAATGTTTTTAGCTCTATCTATTACCCTTTCTATCCTACCATAAGTAACTATATTCAACTTCTCTTTTTCTGTTACTTTCGAAGTTGGAAGTTAACTACTTCTTCAGCTGTCATTTGATAAGTATTTCTCTGCAATCCATTAAGTGCATCAGCTTCCCATCTATCTATTACTTCTTCCCAATTAACACACACCAGTGCAAGCAAGTATTGCGGAATCTCTCGACTAAATGAGTTAGGTTTAGTGAGAGATGGAATGGTTATTTATAACCGTCCTTACTTGCTCTGTCGAAAAGTCAAGGGACAAATGACCTTTCGAAAAAAGATAAAATGACCATTCGAAAAGCCAAAAGACAAGTGGCTCTTCGGAAAAAGCTAAGGCTAAATAGTAAAATGACCTTTCGAATAACCAAGAGACAAATGGCTCTTCAAAAAAGCTATTTAAAGCAGTGGGGACACAATTACACTTACTTTACTAAAAGACGCATCCCATCAGTTTTTCTTTTCAGATGAAAAGTAGTGAGCATAGTGGGATTCACAAAGACTGGACAGAGACTACTAGTCATCAACATCAAGGTCCTCATCATCAATTCTTTCATCTGCATCAAAAGGAGGATCATATTCATGATGCATATTTTCTCCTTGGACAATTGTGCTTGTCCTAACTCTGACCATTCTATAAAATTCTGTCAATATGGGATCTTGATTGAACAGGCTCTGGTACGGAACATAGAGATTTCCTTGGAAGATGTCTTCTGCAAAGATCTTCATATTTCTTGATTCAGCCAGGAGTCTATGATAAACTCCAAAAGAGTATTCAGCTATGAACGTCAAACTAGCTGCCCTGTAATTATAAATCTGGTCTACAACAGAAACTTCTTTGTCAGGAATGATAATCAGGTTTCTGTGTTCATAGACAGGATTTGGTTTAGCCCTCGGATATCTTGAGATAAGAATCTCAGCTCGACAGTCATCTGGATAGTTAGGACTAAACAGAGGGGGAATGGCATGTAGTATAAGTCTTACATAGCCATTTCTACAAAGATCTGCTTCCATCATGTGGTCACAACAGTGACTAAGCTGTCTGTCTCTAATCAATTTCCGTTGCTTCAAATAATTCTTTTCAGGAATATAAAGCTTAAATATTATCGCATGCTCTATTAACTTATTTACTGACAGTTCTAAACCCAAAACATTTTTATCCACCCATTTTTGAAGATTAATAACTGCTCTGATAAAAGTAAAACTTTTTTCTTTATCAGCACAAGTAAAACTATTGATATTGAAACTTAATCCCTCATATTGTTGAAGTGGTCTTTCACAAATGTTTCTGAACATTTCTTGAATTCCTATTTGTTCAGAGATTTTTTCTGCTAGAACATGTTTATAAATTTGCAATTTTACCTCATGGATTTTTTGTGGAAATATCTCAAATTTTTCTTCTTTCTTTCTCAATTCCTTATCCATAAAGGCTCTCATTTCTTTCATTTGTTCAGCAAAATCTTCACTCAACTTTTCTTTTCCTTTCAGACTAACTTTCAATTGTTTTAACTGTCTTTCAAGCTCAAGAACAGTTTGGGGGTTTGTGGTTTTAGTATTGGTTCAGAAGGTTCAGAAAATTTTACACATCGACTTTTGAGATGATGGATTTCCTGGTCTTTTAAGCTCAGGGTCTCATTCAAAAAGTGTAGGTGTCCAGACAATGCTTTTAGGATGCTAACATACTGTTTGTGGTTTCTAAACTTCCACAAGTTATCTAACAAGGTTTGTTGTTCAAAAGAAACAGGGAAATCTGGGGCAAATTTCTGAGGTAAGACCTTCAAAGAATAAGGTCCAAACCTTACTTCAGAAGCCTCAGGTGTAGGCAATGACAACAATCCTTTTTCCATTTGCAAAAATTTGAACAACAATATAAATTATTTAATTTAGACCTTTAAAGATCTACTACATTTTATGGTTGGCTAGGCCATAAACTATACTTGGGCTCCAATAACTGAATATGGTACCCAGAACAGTCATTGAATACTGTACTATAGCCTTTTCAAAGTTAAGCTCTGACTAAATTTATTTTTATTATTGGGCCAAGCCCAATCTAAATTAAGCAATAGGCCTAATAACCAGTCTACTAAGCTGGTCAGCCCAAAAATTGCGATCAGCATTAATGTGTTCAATAAAGACTCTAAACCCATTACCTACAAGAAAGTCAACAAACATTAGCCATCTATTAACAGATAACTTAGAATGTGACATTTTATTATAAAATGAAACTATGGATTTGCAATCTATTCTTAAAGTAAATTCCCGTGTTGGGTTTCTCAAGTAGACTGAGAATTTCTTTAAAACAAATATGCAGGCTAAAATTTCAGCGTCTGTAGTGGTTACTTTACTTTTGTACAATCCACTGCAATAACTGCTAATTTTTTCATTTTTTCTTTTATCTTCCTTAAATGGTTTCCATTTTAAAACCCCTCCCCATCCATCTAAGCTTGCATCTACTTCTACAATCATGTAAGCTTCTGGAGGTGGTAGTTCTAAAGGTGGTAACGCCTGAATTATTGTTTTCACTTTATCTACTAACTTGAAGTCTTGGTCATTAAACTGCCTTTGACCATGAGATCTTGTCTTAGCATAAAGTGGTCCTACTAGTTTGCTAAAATTAGGGATATATGTCCTACAATAATTTAACAGTCCTAAAAACGATTGAAGGGATTTCAGATTAGTAAAATCCACTTCCATTTCTAGGATTGTTTTGGCAATATGATCCATTAGCTTGATCTGTCCTTTGCCAATTATAAATCCTAAAAATTCTATTTGGTATTTTCCCAAAGACATTTTCTTCTTTGAGAGAATTAAACCATGCTGAATACATAAATCAAAAAATTTCTTTAAATGACTTATGTGTTCTTTCCTACTTTTCTAAAGATTAGTATGTCATCTATATAACATACTACAAAAGGGAATTCTTTGAAGATGTTATCCATTTTTTTCTGAAATACAGATGGTGCATTTTTCAATCTAAAAGGCATTACTAACCATTCATAATGGCCATTTGGAACTGTGAATGCTGTCCATGGAATACTATCTTCATGCATTGCTATTTGCTAGAATCCTGACTTAAGATCAAACTTTGAGTAAATAAAACTATCTTTTACTCTTAAAATTAGAAGTTCTTTGTTAGGGATTATATAACTATCTTCAACTGTGTTATCATTCAGTCTCTTATAGTTATATACCATTCTACCTCTAACAATTTCACTATGTTTCCTTACTATAAAAGCAGGATTTCTATGGGGGCTATAGCTATTCCTAATTATTCCTAATCCCAACAATTCCTTAGTGTGCATATTTACTTCTTCTAAATCTTTAGGATTGTAGTTCATAGGCTTATCCTTTATAATTAAATTAGGATTAATTATGTCTAATTTGCAGAGTATTTTATTTTTCTGCTAGTGTTCTAAAGGGTTTTCTCCTATAATCTTAATCTTTTCTAGTTGTTGTAACAAGATATCTATATCTTGTTTCCCACTAGCTATTTCTCCTAAATTAAAATTTATCTCATTTGAATATTCTAATTTTGAAAAATCAAAATTTTCAAATGCTTCTAATTCAGGACTTTCTACATTTTCCTAGGCTATTTTTAATTCTAATGGATAAATACTAGGTTTCGGGTGATTACTAGGTACTAAATTAAGTTCTCTACTTAAGGGAGAGCTGAGTATTGTATCAGCTTTTTTGAACACAGTTACTCTATTCCCTTCTACAATTATTCCACCATGGAGATTTTTGATGAAATTCATTCCTATTATTAACTGGTAATTCATGGTTGAAACCCATGTTGTTGGTAAAAAATACTTTTCACTATTAAATCTAATAGTGCAATCTACCAACCTTTCATCTATTTTTCTAGTATTACCTACTGTATCTATCACCATTGATCCTATTTCTGATTTTCTTAGATATTTTTCTGGTACTAAATCCTTGTATATATGACACATGGTGGCACCAGTATCAATTATTCCTGATAATGTAAGGGTATGTTTATCAGGGAATTCTATAACAGAGACAGTATTGAGCAAGTTGTTTGTTCTATATTTTCCTAATACTAAATTTTGCTCTTGGTTGCAGGGTTTAAGGATTGTTTCAAAACTGTTTTGTTCTTCAATCACAATTCCTTTCTGCTTACTGTCTTTCTTCCTACCTTTACATATACAATCTCGAAGACTTTCTTCCAGATTATCTATGTACTTTTGCATTATTCCTATGGTTTTAAGATGTAAATTTACTTGGGACTTGTAACTTACATCTTGGGTTTCTTCTCCTTTTACTTCTATTTCTTTTTGAGAAGACATATCATAGCCTAAGTATTGACTTGTACAAAATCGACACACTGCTATGTTGCATTTTATACAATAAGTCCTATGTTTCTCCACTAAGAATTTTAAACAAATTTCACACCTATCTTTAAATTTTGTGAAATCTTGCCAGACATGATTACATTGTCTATATTTAGAGAATTCAAAATTATATCTACTTTTCAAGAAAATAGGATTACTATCTAGATTCCAATCTTCATTCATGTTTAATAAATTAAGGTCTTCAAAGTCCTTAAGTTTATCCAACATGTCAGTTATGCTACAATAACTCATGATATCACTATCATTATCGGCTTCATCACCGTCTAATGATATAATATCATAGTCTGGTTCTATGTCTAGAGTTTGATAGGTATTTAACCTTTCCCTATTAACTTTCTTATTTTTGCATTGATATGCAAAATGTCCTACTTCCCCACATACATAACATTTACATGTTTTAGGAGGTTTATGTGTCTTAAACCTTCTAAGCTGGTTTTTCATTGGGGGTTTTCCTTTTCTATAATATCTACTTCTTTTTAACTTCCTTGTCTTTTCTGGTTTTCCTGAATCAAAAGACATAGGAGTTATTATCCTTTTGCAGTAATTGTAGTTTTTTATCTACTTATCTACTTGATGCTGCATGCATTGTTTTTTTAAGTAGTTAAAAAGGAATTGAATCCTAGTAGTTATTCCTACTATAGATTGTCTTCCTACAGATTCAAACCATTTTTCTGCAACTACTTTTCCTAAAGGATTTGGAAGTTTAGCAAAATATTTATTACTTAATTCTAAATCCCAACTTCTTCCAGTTTTCATGGCTAACTCTAAATACTTTCTGCTAAATGTATCTATGTTTAGCAGGTCTTTATCTACTTGTAACTCGTTCAAGATCTTTCATAGCTTGATCCCGTAATTTCGTTTGTCCTCTATAAGGATCATATCCTAAAATTATTTGTCTAATCTGACTAGTTACATTCTGAGGATTCTCAGCTAATTCAAGTATCCTTTGGTACGACTGTGGATACTTGGTTCTCCAATCTATAAAGTAGTTTTTCATAGGTCCTAACAGATTTTCTATGAAGTTAACTACTTCTTCAGCTGTCATTTGATAAGTATTTCTCTGCAATCCATTAAGTGCATCAGCTTCCCATCTATCTATTACATCTTCCCAATTTTGAGAGTGAAAAAATGTCATTGTTAATTCACTTCCAGATTTATGTTGAGGTGGCAAATTATAAATTACTCCTGGAGGCTGTTGGAGTCCTATCTTTTTACTATAGTATGTTTCATAACCTGCTCCTACTATAGGTAAAATCCTAGATGGATCTCTCTTTGGTACCTGGGATATAGTTGATTGAGGGACATCATACATTGGTGATACCTCACTTACCCCACTAGTTTGGCTTGTACTAGGATTTATGTTTACCCAATTTTCAAACTGTGTGTTGTCCACTTGTTTGCTATCTCCTAATTCTACTAAGGGAGTTTCTACGTTATTTATCCATTCCTTAAATTGTGAATTATAAGTATGGATACTAGATTCTAGTTCTATTATTGGTTCAGAGATTGGATCCAAACTTCGATTTCTAATTTTTGGATAATCATCTCTAATACCTTGCACTCTAAGATACCAATCAGCTGCATCTAATTCTGGTTTTTCTCCAAAATGTTGTTGCCAATCATAATCTCCGAGTACTGATTCTAAAGTTTCTTCTGGTAAGAAAGTCCTATATATTGGAAAGCCGTATTCATTAATGATGTACTACCTAGTCCTCCCGTCCGTATTTCAATAGTATCATCATTATCAGTAACTAGGTACTTGGCAAAGATTCCTTGGACTGTTCTTTCACCTTCCTCTAATGTTACAGGTATGAACCGGCGATTTCTAAGAACTATCCTAATTTGGTCTTTATAATCAGAATCTATTATTCCAATTGTATTGGCCAATAAAATTCCTTTCTTATGGAGGGATGATCTAGGGGCTATTTGCAAGAATTCATCTTTCTCCATTTCTACAGCTATTCCAGTATCTATTACTAATTCAGATAATGGATATATAACTATTGATTGTGCTAGCTTAAAATCATATCCTGCACTTCCTATAGTTTGCCTTTTAGGAAGTTCAGCTTCAGGATTATTGATCTTGAATTTTCTACCCATCACAGTATGTTGGATCTCCTGTGTCTGCTAAATCTCTTTTCCACTGTCTATATTGTCTCCTATATAATATTTGTTCATTCTGTGAACACCAACTATCTATTAACTTAAACAAGTCCTTATTTTTACTTGTTTCTACATAGTATATTAATTTTACCCTAAATTCAGAGATTGCTATCTCGTTATCTCTGTTTATTTGATTAAGATGGAACAAGGCCTGTTGGATATTATTACTATTCTCGCTCCTCATCTTCTTGTTCTGTTCCTATATAATTACTAAACCTACAACTAACATTACCATTTATTTCAGTATAGTACTGAGCACTAGTTGGAACTATCACGGGTTTTTCTAAAATCCTACTAATATTCCAGGTATCTCCAAGAAGATCATGGTTTTCTATCTTTTTTCCTGGTAGTACTTTTATTCCTCTACTGGCTAAGAATCTAACTATTTCTATTTCCTTAACAGTATATCCTATACTACTTCCAGAGGTTACTTTTCCTATGATATTCTGGCAGATTAAAAGGTTTTCAGCATTTTCTACCATGTTATATCCTTTACTTTTGACCACTATTTTAAGATGTTCATGCATTTGGTCACTAGGAAACAAGTAATCTGGCATTATGTATACTATCTGACTATTTTGACTCATGTCAACTTCCATATTTCTTATGATTGCTGTTATTATGTCGTTATGCCTTGTATCTAGGAGTCCAATAAAAACTTTTGTTCCTAGTTCTTTCCTATGGATTCCTTTGATACCAATCATAATACAGCCTAAATGGATTAATTCATTGTTTTCTCTTAACAATGCATCCCTACTTTTTCTAGTTATTACTGGTAATACCGTTGTACTTTTGTCATTGGGACTAGATATTAAATGTTCCCTGTACAAATTTACCAGTCTATGATTCTTACTGGGGCTGTAATTATACAAGTATTTAGGGGCAATTGGTTGAATCTTGTTATCCCTAAAGTTTGCTAATTGTTGTTCTGGGTCAACAACCGTTTCTACAATCTTAAAGGGTCTAATGTTTTTAGCTCTATCTATTACCCTTTCTATCCTACCATAAGTAACTATATTCAACTTCTCTTTTTCTGTTACTTTTGAAGTTGTCATTCTACAGGATTTCTATGTATTCCCATTTATGAATTAATGTATTATTTATTAGATTATAGATACTGAACCTATGCTTAATCCAGTAATCTAAAATCTCTACTTCTCCTAATTCTATGGTTTCATGAACTATTGAAATCTGTGGTCTATCTTTAGTTGTAGTTTCATGAACTACCGAAAGTAAAGGTCTTTCCTTCGGTATTTTTATGATATCTATATCATGTTTCATAATGATTTTTTATTTTTCTCTTCTGGAGAAACTACTGAACTTTTCCAAGTGGCAAAGATATGAGATTTTGGTTTTCTCACAGGCTTCCTACCTATCTCTAAATTTAAACCTTCTAAAGATTTACTAATGGAAACTAATTTATTTGAGATTTCTGCATCTCTGGTTGGTGCTTCTAGTTTTTCAATTATTTCAAGCAGTAATAATATGATTACGTTATTCTGCCTGATAGCTACTTTATCACCTGGAGTTGTGATACTTTTATTAATATCATCTTCATTATTAAGGATTCCTACTGATCCTTCTAAATATTTTCTGCTTTCTATTAAAGCAGTTTGGTAACTTGGATTATTTATTAAGTTACTCATTATGGATTCCTAAGATCATTCTGCAATGTTTATCTATTGAAGACTGAGTCTCCTTCCCATATTCTAAAGCTGTTCTAGTCTTAAAAGCTTACTCTTAACGTCTTCTAAGAGTTGCTTGATTTTCTCATTGCTTTGGGCTTTAAGGTTCCCATTAACTGAATTAAATCTTCTTTGGTTGGAAGATTTCTAAGTGTCCTAATTTGTAAACTATTTTTTATGAAATCTAGATTGGACCTTAATTGTTCTATTTCTAAAATAATTTTATCTCTAAATTCTAACTATTTTCTTGAAATATCATTTAAAGCTTGGGTTTGCTTTAATTGGTTATTCAAGACTAGTTTTGTCAAATCTACTATCAGGTTTAGTTGACTATCTGATCCGTGACACAGATGTTCAAAACTATATTTTGAGATTGGTCCCTCAAAACTACACCATATCTGATGTTTATCTAAACTTGTTCGTTGGACAAAAGTCCTTTCTGCAAGATCTAAATGCTTTAGCTTCTTTCTCTTTTCCATTTTATCTATTTATCCTGTCTTATCGGAATAGAAACATGCTTCTTTTATCCACTATCCTAGATGAGTATTATCTATCTTCTTCTGCAAACTACTAGTTGGGTTTCTCTTGGGCTTATCAATCTTATTTTCTCAGCATACAAGAGCTCACATCACTGGACATAAATGCTGCCTCTCTCAGGTCTTATGCGAAGCCTCGGGATTCTTTTGCCCTTCCACCAATACTTTCAACTTTACACCACAAGCACAAGTAATAGCCACAGAATTAAGATAATAGTTCATGTAACATAATCTCAATCAGCATGCTTGTTATTCTAATACAGACAATAAGTGCATGATAAGAAAAAAATGTTTATCTCTTTAAGAAAGTAGTACGGGCCTTGGCCAGGCTGAAAAGGAAACCAGTAGCCCTTTTCATTTCAAGAAGACATAGGGCCTACGAAATCCCTTACTCTTCTTGGTCCTGCAGACTATATACTTCTTTCTTTCAGAAGATTATTTCTCATCATTCCAGTATTATATGGAAAGAGGTATAAGCTAAAATACTCAGAGTCACAGATAAACAAGAAGTCGATTACATCAAACTGGAGAGTCTTGAGAGATCAAATACCTCACTACTCCATGCAATATTATTACCTGGTCACAAGATATTTACAGACTCAGAAACTACAGGTACTACTGATACAGGGGAGCAATCCACACCACTTCAGCTATTCACACAAACTCAAAACTAAGCTCTGATACTATTTAAGGAAGCCACTTGCTCCACCAAAAGCTAGCTGTTAGGGAGAGAGCTCAGAAACGTCTTATATTGTTTTCACTTTATCTACTAACTTGAAGTCTTGGTCATTAAACTACCTTTAACCATGAGATCTAGTCTTAGCATAAAGTGGTCCTACTAGTTTGCTAAAATTAGGGATATATGTCCTACAATAATTTAACAGTCCTAAAAACGATTGAAGGGATTCCAGATTAGTAAAATCCACTTCTTTTTCTAGGACTGTTTTGGCAATATGATCCATCAGCTTGATCTGTCCTTTGCCAATTATGAATCCTAAAAATTCTATTTGGTATTTTCCCAAAGGCATTTTCTTCTTTCAGAGAATTAAACCATGTTGAATACATTAATTTAGATTGGGCTTGGCCCAATAATAAAAATAAATTTAGTCAGAGCTTAACTCTGAAAAGGCTATAGTACAGTATTCAATGACTGTTCTGAGTACCATATTCAGTTATTGGAGCCCAAGTATAGTTTATGGCCTAGCCAACCATAAAATGTAGTAGATCTTTAAAGGTCTAAATTAAATAATTTATATTGTTGTTCATTGGGGGTTTTCCTTTTCTATAATATCTACTTCTTTTTAACTTCCTTGTCTTTTCTGGTTTTCCTGAATCAAAAGACATAGGAGTTATTATCCTTTTGCAGTAATTGTAAATTCTAACTGTTTTCTTGAAATATCATTTAAAGCTTGGGTTTGCTTTAATTGGTTATTCAAGACTAGTATTATCAAATCTACTATCAGGTTTAGTTGACTATCTCATCCGTGACACAGATGTTCAAAACTATATTTTGAGATTGGTCCCTCAAAACTACACTATATCTGATGTTTATCTAAACTTGTTCGTTGGACAAAAGTCCTGTCTGCAAGATCTAAATACTCTAGCTTCTTTCTCTTTTCCATTTTATCTATTTATCTTGTCTTATCGGAATAGAAACATGCTTCTTTTATCCTCTATCCTAGATGAGTATTATCTATCTTCTTCTGCAAACTACTAGTTGGGTTTCTCTTGGGCTTATCAGTCTTATTTTCTCAGCATACAAGAGCTCACATCACTGGACATAAATGCTGCCTCTCTCAGGTCTTATGCGAAGCCTCGGGATTCTTTTGCCCTTCCACCAATACTTTCAACTTTACACCACAAGCACAAGTAATAGCCACAGAATTAAGATAATAGTTCATGTAACATAATCTCAATTAGCATGCTTGTTATTCTAATACAGACAATAAGTGCATGATAAGAAAAAAATAATGTTTATCTCTTTAAGAAAGTAGTACGGGCCTTGGCCAGGCTGAAAAGGAAACCAGTAGCCCTTTTCATTTCAAGAAGACATAGGGCCTACGAAATCCCTTACTCTTCTTGGTCCTGCGGACTATATACTTCTTTCTTTCAGAAGATTATTTCTCATTATTTCTGATTTTCTCAGATATTTTTCTGGTACTAAGTCCTTGTGTATATGACACATGGTGGCACCAGTATCAATTATTCCTGATAATGTAAGGGTATTTTAAAATAAATATGCAGGCTAAAATTTCAGCGTCTGTAGTGGTTACTTTACTTTTGTACAATCCGCTGCAATAACTGCTAATTTTTTCATTTTTTCTTTTATCTTCCGTAAATGGTTTCCATTTTAAAACCCCTCCCCATCCCTCCAGAAGCTTACATGATTGTAGAAGTAGATGCAAGCTTAGATGGATGGGGAGGGGTTTTAAAATGGAAACCATTTAAGGAAGATAAAAGAAAAAATGAAAAAATTAGTAGTTAGAAGACATCTTCCAAGGAAATCTCTATGTTCCGTACCAGAGCCTGTTCAATCAAGATCCCATATTGACAGAATTTTACAGAATGGTCAGAGTTAGGACAAGCCCAATTGACCAAGGAGAAAATATGCATCATATTCCATAAACTATACTTGGGCTCCAATAACTGAATATGGTACCCAGAACAGTCATTGAATACTGTACTATAGCCTTTTCAGAGTTAAGCTCTGACTAAATTTATTTTTATTATTAGGCCAAGCCCAATCTAAATTAAGCAATAGGCCTAATAACCAGTCTACTAAGCTGGTCAGCCCAAAAATTGCGATCAGCATTAATGTGTTCAATAAAGACTTTAAACCCATTACCTACAAGAAAGTCAACAAATGGGTCTAATGTTACAGGTATGAACCGGCGATTTCTAAGAAATATCCTAATTTGGTCTTTATAATCAGAATCTATTATTCCAATTGTATTGGCCAATAAAATTCCTTTCTTATGGAGGGATGATCTAGGGGCTATTTGCAAGAATTCATTTTTCTCCATTTCTACAGCTATTCCAGTATCTATTACTAATTCAGATAATGGATTTATAACTATTTGATTAAGATGGAACAAGGCATGTTGGATATTATTACTATTCTCGCTCCTCATCTTCTTGTTCCAAGTGACAAAGATATGAGATTTTGGTTTTCTCACAGGCTTCTAAACTTTTGTTCCTAGTTCTTTCCTATGGATTCCTTTGATACCAATCATAATACAGCCTAAATGGATTAATTCATTGTTTTCTCTTAACAATGCATCCCTACTTTCTCTAGTTATTACTGGTAATACCGCTGTACTTTTGTCATTGGGACTAGATATTAAATGTTCCCTGTACAAATTTACCACTAAATTATACAAGTATTTAGGGGCAATTAGTTGAATCTTGTTATCCCTAAAGTTTGCTAATTGTTGTTCTGGGTCAACAACAGTTTCTACAATCTTAAAGGGTCTAATGTTTTTAGCTCTATCTATTACCCTTTCTATCCTACCATAAGTAACTATATTCAACTTCTCTTTTTTCTGTTACTTTTGAAGTTGTCGTTCTGCATGATTTCTATGTATTCCCATTTATGAATTATTGTAACATCATTATCTGAAGTTAATAGCAGAAAGGAAGGGATTGGCAATATCCAGACAATAGCACAATCAATAGTTACTGATAATGATGATACTATTGAAATAAGGACAGGAGGACTAGGTAGTACATCATTAATGAATACGGCTTTCCAATATATAGGACTTTCTTACCAGAAGAAACTTTAGAATCAGTACTCGGAGATTATGATTGGCAACAACATTTTGGAGAAAAACCAGAATTAGATGAAGCTGATTTGTATCTTAGAGTACAAGGTATTAGAGATGATTATCCAAAACTTAGAAATCGAAGTTTGGATCCAATCTCTGAACCAATAATAGAACTAGAATCTAGTATCCATACTGATAATTCACAATATAAGGAATGGATAAATAACGTAGAAACTCCCTTAGTAGAATTAGGAGATAGCAAACAAGTGGACAACACATAGTTTGAAAATTGGGTAAACATGAATCCTAGTACAAGCCAAACTAGTGGGGTAAGTGAGGTATCACAAATGTATGATGTCCCTCAATCAACTATATCCCAGGTACCAAAGAGAGAACCATCTAGGATTTTACCTACAGTAGGAGGAGGTTATGAAACATACTATAGTAAAAAGATAGGACTCCAGCAGCCTCCAGGAGTAATTTATAATTTGCCACCTCAACATAAATCTGGAAGTGAATTAACAATGACATCTTTTCACCCTCAAAATTGGGAAGATGTAATAGATAGATGGGAAGCTGATGCACTTAATGGATTGCAGAGAAATACTTATCAAATGACAGCTGAAGAAGTAGTTAACTTTATAGAAAATCTGTTAGGACCAATGAAAAACTACTTTATAGATTGGAGAACCAAGTATCCACAGTCGTACTAAAGGATACTTGAATTAGCTGAGAATCCTCAGAATGTAACTAGTCAGATTAGACAAATAATTTTAGAATATGATCCTTATAGAGGACAAACAGAATTACAGGATCAAGCTATAAAAGATCTTGAACAGTTATAAGTAGATAAAGACCTGCTAAACATAGATACATTTAGCAGAAAGTATTTAGAGTTAGCCATGAAAACTGGAAGAAGTTGGGATTTAGAATTAAGTAATAAATATTTTGCTAAACTCCCAAATCCTTTAGGAAAAGTAGTTGCAGAAAAATGGTTTGAATATGTAGGAAGACAATCTATAGTAGGAATAACTACTAGGATTCAATTCCTTTTTAACTACTTAAATGACCAATGCATGCATCATCAAGTAGATAAGCAGATAAAAAACTACAATTACTGCAAAAGGATAATAACTCCTATGTCTTTTGATTCAGGAAAACCAGAAAAGACAAGGAAGTTAAAAAGAAGTAGATATTATAGAAAATGAAAACCCCCAATGAAAAACCAGCTTAGAAGGTTTAAGACACATAAACCTCCTAAAAAATGTAAATGTTATGTATGTGGGGAAGTAGGACATTTTTCATATCAATGCAAAAATAAGAAAGTTAATAGGGAAAGGTTAAATACCTATCAAACTTTAGACATAGAACCAGACTATGATATTATATCATTAGACGGTGATGAAGCCGATAATGATAGTGATATCATGAGTTACTGTAGCATAACTGACATGTTGGATAAACTTAAGGACTTTGAAGACCTTAATTTATTAAACATGAATGAAGATTGGAATCTAGATAGTAATCCTATTTTCTTGAAAAGTAGATATAATTTTGAATTCTCTAAATATAGACAATGTAATCATGTCTGGCAAGATTTCACAAAATTTAAAGATAGGTGTGAAATTTGTTTAAAATTCTTAGTGGAGAAACATAGGACTTATTGTATAAAATGCAACATAGCAGTGTGTCGATTTTGTACAAGACGGTTTTGAGCTCTCTCCCTAATAGCTAGCTTTTGGTGGAGCAAGTGGCTTCCTTAAATGGTATCAGAGCCTGGGCTTATCCTCACACACGTCTCGGGTTCGACTCTTGCTGAGGGCATTGTATGGGCAGTGCAACTTGGCCGCTTCGATGGGCTTGCATTGGAGTTGCACAGCGAAGCGTGGTGGGTTGTATAAGACAGTTCTGAGCTCTCTCCCTAACAACTAGCTTTTGGTGGAGCAAGTGGCTTCCTTAAATGGTTTACATGGAGTAGTGAGGTCTTTGATCTCTCAAGACTCTCCAGTTTGATGTAATCGACTTCTTGTTTATCTGTGACTCTGAGTATTTTAGCTTATACCGCTTTCCATATAATAGTGGTTATATCTTGTTACAACAACTAGAAAAGATTAAGATTATAGGAGAAAACCCTTTAGAACACTGGCAGAAAAATAAAATACTCTGCAAATTAGACATAATTAATCCTAATTTAATTATAAAGGATAAGCCTATGAACTACAATCACAATTCAGAGCCTGGGCTTATCCTCACACACGTCTCGGGTTCGACTCTTGCTAAGGGCATTGTATGGGCAGTGCAACTTGGCCGCTTCGATGGGCTTGCATCAGAGTTGCACAGCGAAGCGTGGTGGGTTGTATAAGACGGTTTTGAGCTCTCTCCCTAATAGCTAGCTTTTGGTGGAGCAAGTGGCTTCCTTAAATGGTATCAGAGCTTGGGTTTATCCTCACACACGTCTCGGGTTCGACTCTTGCTGAGGGCATTGTATGGGCAGTGCAACTTGGCCGCTTCGATGGGCTTGCATCGGAGTTGCACAGCGAAGCGTGGTGGGTTGTATAAGACGGTTCTGAGCTATCTCCCTAATAGCTAGCTTTTGGTGGAGCAATATTTTTAACACACACCAGTGCAAGCAAGTATTGCGGAATCTCTCGATTAAATTAGTTGGGTTTAGTGAGAGAAGGAATGGTTATTTATAACCATCCTTACTTGCCCTTTCGAAAAGTCAAGGGACAAACAGAAATAGAATGTTGGGAGCCAATAGGCTATTGAGGAGTTGAAGGAGAGGTTGATTCTAGGATAATAGATTTCTCTATTTTAGCTATCATTTTTTGAAGTTTAGTGAGAAGAAGCTTATCTGAAATCTTTTTGCTGAGCTCTTTCCTGTATTGGAGAGGAATCTCATAAGTTTTGAAAAAAGGAGTGGAAGAAGTACTAGATACAGGTTATCCTGTGTAGAAGGAGTACTCGGTTTTGAAATTAAATATTTACCAATAGTTTGCAAATATTTGTTTGTATAATTACTTTGTTCACAAAGATTTTGAATGTCTTTTGGATGAAGTATATCACCCTCTTTGTCATTTCTTTTAAAAAGAGAGGCATCAATTTGCTCAGTCCCAAAAAGAATTTTGATCTTCTAGCCAAGAGGAAATTCAAAAGAAATAGTTGTTCCTTGGGTAGTTTGCCAAAGTTTTGAAACATTGAAAGTTGAAGCAAAAGGATAATCAATTTTTTGAACATCAGCATAAGCATCAAACCATAAAAGGAAGTCAATTTATCTTTGCACTGAATTAAAAATTCATAATAAGAATTTTATACCTATTGTCTAGCAGATCCTTGATATTGTTCAAAGAACTAAGTTTTTTTTTTGAAACATTTAAAGGGGAACAGAATTCTTCTCTAAGTTTTAGTTTGTCAATTACAAAAGGAATTTGTAAATCAGTTTGTAAAGTATTGAGCTCTGCAATCATAGTAGAATGGCTTGGAGATGCATGACTTTCTGATTCAATATCATCTTAATAAGGTCGTATTGCATAAAATCTAATCCCATTATTAAATTATACTGAGTTTGTCTAAGATAAATTTCAAGAACATAATGAGGTTGTATATAAGAAATTGAAGAGATTTTAAAATGAAAGGATATATTTTTTTTACTGATTTACTGTACCTAAATATTTTTCCATCCATCTGAGCTACTTCAGTTATAGTACTAGTAGTTGTATGATATTCTCTAGGTATTATGGTAGTATTAAGGACTGAATTACTAGGTAATGCAATTTGAACACTTGGCTCTGATACCAATTCAGAAAGTAGTTTGGATGCACTCACTACCAGCCAATTTTTCGTGATAATTTCACGAAAAAGACGTAAATGTTTTAAATGTTGATCAAAGGATTCACTAAAAATTAAGACATCATCAATATAAACAATGCTGAATGATGTATAAGAATTAAAGATATCGTTCATAACTCTCTGGAATTCACTAGGGGCATATTTTAAACTAAAGGGCATGACATTCCATTCATATTGACCAAAGGGAACATTAAAGGCTATTTTATATCTATCTTCTTCTTTAATCTGAATTTGCTAAAATCCTGATTTCATATCAAATTTACTATAAAGAATTGCTTTATATGTTCTTTTCAACAAATCACGTTTATTTGGGATTGGATATCTTATCCATTTTAAAGCTTTATTTAATGGCTTATAATTAATGACTAATTAAGGGACACCTCGCTCTTTTTCAGCATTATTGTTAACATAAAAGGCTGCAAAAGACCAAGGTGATCTTGATTCTCTAATTAAGGCTTTTTGTAATAAAGCTTGAATTTCTTACTTGCAATATTCAACCAATTCTTGATTCATTTGTATTGGCCTAGCTTTTGTAGGTATCATTGATTCATCAAAATTATCAATATAGGGGAGACTGATCATATGCTTTTTTCTTTCCCAAAAAGCAGTAGGGACATCAGAACAAATTTGATGCTCGAAATCTTTTCGGATAGATTCGATCTTATCCTGAATGTCTTTTAGCTGTAGTTGTTCTTGGATTCTTGTATATTTCACATATTCCTTTTAAAAAGCTATTTGCTTTTCTCGACAAAGAATCTTCTTTTTCAAAAGATTGATATCTTTGGTTTGTGGACTTTGTACAAAGGAAAAGGTGACTCTTACGGATCCAATATCCGTATGGACACCGTGTTGGTCTACAGCAAAATGGTATATTTGGGTTAGGAATGGAGTTCCTAAAATTACATCTTGACTTAAATCCTTAAGGATTAAGAAAGAGTTTACAAAATAAAACTGCTTATTGCATATATGAGCATTAGATAGTTTATAATTAATTTTTAGCTGTTCTCCAGTTGCAGTATATAATTTAGAACCTGTTTTTTCTAAATATTTGGTAGGAATAAGTCCATCACAAATGCAGTTTTGGTCTGCACCAGAATCAAGGAGAGCAACTATCTGAATTGAAAAATCTCCTATTTTAAGGAGGACAGCAATGTACCATTTTTGAAAAGTAATTTGACAAGTGGCTGAAATATAATATGGATTTTTCTCATTTTGTTATGTTTCGATATCTGATAAGGAGGTAGGATTAGAAGTATCGATTAAAGGTTTTTCAAAATTGAGTTGAACTAAATCTGTATTTATTTGATTAATATAAAAAATTCTTTGAGTGTTCTGATCCTTTAACCATTTAATTTCTTGTTTTAATTCTTTAATTTCTAAATGTAATTCCTGTACGGATATGGAGGGTTCTTTATGTTTTCCTTTAAATTTGTCAAATACTTCTTTTAAATTATATAGTTCTACTTGCACTTTAGGATTAAGAACTAAATCTTTGACTTTTAACTGATTCATCCTGAATATGATCTAGGAGTTCAAAGAAGAGTTCTTTATTTGCACGAGTGATTACATTAACTTGATCACGAGGTTTAGTACTAAGCATGAAGAGCTCTCCTATTGCACAGGTACATAAACCTGTACAATTACAAGAGGATTTTTCACTTGAATCGGTTTCAGAAGAATTTTCTTGAATTTCAAATATTTCTTCAATTTCACTATCACTAGTGTCAGATGACTGGGATGAATCATTTTGGTAAAGGATTTGGTTAATTTGATCTAAAGTATCTTTGGGTAAAGATAGTTGATTTACCTTTTTCTTCTTTTTTGCTTTGAGCTTACATTCATCTGCTTTATGTCCTCTTTTTCTGCAAAAATAGCATTTAATTGTATCTTTAGAAGACTTATTTTTTGCTTTCTTTTTAAAAGGATTTAAAGGTTTTTCTTTTCTATCTTTTCTAAAGCTTTTCCTTTTGGATTTCTGTGTAAGCTTTTTAGATGGTGGAGTTATTGGGGAATATCCAAAGATTTCACAGAAGTTTCCTAATTCCTTTTTAGATTTCTTATGATATGATTCCATTTGAGATTTAAGTTTGAGATCGGTACAGAGGTCTGTACCTGCTTGGTTTATATAGCTAATTAACTGACCATATGCTAAATAGTCATAAGGAATTGTATTGCCAAAATCTAATTCAAGTTTTTGCCTGACTTTTTCTGCAAATAAAGGAGGTAAGCCTGAAATAAATCGTTCTTTCCAGAACGCATGATGACAGTCTGTTCTTAACATTACTTTCTGTTGAAACATATCTTTGTACCATCTAAAATCGTGTAATTTTGGGCAAGTTAGGTTAGTGAGGATTTCAGAACTTCTATCAGCTAATTGTTGAGGATTTCCGACAAAATGTTGGGTTAGGGTAAACATAAAGGTATTTAAACAATCAGAAACCATTTATGTTGCTTGACTAGGTTGACCATTAACATTTTGGATTATTTTGGTCTGGATTTTGGTGGCATTTAAAATCTCTTGACGTTGTTGCTCAGTAAGGTAGTTTATACATCATTCAGCATTGTTTATATTGATGATGTCTTAATCTTTAGTGAATCCTTTGATCAACATTTAAAATATTTACGTCTTTTTCGTGAAATTATCACGAAAAATGGGCTGGTAGTGAGTGCATCCAAACTAAAACTTTGCCAAACCCAAATCCGTTTCCTAGGTCATGATTTAACTCAAGGAACCTATAAACCAATTTGCAAAGCAATAGAATTTGCAGACAGATTTCCTGATGAAATAAAGGACAAAACCCAACTTCAAAGATTTTTAGGATGTTTAAACTATATCTCAAATTTCATTCCAAACCTCAGACAAATCTGTGAACCGTTGTATAAACAACTTCGCAAAGATCCAATCCCTTGGGGTTTAGAGCAAACCCAAATAGTCAAAAAGATAAAACAGATTGTTAAAAAACTCCCTTGTTTAGGAATCCCAGATCCAACTGCTTTTATGATTGTAGAAACAAATACCTTAGAACTTAGTTATGGAGGTATTCTCAAACAAAGAAAACTCAATTCCTCTTCAGAACAGTTAGTTAGATATCATTATGGTATTTGGCTTTCAAGTCAAAAGAATTACAGTACAATTAATTTAAACCCCTCCCAATTGAAAGTTTTAATTTAAATCAGAAGATTTGGCATTGAAATATCCCTGGGTTCTCAATTGGTATCAGAGCTAAGTGTTCAAATTGCTTGATCATAAACATTCTATGATTTGCAAAATCATGTCCGAGTAAGTTCATTTACTTTCTTTCTCTGAATCTTGCATGATGTAGTTTAATCCGCTTTCTTTTGTTCTCAAGTGTTATGCCTTTTCTTATGTTTCTTCTAGTATTCTTAAACTATGATGGTTGATAGTCACCTGTGAGAGCAGCTAGTATGTTGGTCAGCCTAGAACCGTTGGACTAGGTTGTTGTTAGCCAAGAGTGGCGTTATGTTAGCCTTGACCCGGGGGTGGTCCCATATCTCTCAACCATAAGCATAGTATTCTAGGTGTGTCCTGAGAAGAAACAAAGAAACATAGGTTACGACAAAACTCTAAAGAACAATAGAACTCGTATTATCTACTCTAACACAGATAAAGAGAGAGAAAGTAATCTTCCTACTCAGGCCTCCAATCTTTCAGATATTAATATTGAATCAGTAAATGACCTAGAAATCAGCACTCAACTAGATAAAGTTGAATCCAGACTAATGAATTGGAATCTACCTATAGAAAAATTTGACAAGATCTATGAAAAATGAATGTTTGATTTAGTTCAAAACTATAGAATCAAAACCACCGAAAAAATAGTTTCAATAAATCAGCCCTATGGTACAATCTAGCTTCTAAACCCAGAAACCTTAGAACATCATAGAAAAAATAAATATCGATACCTTCACATAGGATTAGTTCAAGTAGCTATTAAACCACTATACCGTCTAGGTATTAATGCTCCAATCTGCCTTCTTCTAAGAGATAGTAGGCATCTAGAATTTCTATCTAAAATTTAAAGGGGAATATAATTCTTCTCTAAGTTTTAGTTTGTCAATTACAAAAGGAATTTGTAAATCAGTTTGTAAAGTATTGAGCTCTCCAATCATAGTAGAATGGCTTGGAGATGCAAGACTTTCTGATTCAATATCATCTTAATAAGGTCGCATTGCATTAAATCTAATCCTATTATTAAATTATACTGAGTTGGTCTAAGATAAATTTCAAGAACATAATGAGGTTGTATATAAGAAATTGAAGAGATTTTAAAATGAAAGGATATATTTTTTTTACTGATTTACTGTACCTAAATATTTTTCCATCCATCTGAGCTACTTCAGTTATAGTACTAGTAGTTGTATGATATTCTCTAGGTATTATGGTAGTATTGAGGACTGAATTACTACAACCAGTATCAATTAAGGCTAGTATTTCTATTTCTCTAGTTCCTATTTTAATTAAAACAAGAATATCTATCCTGTTAGTTTTATTGTTTTTCGTTCTATCTAAAATTTCTATATTCGGAGTATAACCATTTTCAATTATTTGAACCTATTCAGTATTTTTTTTATACACATGATCTTCTAGTTGGCCTATCTTTTGTTCTACTATCCTAATCCTTCTTTCTAAATGATGTTCTATAGGATCCCCGCTTTGTTTTTGTTTTCCTTTCTTTATTAGTTTAATTCTATATTTTGTTTTTCTAGGCAAAATTTACAAGCTTCTTGTAAACAACTACTACATTGCCATCTAAGTGCTAAAGAGGGACATTTTTCACATAAATAACAAGGTTTGCTATCTGATCATTTCTTATGTATCCAATCATGTTCACAATTTACAAGGACTAATTCTTGAAGGGTATCGGTTATATTATCTAATTGAGTCAAATAAGACAATTGATTTTTTGGTGACCGAGTATTAGTTATTTCTTCTACAAAATCTAAATATTCTATTTCATCACTGGACTCAAGATACTGAGAGTCTATATCATCAATAGAGATTATGCTTTATACACTTTCTGAATCTGACATATATTCATCTACATCAATAATATCTTTATTAACACATTCCACTATTGTAGTTTCTTTATTATATAGATTATTTTTTCTAGTACAGTCTCTTGCTAGATGATTAGGCTGACCACAACTCTAACACTGAAATTTATTTTTATACGTTCTAGTTTTTCTAAATTTTCTAACATGCCTATCTTTGTTTAAATAAGGTCTTCTAGCTGAAGATTTTCTAAGGTAGTATTTTTTTTCTTTTAATATTTCATTTTTGGTTTTCTATATATTTTCCTTGAATTTTGTTGACCATATTGTTGAGGAGTATAAATATTTTTACAAAAACTATATTCTCCTTTTAGTTGTTTTTGTATTTGTATGAATGTACATTTTTTTGCTAATTTCATAACTATAAATTTTATACAGGTAGCTATATTTTTTGTATGTGCTACATTCTAATTATATGTTTTATAACTTTTATATATTTCTTCTCCTAAAGGTCTTGGTAGTTTTAAAAATAATTTTTCTAAATTTGATTCTTCATAAAAACATACTGCATGTCAACTTTTATTGTTGCTATAAGTTCTTTTTAATGTCTTTCCATCCTTTATCTAATATTGTTAATAAAACTTTAGTTCATTATCCAGATCTTGCTAATCCTTTGATTCTTATTAGTATTAGTCCTAAATGCATATAAGTATATGTATTTGTTAAATTTTTAAGACTTTCAGTAGTGACTAATTTTAATGTTCTACGTTCTATAGTTACTGGCAAAGGTTCTTCTCTACTAGATCTAAATAAACCTATATGAGATTGTAACTAGCCTACTTAACATAATCTTCTAGGATTTAATAAATCTATATCATGATTTCTATAAATTTCCACATCTCTATTTACATCTATAACTTCTTCTAACTGAATTTGTCCATTTTCTCTAGATTGTCAAATCCTTCCCAAAAAGGGAAGTTTCTACACTAGTATTTTCATTTAAAGTCCTACTTGGTCCCGAAAACGATAGTCTCCTCATAATTTCTATAAATGACTTGTTTTTTCACCACTTAACTTTTTTGAAGATAAATATCCAAATTTATAAGTTATTTTCTTTTTCTGTTTTCTTTCAACAGAAATTTTACTAAATTTATCTGTTAATTTGTCTATTTCTTTTTCTAGACTTAAGGCTGCTAGTCTTTTTTCTAGCCTTTCTAAGTTTTCACAGATTTTAATTAATAATGCAATTTTAATATTATTTTGTTTTGGATATATTTTGTTTGAATTAGACGTTCCTATATAATCAGTAAGGGCTAAAGTTTCTAAATGATACCTTTTTTAATTCTACAAGGCACTTTTTACAATCAATATTATCTTCTAAAGACATTAACTAAGAATAAGCTTTTCTATATTTTTTTAATGTTTTATTTATGTCCAACAAAGATTTTTCTAGTTTCTGAGAATGTTTTCCAAAATTGATTAATATTTCTTTATATTAACTAGTTTCTTATGTTAAATATTCTAAGGTTTTTAGTCTTCATATTATAAAATTATTTTGTTCCTTAATATATTCTAAATTTTGTGCTAATTGTTCTAATAGCTTATTTTTGTCTTTAATTTATTTAAATACAATGTCCTAAATTTTAGAAATTTTCTTTTCGAGCTTCTATTTTTTCTGCAAGACTAATTACTAAATCGATAAGACTATTAATTTGTTGATTCTCACCATGCAAATTATGCAAATATTGAGAAGGAAAATAACAAGTTTGCCGATGTTTATTACTATAAATTATGTTTTGAGTTTTTCCTTCAAGTTTAAAATTTAAATATTCTATTCGTCTAATATCTGTCATATACTAGGCTGAATTTAAGATTTCTAATCTTTTTATTAACAAGCTATTTTCTATAGTGAGATTGTATATTCTATTACTGAGTTAGAAAAAGTCAAAAGAACATGGATCAATAAAAACAAGCAAGTGTGAATATCTTTTAATAAGATTTTTATCAGTTTTTGTTCTATTTTTTTAAATGGTAAATACACAACATAAAATTAAGCTGAACTTAATAATGCTAATTGTCTACGAATATCAGTAAGTTCTAAGTTTAACGTATAAATAGTATAAATATACAACTTAATATTAAGATCATAAGGATCAGTGGTTCTAAGCAGATTTTTGTATATCACAAGAAGTTTCAATGTACTTTTTAATTGAACTTTTAAGTCACTTAGACAAAGAATAAGTATTAAACTTAGAACTTATTGATATTCATAGACAATTAGCATTATTCAGTTCAGCTTAATTTTATGTTGTGTATTTACCATTTAAAAAATAGAATAATAACTAATAAAAATCTTATTAAAAGATATTCATGCTTGCTTGTTTTTATTGATCCATATTCTTTTGACTTTTTCCAACTCAGAAATAGAATGTATAATCTCTCTATAGAAAATAGCTTGTTAATAAAAAGATTAGAAATATTAAATTCAGTCTAGTATATGATAGATATTAGACAAATAGAATATTTAAATCTTGAACTTGTAGGAAAAACTAAGAACATAATTTATAATAATAAACATAGGCATACTTGTTATTTTCCTTCTCAATATTTGTGTAATTTGCATGGTGAATATCAACAAATTAATAGTCTTATCAATTTAGTAATTTTTCTTGGAGAAAAATTAGAAGCTCAAGAAAAGAAAACATCTAATATTTGGGACATTTTAGTAAAATATATTAAAGACATAAACAAGATATTAGAACAATTAGCACAAAATTTAGAATATATTAAGGAACAAAATAATTTTATAATACGAAGAGTAAAAACCATAGATTATTTAATGGAAGAAACTAGTCAATATAAAGAAATATTAATCAATATTTTACTACCTAATAGTAAGTTCACTTATGTTCTACTTTGTGTTAGTACATTCCTACTTTTTTTACTACTATTTCCACTATATATGTATGTACTATAGCAGCACCAAAGAACTATTCTCATAGTTCCATTCTCTATAGCCAATTTTCTTTTTTATATATCTTTGCTACTTTGCACTATTTTTTCCACTAATTTTCTTTTATTTTCATTATGCCTAGAACTATCAAATTATAGAACTACCAAATTATAGAATGGTTAGCTATAGCTCCAAAAGGGCACCCTCCCTCCATCCACTAAGTCTCTTTTATTTTCATTATGCCTAGACCTATTAAATTATAGAACTACCAATTTTTAATGGATACAATTTTTAATAAATATAATCATTTTTTCTTAATATACATAGATGATATTTTAGATTTTTCTTTAAAAAAAAAACATATTAGTCATCTTAAAATTGTTTGTCTAAATTCTTAAAACATGGCATTGTAATTAGTAGTAAAAAAGTTCAATTATTTAAGAAAAATATAGAATTCTTAGGAACAAAAATAGGGCAAGGTAAAATAAAATTACAACATCATATAAGTACAAAAGTATTAGAATTCCCTGATAAAATAGAAGACACAAAACAATTACAATAGTTTCTAGGAATATTAAATTATAAAAGACCATTTATTCAAGACTTAAGTAAAATCATAGGACTGTTATATAGTAAAACAAGTTATAAAGGACTAAAATATTTCAATAAAGAAGATATACAATTAGTAAAACAAATCAAAGAGAAAGCAAAAAATTTACCTAATTTGAGGTTACCTTTACATAGTGATTATTTAATTATAGAAATAGATGGATGTGATAAAGGATGGGGAGCCATTTTAAAATCTAAACCTCATAAATATAGTAATAAATTAGAATAACAAATTTGTAGATATAGTAGTGGTAAATACAGAGAAAAAGGAAATATTAGTAGTAGTGATGCAGAGTTATTAGCAATTTGTTATTCCTTAGATAGTTTTAGATTATTTATTCTAAATGAACAAGAATTTACACTTAGAATTGATTGTGAAGCAATAGTAAAATTTAATAATAAGAAAAATGAAAAACGTAGTTCTCAAAGAAGATGGTTAAATTTCTTAGATAGAATTACTAATGGTGGGTATAAAATTAATTTTGAACTTATTAAAGGAAATGAGAATAAAATTACACATCATTTGTCAAGATTACTAATAGATATTGCATGACTTTACATATGGATTTCAAAAAAAAATACTGTAAAGATTGGTCAATGGGAGCTCACCAAGTATCCTAAAGGAACAAATTTCCATTTTAGAACTCCAGTAGAAGGTAAATTAAAAGATATTCACCAAATCATTTTAGATCATCTTTGGAATGCAAAAAAATGCAAGCTAAAAGATTAAAAGTTTACAGGCTTTAGCATTTTATCTTAATAATCTACAAAGACAAAGTTATTCACTAATTTGGTAGTTTTATAATTTGATAGTTCTAGGCATAATGAAAATAAAAGACACTTAGTGGAAAAAATAGCGCAAGACTTAGTAGAACAAATAGTGCAAAGTAGCAAAGATATATAAACAAGAAAATTGGCTACGGAGAATGGAACTATAAGAATAGTTCTTTGGTGCTGCTATAGTACTTACATATATAGTGGAAATAGTAATAGAAAAAGTAGGAAAGTACTAACACGGAGCAGAACTCTCTCTCTCTCTCTCTATATATATATATATATATATATATATATAAGTATATAAGAAAGCTTAATGTGTCCAAAAAGGTTATAAGTTAAATATTACCTTTTATTTTGAAATATCATTGCCAAATTAAATCTTTTTTAGCTTTATTCATATACAAAAAATAAGACCATAGACGGTATAGCCTAAGTTTACGAAGTTCAAATTCTATAATATCAAGATAAGCAAAACATTGTTCAATGGTTTCTAATGAATCTACGGTCCTTTTGAAGTAATGATAACAACCAGGCATAATTAATTCTTGTAAATTGTAATAATAACGAGCTGATTCGGATACCATAGAGAATGACTAAGGAATAAGAAAAGAGTTTTAAAATTATACCTAATAGTACGTTCACTTATCCTTTCATTCACCAGGATAGCTCATGCCTTTTCCCCTGAAATGCCTCTAACGCCTCTCCAATGGTTTTACAGCTAAACAGGTACTTTAGCTCTTTTGCCGACGACTACTAAGGATATGTAGCGAAGAACTACTTAGGGATTTTCTCTTACTCTTTTGCTTATCCATACCTATTGGAAAATTAGAAACTAAACATTGCTACTGGAGGATTCATTGCAACGAGAAATTGTATTTCTAAAGTTGATGAGGTTTGCTCACCAAAAAGCTTACAAGAAAAAGTAAATGACTTAGGAGTTTTTCTACTATGTGCATTGTGCTCAACATTTCTGAGGTTGACGCTTATATACTGAAGAATATTAGTAAGTTCTAAGTTTAATACTTATGCTTTGTCTAAGTGATTTAAAAGTTCAATTAAAAAGTGCGTTGAAACTTATGGTGATATTAGGTTGTGTATTTATACTATTTATATGTTAAATTTAGAACTTACTGATATTCATAGACAATTAGCATTATTAAGTTTAGCTTAATTTTATGTTGTGTATTTACCATTTAAAAAATAGAGTAAAAACCAATAGAAATCTTAGTAAAAGATATTCACGCTAGCTTGTTTCTATTGATCCATATTCTTTTCACTTTTTCCAACTCAGTAATAGAATATATAATCTCACTATAGAAAATAGCTTGTTAACAAAAAGATTAGAAATCTTAAATTTAGCCTAGTATAAAACAGATATTAGACAAGTAGAATATTTAAATCTTGAACATGTAGGAAAAACTAAGAACATAATTTATAGTAATTAATAAACATAGGCATACTTGTTATTTTCCTTCTCAATATTCGCTTAATTTGCATGGTGAGAATTAACAAATTAATAGTCTTATCAATTTAGTAATTGGCCTTGGAGAAAAATTAGAAGGTCAAGAAAAGAACATTTCTAATATTCAGGACATTGTAGTAAAATATATTAAAGACAAAAACAAGATATTAGAACAATTAGCAGAAAATTTAGAATATATTAAGGAACAAAATAGTTTTATAATACGAAGAGTAAAAACCTTAGAATATTTAATAGAAGAAACTAGTCAATATAAAGAAATATTAATCAATTTTGGAAAACACTCTCAACAACTAGAAGAATTTTGTCGAACATAAATAAAACATTAAAAAATATAGAAAAGCTTATTCTTAGTTAATGTCTTTAGAAGATAATATTGATTATAAAAAGTGCCTTGTAGAATTAAAAAACTATCATTCAGAAACTTTAGGCCTTACTGATTATATAGGAACTTCTAATTCAGATAAAATATATCCAACACAAAATAATATTTAAATTGCATTATTAATTAAAACCTTGTGAAAAATTAGAAAAGCTAGAAAAAAGACTAGCAGCCTTAAGTCTAGAAAAAGAAATAGATAAATTAACAGATAAATTTAGATAATTCTTGTAGAAAGAAAATAGAAAGAAAATAACTTATAAATTTGGAAATTTATCTTCAAAAAAGTTAAGTGGTGAAAAAACAAGTCATTTATAGAAATTATGAGGAGACTATCATTTTCAGGACCTAGTAGGACTTTAAATGAAAATACTAGTGTAGAAACTTCCCTTTTAGGAAGGATTAGACAATCTAGAGAAAATAGATAAAATCAGTTAAAAGAAGTTATAGATAAAATAGACAAATTCAGTTAAATGAAGTTATAGATGTAAAAAGAGATGTGAAACTTTATAGAAATCATGATATCGATTTTATTAAATCCTAAAATATTATTTCAAGTGGGTTGATTACAATCTCATGCAGGTTTATTTAGATCTAGTAGAGAAGAACATTTTTTAGTAACTAGAGAACCTAGAATATTAAAATTAGTCACTACTGAAAGTCTTAAAAATTCAACCAATACATATACTTATATGGATTTAGGACTAATAGTAATAGGAATCAAAGGATTAGCATGATCGGGATTAGGAACTAAAGTTTTATTAACAATATTAGATAAAAGATGGAAAGATGTTAAAAAAGCACTTATAGCAACAACAAAAGTAGACATGAATGAAAATAGAGGAATTTTTTATTGTAGTCCAAATTTTGTGATAACCTTAGAAGATTTAGCTAAAAATATAAAAATAGGTATTCAAACTAAGGGTTATGAAGATTTTAGAGGAGAAAATTTAATCATAAGTTTAGGATTTATAGGAAGATTAACCAATGGTTCTAGAACAAAATATAAAATAGAAATAAAACCCATTATAGAAGCTATGGCTAGTAAGGGAATTCAATTAATAAAACCAGAAAAAGTTAATCAAGAAATTCTAGTAGCAGAAGAACGAAATCTTAGCAAATTTTTAGAATCAGGTACTTCTTTAGTGCCTAGAGATAGTGTAATATATCAAAATAATAAATGAGAAACTAGTATTAGATTTTTAAATTAATATAATACAAATATAAGAACAGAAGAAGATGAAGATACAGAATCTTTAAGATAAGGAATAGAAAATGTATGTAATGAAATTATGGAAACATAAAATAGAATAATGTATCCTAAAGAATTAGGTTTAGAATTATCAGAAAAAGATTTAAATGAGGTTAGAATTAGAATTAGAACAAAATGAACAAATAGATGATACTGAATATTTATATTATGTTATGTATAGAAAAATAAGAGCAAAAATAGAACAATACACTGAAAATATAGAAGAAAATAATACATGTGTAGAATATATGGATACTGCTTCTCCTTCTACTGCCTCAAGTAATCCTTATCTTCCTCCATAGCCAGTAGCACCACAACAAGTTGTTAGACAGTATGGCCCAAGAAATTTAACTAGAATGCCATATAATGATTATAGAGAAATGCAATCAAAAATAGCACCCAAGGGAAAAAGGCAACCTCTAGAGACAATAGATGATATGAAATTAATAGATAATGGTAGAATGTTAGATTTAGCAACTCATGACCTACAATTATGGGAAGGAGTAACAGATAGTTGGAAATATCTAGTATTAAAACATTATATTCAACTAAATTTTGATCATACAGTAGAAGAAATGTATAGTTCTTTAGAAAACTTTTTAGGAGAAACAGCTAAAGCTGCTTGGGAAACATATAAAGAAAATTTTCCAATAGAATTGGCAAATGATTTAGCTTTAGGACCTAATCCACATAATTTTATGAATAAAATTCAATTAATTTTAACGGCACAAAGTCATAATTATGGGAGTAGAATTCAACAAGAAGAAGCTATTAGAAAATTAGAACAATTATCTATAAAAGATTGGAAATTTATTAAACCTTTTTTACAAGATTATTATTATTATGCTACCTTAGCAAGATGTTTTTATGAAGAATCAATTTTAGAAAAATTATTTTTAAAACTACCAGGACCTTTAGGAGTAGAAATATATAAAAGTTATAAATCATATGATTGGAATGTAGTAGATATAAAAAATATAGCTACCTGTATAAAATTTATTGTTATGAAATTAGCATAAAAATGTACATTCATACAAATACAGAAACAACTAAAAGGAGAATATAGTTTTTGTAAAAATATTTATACTCCTCAACATTATGGTCAACAAAATTCTAGGAAAACATATAGAAAACCAAAAATGAAATATTATAAGAAAAAATATTACCTTAGAAAATTCTCAGCTAGAAAACCTTATTTAAACAAAGATAGGCATGTTAGAAAATTTAGTAAAAATAGAACATATAAAAATAAATTACAGTGTTATTGTTGTCGTTAGCCTAATCATCTAGCAAGAAACTATCCTAGAAAAAATTATCTATATAATAAACAAACTGCATTAGTGGAATGTGTTAATGAAGATATTATTGATACAAATGAATATGTGTTGATGATATAGACTCTCAATAGCCTGAGTCCGATGACGAAATAGATGATTTAGATTTTGTAGAAGAAATAACTAATATGGTCGCCAAAAAATCAATTATCATATTTGTTTCAATTAGATAATATAACTGATACCCTTCAAGAGTTAGACCTTGTAAATTGTGAACATGATTGGATACATAGAAAAGGATCAGATAACAAACATTGTTATTTATGTGAAAAATATCCCTCTTTAGCACTTAGATGGCAATGTAGTAATTGTTTACAAGAAGCTTGTAAATTTTGCCTAGAAAAACAAAATATAGAATTGAAACTAATAGACAAAGGAAAACACAAACAAAGAGAGGATCCTATAGAGCATTATTTAGAAAGAAGGACTAGGATAGTAGAACAAAAGATAGACCAATTAGAAGATCATGTGCATAAAACGAATATTGAAAAAGTTGAAATAATTGAAAATAGTGATACTATGAATGTCGAAATTTTAGATAGAAAGAAATGTTGGAATATATGCCCTCTAGACTAGTTTGTCTGAAGTAATTATCGAATTTATTAATAAAAGAATTTATTCTCAAAATTTGTTTGTGAATTTACATTTTATTTATTCATGATTTTCGTTTGGAAAGGACCCATTGTGTTTAAGTAAGTGGTCAATGTGAATGGTGGTCTTTCACAATAAGGTATGGATCATGGGTTACTTAACACATAACTGTTTGTTCTTAACTAATTGGTAAGAATAGGGATCTAATCATGTATAAGTTATTATGTTATGAATTCCAAATAGGGGATGGATTACCTTTAATCAGTGAGTAGTCCATTCACTTTATAGCATGAGCGTATTTCGAATACGTAGAACAGGACCTATAATAGTGGTTTCTAAAAGTACTATTTAAAAGAAACCCAAACTATTACTGTTACAATGTGGACTAATACTCTACCGCTTGAGTATGAGTTGGTGGTCTGACGAAACTAGAAGTATATACTTTGATATATTGTAGTTGAGGTTCTTTCGTACAACCAATATACTTATATATTTGATATATGTGACTAGTTAGTTAAGACAGACTTGTACAAGATAGCTTCTACGCTATATTGCCCTTGCGACTGTTCAAATGGTCTTATTATCCAGGGCCCAAGGGAACATGACTTGGATGTTTACTTTATGGTAGCTCCTTTGAAAAGTGAAAACATTCCAGGAGTCGTGGATTATTGGACTAGAGGTCTAAGGATGGTAGATGTCTATTAGAGAGGTGTTAGTATACTATTTCTCTCTAATTGCACGGCGATGCGTAGAGAGGTATTTTAGTCATTACACCTGTAGGTCGAAAAGACTATGCTAACGCAGCATTGTCCTTGGGGTCAATATTTCCTTATCATGATATTAGGAAATATTTAAAATACAAAATACAGCTATTTATATAGTAGGTTATTTTGGTCATTTTAGTAGTCAATGCGATGTGTCTTTTGGTCCTTGAAATAGCCCTTAAGTCATGAAAGATTTGGGATATGAAATTGGTCTTGATAATTATGGATTTTTATTTTATTAGTCTAATTTATTATTGGAATAGAATAAAATAAAAGGTCCGAGAGAGACTATTTATTTTATTTAGTTTAATTGGTTAATTGATTATTCAAGGCTCAAGACCCAGATTGAATAATTAAAAAATTAATTTGGATATAAACTAGATAAAATGTATGAAATTTTATATTGGTCTATTTGAGTTTGTTAAATATTTATTGGAATGTTTAATAAAGTCTAGAAAATAAATAATTGAGATTTATTATTTATGGGTATTCAAACTCAAGAATAAATAATTTTATCTGGCCCAATAAATAAGACCAAGTGTAAAATAAAAATATTAAATTAATTAATTATTAATTTAATTAATTAATTAATTAAACAAATTTAAAAAAAAACAACACGGGATGGATCCCGTGTTGTTTCGCGTGAAGATAACAGAAAACATGGGCTTTCTATTTTTATGCAGTTGTTCTCTTTCTCGGTGATAGATTGAAAAGGAAGAGGAAATCATGCAAATGAGTTCCTACTTTTCAAGAGAAACCCAGACCCAACTTTGGTGAAGAATATACGTTCTGTGAAGTATTCACAGAAACCCAATCCCTTTTCTCACAAAGACCAAAGTTGATCAAAACCCAATATTCAAGCTTTCACCGGCAGTGCTACGGGCACTATTTCAGAATATTAAAAGCTTTGCGTAGATGAGACACAGTAGACATTTGCAAGGACGTGAGCCACTAGCCTCATACAGATATCTACACCAGTGTGAAGAGGGCCATGTAATCACAGATGTACATTTTTCGTTTTCCTAACATGGTTTCGTTTTGATGATTTTTGCCATTTTAAGCCTTCAATTGGTATCAAAGCTATGGTTTGGCAAAATGTAGGAAGTATGTTAGGCTTAAATAAAACAAGAAAATATTTATTTTGGTTGAAATTTGTGATCTTTCATGTTTATTGGTATGGATAGTTTCATTGTAAACTTCGCGAGTAGAAGCATAGGGACAATGTATTTTACTTGCTCTCATAGATATCGTGTAAGCCCAGTGTTTTTAATTGCATAGGCGCTTGTTTGGATGAGTTTTGATTGAAAATGGAGGAAAAAATCAAAACCAGTATGCAAAAGAAATTCTGGAGAAGAAGGTACTATGCCCAGTGTTTTTAATGGCATAGGCGCTTGTACAAGCCTGTCTTAACTAACTAGTCACACATACCCAACATGCAAGTATATTGGTCCTACGATAGAACCTCAACTATAGCATATTAAAGTAAATGCTTCCAGCTTCGTCAGACCGCCAACTCATACTCAAATCGTAGAGTACTAGTCCATGCTGTAACAGTAGTAGTCTAGGTTTCTACCATATAGTACTTTTAGAAACCACTACTACAAGTCCTGTTCTACGTATTCAAAATATACTTATGTCATGAAGTGAGTGGACTAGTCATTGGCTAAAGGTAAGCCATTCCCCATTTGGAATTCACAACATAGTAACTTAGACATGATGAGATTCCCATTCTTATCAATCGGTTAAGAACAAACGTTTTTGTGTTAAGTAACCCGTGATCCATACTTTATTGTGAAAGACCACCATTCACATGGACCACTTACTTAAACATAATGGGTCTTTTCCAAATGAAATTATGCTAAAATAAAATGTAAATTCACAAATAATTTCTGAAAATAAATTCTTTGATTAAAACATTCGATATTTACATCAGAAACCTAGTCTAGGAGGGCATATTTCCCAATAGTAGCTTCCTTGAAAAGGGAAAACATTCCAGGAGTCATGGATCATCGGACTAGAGGTATAAGAATGGTAGATGTCTATTAGTGAGGTGTTAGTACACTCTTCCTCTCTAATTGCATGGCGATACATAGAGGGGTAGTTTAGTCATTATACCTGTAGGTCGAAGACTTTGCTAACGTATCATTGTGCTTGGCGTCAATATTTTCTTATCGTGATAGTAGAAAATTATTTACAATGCAAAATACAGCTATTTATATAGCAGGTGTATTTTGATCATTTTAGTAGCCAAGGCAATGTATCTTTTGGTCCTCGAAATGACCCTTAAGTTATGAAAGATTTGGGATGTGAAATTGGTATTGATAATTATGGGTTTTTATTTTATTAGTCTAATTTATTATTGGACTTGAATAAAATAAAAGGTCTGAGAGAAAGTATTTAATTTATCTTGTTTAATTGGTTAATTGATTATTCAGGGCTCAAGGCCCATATTGAATAATTGAAAATTTAATTTGGGTATAAACTAGATAAAAGGTATGAAATTTTATATCGGTCTATTTGGGCTTATTCATTATTTATTAGACTATTTAATAAAGTACCAAAAATAAATAATTGAGATTTATTATTTATGAGTGTTCAAACCCAAGAATAAATAATTTTATCTAACCCAATGAATAAGACCAAGGGTAAAAAAATTTTTAAAAATATTAAATTAATTAAACAAATGAAATAAAATAACACCGGATGGATGTCGTATTGTTTCGCATGAAGAGAACAGAAAGCATGGGCTTTCTGTTTCATGCGGTTGTTCTCTCTCTCGAAGCTAGAAGAGGAAATCATGTAAATGAGTTCTTGCTTTTCAAGAGAAACCCAAACCCAACTTTGGTGAAGAATATACGTTCTATGAAGTATTCACAAAAACCCAGTGCCTTCTCTCACAAAGACCAAAGTTGATCAAAACCTAATTTTCAAGCTTTCACCGGCTGTGCTACAGGCATTATTTCGGAAGATTAAATGCTTTGCGTGGATGAGACGCAGTAGACGTTTGCAAGGACGTAAGCCACTAGCCTCAAATATCCTGGTACAGACATCCACACCAGTGCGAAGTTGTCTATTTAATCACAGAGGTAAATTTTTCAATTTCCTAACATGCTTTCGTTTTGATGATTTTTGCCATTTTAAGCCTTCAAGAAAAATAATAAAACTAATAGGATAGATATTCTTGTTTTAATTAATATATGAACTATAGTAATAGAAGTGCCAGCCTTAATTGATACTGGTTGTAGTAATTCAGTTCTTAATACTACCATAATACCTGAAGAATATCATACAACTGCTAGTACTATAGCTGAAGCAGCTCGGATGGATGGAAAAATACATAGGTACAGTAAATTAGTAAAAAATATAGTCTTTCATTTTATAATCTCTTCAATTTCTTATATAGAACCTTATTATGTTTCTAAAATTTATCTTAGACCTACTCAGTATAATTTAATACTAGGATTAAATTTTATGCTCCAATATTATCATGGTTTAGTTTTAACCCGTAATGGTATTTATTTTTTCAAAAGTAGTACTTTACCTTTAACACTCCAGAGTGCACTAAGAAGCATCGTGGCCCCTTTCATGTCCCACCTAAAACTCGTACAGAAATAGAAACTCCACAGCCAGATAAATTTGAAAATTGTAAGTGTCCTATACTTGGTTCCTATAAACAAAATAAAGTAGATCAAATATTAGACATCGAGCACCGTGAATTTCTAGAACAAATAATTTCCCAAGTAGAATGGATAGATCAAGATATACAAATTAATTATTTACATTTAGAAAATTTATATAACCTTTTAGAAACAGGGATTCATGATATAGACAACATACTTAGAAAATTAGAAAAAAGGAAAATAATTGGAGAAAATCGAACAAAACATTGGCAGAAAGATAAGCTATATTATAAATTAGAAATTTTAAATCCAAATTTACAAATCACTACAACTAAAATTGATGCTAGTAAGGAGGAAATTAAAGAGTTTGAAATGCACATGGGAGAGTTATCAAAATTAGAAGTAATTAGAAATAGTAGTAGTCCTAAGTGCTGCCTTTATTGTTAGAAAATATAGTGAAATTGTTAGAGGAAAAAGTAGAATGGTCATAAATTATAAAAGGTTAAATGATAATATATTAGAAGATAGTTATAGCATTCCAAATAAAGAGCAATTGATAAACAAAATTCAAGGATGTTATATATTTAGTAAATTTGATTGTAAATCAAGATTTTGGCAAATTAGAATGCACTCAGATAGTATAGCATGGACTGCCTTTACCTGTCCCCTAGGACATTTTGAATGGTTAGTCATGCCTTTTGGATTAAAAAATGCACATGCAGTTTTTCAAAGAAAAATGGATACAATTTTAATAAATATAATCATTTTGTTTTAGTATGCACGAATGATATTTTAGTTTTTTCTAAAAATATAAATGAACATATTAGTCATCTTAAAATTGTTTTGTTTGAATTCTTAAAGCATGGTATTATAATTAGTAGTAAAAAAGCTTAATTATTTAAGAAAAATATAGAATTCTTAGGAACAGAAATAGGTCAAGGTAAGCTAAAATTATAACCTCATATAAGTTCAAAAGTATTAGAATTTCCTAATAAAATAGAAGACACAAAACAATTATGACAGTTTTTAGGAATATTAAATTATGCAAGACCATTTATTTAAGACTTAAGTAAAATCATAGGACCATTATATAGTAAAACAAGTCATAAAGGACAAAAATATTTCAATAAAGAAGATCAAATCTGTAGATATACTAGTGGTAAATACAGAGAAAAAGAAAATATTAGTAGTATTGATGCAGAGTTATTAGCAATTTGTTATTCCTTAGATACTTTTAGATTATTTATTCGAAATAAACAAGAATTTACACGTAGAACTGATTATGAAGCAATAGTAAAATTTATTAATAAGAAAAATGAAAAACGTAGTTCTCAAAGAAGATGGTTAAATTTCTTAGATAGAATTACTAATGATGGGTATAAAATTAATTTTGAACATATTAAAGGAAATGAGAATAAAATTGCAGACTATTTGTCAAGATTACTAACATATATTGCATGACTTTACAGATAAGTTTCTGCAAAAATATTTAAAGATTGGTCAATGGGAGCTCCCCAAGTATCCCAAAGGAACAAATCTCCACTTTAGATGTAATTTTTCTAAATGTAAATAATTAATTTGTATATCTGGAACTAACCATTCTACTTGGTAATTTATTTGTTCTAGAAATTCAAAGGGCTCGATGTCTAATATTTGATCTACTTTATTTTGTTTACAGGTATCCAGTATAGGACACTTACAATTTTTAAATTTATCTGGCTGTGGAGTTTCTATTTTTGTACGAGTTTTAGGTGGGAGGTGAAAGGGGCCATGATGCTTCTCAGTGCACTCTAGAGCGTTTTAAGGTAAAGTACTACTTCCGAAAAAATGAATACCATTACGGATTAAAACTAAACTTTGATAATATTGAAGCATAAAATCTAATCCTAATATTAAATTATACTGAATAGGTCTAAAATAAATTTGAGGAACATAATAACGTTTTGTATAAGAAATTGAAGATATTTTAAAATGAAAGACTATATTTTTTACTAATTTAGTATAGCTATATATATTTTCCATCCATCTTAGCTTCTTCAGCTATAGTACCAGCAGTTGTATGATATTCTTCAAGTATTATGGTAGTATTAAGAACTGAATTACTACAACTAGTATCAATTAAGGCTGGTACTTCTATTTCTATAATTCCAATTTTAATTAAAACAAGAATATCTATCCTATTAGTTTTATTTTTTTTCTTTCTATCTAAAATTTCTATATTCGGAGTATAACTATTTTCAATTATTTGAACCTGTTCAATATTTGTTTTATACACATATTCTTCTAGTTGGTCTATCTTTTGTTCTACTATCCTAATCCTTCTTTCTAAATGATGCTCTATAGGATCCTCTTTTTGTTTGTGTTTTCCTTTGTCTATTAGTTTTAACTCTATATTTTGTTTTTCTAGGCAAAATTTACAAGTTTCTTGTAAACAATTACTACATTGCCATCTAAATGCTAAAGAGGGATATTTTCACATAAATAACAAGGTTTGCTATCTAATCATTTCCTATGTATCGAATCATGTTCACAATTTACAAGGACTAATTCTTGAAGGTTATCAGTTATATTATATAATTGAGATAAATAAGACAATTGATTTTTTGGTGACTGAGTATTACTTATTTCTTCTACAAAATCTAAATCTTATATTTCGTCATCGGACTAAGGCTGTTGAGAGTCTATATGATCAACAAAGATTATGCTATATACTCTTTTTGAATCTGACATATATTCATCTACATCAATAATATCTTCACTAACATATTCCACTAATGCGGTTTGTTTATTCTATAGATTATTTTTTCTAGGACAGTCTCTTGCTAGATGATTAGACTGACTACAACTATAACACTGTAATTTATTTTTATATGTTCTATTTTGATTAAATTTTCTAACATGCCTATTTGTGTTTAAATAAGGTTTTCTAGCTAAGGATTTTCTAAGGTAATATTTTTTCTTATAATATTTCATTTTTGGTTTTCTATATATTTTCCTAGAATTTTGTTGACCATAATGTTGAGAAGTATAAATATTTTTACAAAAACTATATTCTCCTTTTAGTTGTTTCTGTATTTGTATGAATGTACATTTTTCTGCTAATTTCATAACCATAAATGTTGTACAAGTAGCTATATTTTTTGTATGTGCTACATTCCAATCATATGATTTATAACTTCTATATATTTCTTCTCATAAAGGTCCTGCTAGTTTTAAAAATAATTTTTCTAAAATTGATTCTTCATAAAATCATCCTGTTAAGGTAGTATAGTAATAATAATCTGTTAAAAAAGGTTTAACAAATTCCCAATATTTTATAGATAATTGTTCTATTTTTCTAATTGCTTCTTCTTGTTGAATTCTACTCCTATAATTAGGACTTTGGGCTGTTAAAATTAATTGAATTTTATTTGTAAAATTATGTGGATTGGGTCCTAAAGCTAATTCATTTGCTAATTCTATTGGAAATTTTTCTTTATATTTTTCCCAAGATACTCTAGCTATTTCGCCTAAAAAGGTTTATAAATAACTATACATTTCTTCTGCTGTATGATCAAAATTTTGTTGAATATAATATTGTACTACTAGATATTTTCAAGTATCTATTACTTCCTCCCACAATTGTGGGTCATGAGCTACTAAATTTAACATTCTACCATTCTCTATTGTTTCTAGAGGTTGCCTTTTTCCCTTAGGTGCGGTTTGTGATTGCATTTCTCGATAATCATTATATGTCATTCTAGGTAAATTTCATGGGTCATAATGTCTAACAACTTGTTGTGGTGCTACTGGATATGGAGGAAGATAAGGATTACTTGGGGTAGTATCCATATATTCTACACATGTATTATTTTCTTCTATATTTTCAATGCATTGTTCAGTTTTTACTCTTATATTTCTATCCATATCATAATACAAATATTCAGTATCATCTATTTGTCCATTTTGTTCTAATTCTATTTCTAACCTCGTTAAATCTTTTTTTGATAATTTTAAACCTAATTCTTTAGGATACATTATTCTATTTTCTGTTTCCATAATTTCTATGCATACATTATCTATTCCTTGTCTTAAAGATTCTGTTTCTTCATCTTTTTCTATTCTTATATTTTTATTAGAATAATTTAAAAATCTAACACTAGTTTCTGATTTATTATTTTGATATATTACACTATCTTTGGGCACTAAAGGAGTACCTGATTCTAAAAATTTGCTAAGATTCCATTCTTCTCCTGCTAGAATTTCTAGATTAACTTTTAATGTTCATATTAATTGAATTCCCTTACTAGCCATAGCTTCTATAATAGGTTTTATTTCTATTTTATATTTTGTTCTAGAACCATTAGTTAATCTATTGGAAAATATGTTCTCTTAGACTAGGTTTCTGATGTAATCATCGAATGTTTTAATAAAATAATTTATTCTCAGAAATCGTTTGTGAATTTACATTTTATTTGTGCAAAATTACATTTGGAAAAGACCCATTGTGTTTAAGTAAGTGGTCCATGTGAATGGTAGTATTTCACAGTAAGGTATGGATTACGGGTTACTTAACACATAAACATTTGTTCTTAATTGATTGATCAGAATGGGAATCTCATCAAGTCTAGGTTATTGTGTTTTGAATTCTAAATGGGGAATGGCCTACCTTTAGCTAGTGAGTAGTCCACTCACTTCATGACATAAGCGTATTTCGAATACGTAGAATAGAACCTGTAGTAGTGGTTTTTTAAAGTACTATATAGTAGAAATCTAGACTACTACTTCTACAGTATAGACTAGTACTCTACGACTTAAGTATGAGTTGGTGGTCTGATGAAGCTGGAAGCATGTACTTTGATATGCTTTAGTTGAAGTTCTATCATACGACTAATATACTTGCATGTTGGGTATATGTGACTAGTTAGTAAAGACAGACTTGTACAAGATAGTTTCTATACTATATCACCCTTTGTGGTTGTTTGAATGATCTAAATATCCAAGGCCCTGGGAAACATGGCTTGGATGTTTGCTATATGGTGGCTCCCTTGGAAAGCGAAAACAATCCAGGAAGTCGTGGATCATTGAACTAGAAGTCAAAGGATGGTAGATGTCATTTAGAGAGTTGATAGTATATTTCTTCCTCTCTAATGCACGACGATGTATAGAGGGGTATTTTAGTCATTTCACTTATAGGTCGGAGACTTCGCTAACGCAGCATTGTTCTTGGGGTCAATATTTCCTTATGGTGATATTAGGAAATATTTAAAATGCAAAATACAACTATTTATATGACAAGGGTATTTTGGTCATTTTAGTAGCCAAGGCGGTGTGTCTCTTGGTCCCCAATATAGACTGTAAGTCCTAATTATATATAGGCTAAGGAGTTCGTCTTAAATTAAATGGAATTTATTTTATTTAAGTAGCCTGATTTAATTATTGGGCTAGAATAAAATAAATGTCCATAGAGAGAGAGAATTAATTAAATTAGTTTGGTGGGTTAATTAATTATTCAGGGCTTTGGCCCAGTTTGAATAATTAAAGATTGACTTGGGACTAAATTAATATAGGCTTGTTAATTGGACAAGTTTATTTAGACTGAAAGTTAATTGTTTATTGGGCCATTTATTTGGTTCTAATTAGAATAATTAATTTGGTCCAAGAGGCTAAACTAAGAGTCCAATGGGCTAAATTAAAAATTCAGTTTAACCTAGGGTTTTATTTAGGTTAAACAGGAGAATAAAGAAGTACGTTGATTTCTTCTTCTTCTCTAAGAGAAAGAAAAAGAGACAACCCTTTTCTCTCTGGAAAAATCCCTTAGTCTTGTGAGTTGTTCACCAAACATGGATTAGGCAGGCCATATACTGGAAGATCGAGAGGGTATTTGGCATTCAAATACATGTACAGATGCAGTAGGAGGCTTGCAGGAATCACACTAAAGGTTTCCACCAGCACACCTATCCCGGTTCCACATATTCCGATCCAGCCAATTTTGAGAACAAGAAAAGGTAAAAAAAATTTTACCTCTCGGAGTCTAGACAGACCGGGACCAGCGCCGGCTGAGGCGGCTGGAATCGATGCCGGCTCTGGTCTGCGTTGTTTCTTGTTCTTCAGTTTGTTTTCCATTGTGTTTCGCTTCCCCTTTAAATCTTTAATTGGTATCAGAACATGAAGATTTTGTGCAAATATAGGAAGCATGTATGCTAGTTAATAAAACTGGACACACATGTGTGATTAACATGTGATCCTTCGTTATTTTTGTATGGATAGATTCTCTTGTTAAACCTTTCGCATGGAGGTATAGGAGATTTGTAATTCACTATTTTTCCTTAGCAAATCGTGTAAACCCAATCTTAATGGGTATAGGCGGTTGTTGGTTTTTGGTGTTGTTGATTTTAGGTTGAAATCGGAGGGCCAAAAGCTGGAAAACGATCGCAGAAGAAAAAAAAAAGGGAAACAATAAAGAAATCTACAGAAGAAGACGCAGAAAAAAATTGGAGAAGATCACTATTCATCGGCTCGACTCGGTGAGCAGTGTTCTGTGCCTGGAGTTGCAGAGGCTCGGCTTGGCGCAGAGGGTGGCTCGGCTATTTCGTTGCAATTGAATTGCAATTCATTCGCAATCCTTTCGAATCAATTGCACGCGGGTCGTGGGCTTGGGTCGCCCATGAGTGCTCGTTCCAGTGCGGCGGGTGTTATGGACCGCAGTGCAAATTGGTGCTCAATCCAGTGCGGCGGGTGTAGTAGACTAAGGAGAAATTTTTTATTTTTCCTTGTAATTTTCTTACATTTTCTATTTTGTTTTGGGTTCCATACCAGACAAAGTTAATATTTTTGCATGAAAAATATTAGTAAGGAATTTTAGGATTAAACAAGCCCATTAATTAATTAATTAATTAATATGTTTAATTCTATTATTTGGGCATTTAGGTTTAAGAATAGAAAAGTATGAAAACGTCTATTGTTTTCTAGCATGTTATTTATTTTTGAGTACCTATGTGCACATTTTCTCAAAGACCAAAGTCTTTAGGAATATTTTTGACAAGAAAACATTTTTCCTACAAATTAAATGGTTATTTTAACTTGAACAAAAATTAATCCTTAGATATTTTCTCAAATGATTTAATCTTTGACATAGAAAATATATTGGATTTAGATATTTTTGTAAGTTAAAAATAGAAAGCCATTTTGTTTTATTTTTGCATTTAAAAAATTATTTTGTCAAATAAACTTGAGACCAAAGTCTCTAGAAAGTTTTAATTGAAATTTTTTGAAATCATTAAGTTTTTAACTTAAATAAAATTAGTCCATAGAAAAATCTCTCAAAGGATATAAACCTTGACATAGAGATTTTAATGGATTTAGATATTTTATTTTTGAGTTAAGGAAAAACTTAATGGAAATTTTCAAAAGGATATTTTTCAGAAAAACCCTTATTTTAAAAGACTAAATAGGAGACGGGTTCCAACGGTCCCACGGCTTCCATCATAATCCTCTTTAGAGATCGTGGGTCCCCTCGCATCACCCTGAGAGTGAACCTGTATAGGATGGGGATACCACAAGGATCTAGATGTAATGGAGGAATATAATTAATAACCCCAGACACGTACTGTAATCGGCCAGCCCCTCATTGGAGGTTATAATGCGAGGTATGTCCATAGGAAATGAGAGGAAATGGCCATCCCCTCGATGGAGTTATCCTCTAGATCATTACCTAGAAGGAAAATTAATTTGTGGTAGTTAACACACTTAGCTTAGGGACTGTTAATCTTCCCAAGAAGCTATGTCAGTTTTTCTAAGAGTCAAATTAATTATTATCAATTTTTGATATAAGTATAAAGTGCACAAATTTATTTTGTTTTCACAAACTAAATCATTTTCTTTAATTTTTCATTTTTTAAGAAATGGTGGGAGGTTTTTCTGGTCCTTTGGCCGTTATTCTCCGAAAGAATAAGCTAACGGGTCTAAACTATGTGGATTGAGAAAGGAACCAGGACATAATACTCATAGCGAAAGAATATAAGTATGTCCTTTATGAGACCTGCCCTATGATCGGGGAAGGTTCCACCGCCGAAGAGTGAGAGGTTGAGAAGGAGTGGAAGAAGGCTGACGAAATGGCACGCTGCTATATGTTAGCCTCCATGTCTAATGTGCTCTAGTCAAAACACGAGCACATGGCTTCTGCGTATGATATTTGCCAGTCACTAGCCACTACGTTCACAGACAAGAGCCAGCCCGCAAGGTAGGAGGCTCTTCAAACAATAATCAACAATAAGATGGCTGAGGGAGCATCAATCAAAGAGCACATGCTCAAGATGATTGCTGCTTTCAAGGAAGCAGAAATATTAAGGGCTATTATTGACCCCAAGAGCCCAGTGGACATGGTTCTCGAATCTCTATCAGGTTCCTTTACTCAGTTCAAGTTGAATTACAACATGAACAAGTTAAACATGACTTTAACTGAGTTGATGAAGGAGCTCCAGATGGCGGAGAAGGTCATAAAGCCTCAATCAAAGGCTATGATTGCTAAGACTTCTTCTTCTAGAACTGGGCCCAAGCCTAGAAAGTTCAAAAGGAAGAAGGGAAACGTAGCAGCCCAGCCCAAAACCCAGCCCAAAAATACACCAAAAGGCAAGTGCTTTAAATGTGGAATGAAGGGACACTGGAAAAAGGAGTGTCCAAATCTTCAAGCCAAGAAAAACCCTACAAGTAATGTTTTCTATCTAGAGCCTATATCAATGGTTGGATCAACTTCCACTTTGATTGTTGATTCAGGGGCTATTGATCACATCTGTAACTCCTTACAGGGGTTTAGAAAGATTAGAAGACTCAAGAAGGGCGAACATAGGCTACGCGTGGGAAATGGAACCCTTGCAGTGGGAGAGCTGGATCTTATTTTTTATTATAATAGAATAGTGGTTTTAAGAGATATTTTTTATGTACCTGGATTTCGATAGAATTTGATTTCAATTGCGAAACTAATAAATCAAGGATATTCTGTATCTTTCCATTCTGGTATTTCTATCAGTAGAGATGGAGAAATTTTATGTACTGGGCATATGTATGGAAATCTATTCTTCTTAAACCCTATTAACAATCAATTAAATAATGCTCAATCTGAACCTTTAACTAGGAAGAAAAAGACCAATGTCAATGACTCATATCTTTGGCATATAAGGTTGGGTTATATCAACTCAACCAGGATTCAGAGGTTAAACCAAGATAGGCCTTTAGGCTCATTGAGATTGAAAAATTGGCCTCAATATGAATCCTGCCTAATGAGAAAGATGACCAAAAGGTCATTTACCCCAAAGGCAAATAGAGCCAAGGAGATATTGAGTCTTGTTCACACTGATGTGTGTGGTCCTTTGTCTACACCAGCTAGAGGGGGGATTTTGAGTACTTCATCACTTTTACGGATGATTGTACAAGGTTTGGTTATATTTACTTGATGAGACGCAAGTCTGACTCTTTTGACAAGTTTAAGGAGTTTAAGGCTAAATGGAGTGTCAGATAGGTAAACTAATCAAGACCTTACGATTGGATTATGGTAGAGAATACCTCATTGGTGAATTCAAGGACTACATGATATATTATGGGATAGTATCCCAGCTCTCTGCACCGGGGATATCCCAGCAGAACGAAGAAGCTGAGAGAAGGAATAGGACATTGATGGAAATGGTCCGAAGCATGATGTCTCATGCTACTCTTCCAGTATCTTTTTGGGGGTATGTCCTGGAAACAACGGCATACATTCTGAACTTAGTGCCTTCTAAGTTAGTACTTAGAACTCCCTATGAGATGTGGGCTGTACGTAAGCCAAGTTTGAATCATCTCAGGATATAGGGTCGTCCAGCTTATATACTAGTCAAGGGAGATAAGTTGGAACCTAGATTAGAATTATGCTATTTTGTTGGGTACCCAAAAGGGACAAAGGGTGGTTACTTTTATCATCCTAAGGAGCAGAAAGTACTAGTTAGTACAAATGCGAGATACTTAGAGGATGATCAGAGTACTTTCACTAAAGGTTCAACTAAGTTAGAACTTGAGGAGAAGTTATCTTCGGAATTAACTTCTTCTGCCCCAATTGTGGAACAAGAAAAGGCACAACCTCGAGAACCTGTACAAATGGAGCCTCGTCGTAGTGGGAGAATGTCTAGGGTTTCAGAGAGGTGGACTAGAGAAGCTTTCAAGCTAGTTTCCGACCATTAGGAACAAGACCCCACTAAATATGAGGAGGCTATTGCTGATGCCGATGCAAATCTATGGCATGAAGCAATGAAAGTCGAGATTGAGTCTATGTACTTCAATCAGGTTTGGGATCTTGTAGCTTCACCTAAAGGGATAAAATCCATTGGGTGCAAGTGGGTATACAATAGGAAGAGGGAAGCGGATGGGAAGGTGGAGACCTTCAAAGCTAGGCCTGTGGCGAAAGGGTATACTCAGAAATAGGGAATGGATTATGAGGAAACCTTTTCCCCGATAGCCATGCTAAAGTCCATCCGTATCCTCCTTGCCATCGTATGTCGTTATGACTACGAGATATAGTAAATGGATGTCAAGACGGCATTTTTAAATGGCCATTGTAGTGAAGACGTCTATATGTCCGAACCGAAAGGCTTTATTGCTAAAGGCCAAGAACACATGGTTTGCAAGCTTAAAAAGTCTATTTATGGACTTAAGCAGGAATTGAGAGCATGGAACATTCGTTTTGACGAGACTATAATATCTTACGATTTTATTCAAAACAAGGATGAACCATGCATGTACAGGAAACTTGAAGGCATTAATGTGATTTTTCTTGTCTTATATATAAATGACATTCTACTATTGGAAATTATGTAGGGGTATTGTCATCTATAAAGGTTTGGCTGTCTAGTCAATTTAGTATGAAGGACTTAAGAGAAGTCAGTTACATTCTCGGGATTAGGCTTCGTAGAAATAGGAAGTAGAGAATGCTAGGATTGTCCCAAGCAACATACATTGATAAGATGTTGGCCAAGTGCAGTATGGACTCATGCAAGGGAGCTCTAATTCCTTTCAAACATGGGTTGTCTTTTTGTTCAAGGGACTACCCTAAGTCTCAAGAAGAAAAATACAAAATGAGTAGGATTCCATATGCTTCAGTTGTGGGAAGTCTCATGTACGCTATGCTATGTATTAGGCCAGATATCTACTTTGTCGTAGGCTTAGTTAGTAGATATCACTCAAACCCTGGGAAGGTTCATTGGCAAGCTGTAAAGCATATTCTCAAGTACCTTAAGGGGAACGAAAGATTATATGCTGGTTTATAGGGCTGATGACTTGGTTCTTACAAGATACACAGACTCAGACTTCCAGGCAGATAAGGATGAGAGAAAATCCACTAGTAGATATGTCTTCATCTTATCAGGAGAAGTAATTTCATGGAGAAGTATCAAGTAATCTTGCATTGCTGACTAGACCATGAAAGTTGAGTATGTAGCAGCATCGGCGGCATCCAATGAAGTAATCTGGCTTCGGAAGTTCCTTTCAGAACTTGGAGTTGTGCTACACATGGACAAGCTAATTGTGATGTATTGCAACAACACTACAGCAGTATCGCAATCCGAAGAACCTAGGAACCAGAAGAAGGGGAAGCACATTGAGAGGAAGCATTACCTGATCTGGGATTTTATCTAGAGACGGGAAGTCGTGGCGAAACAGATTACCTCAGAGAACAATCTAGCAGATCTATTCACCAAGCTTTTGGCTGAGAGAGTTTTCAAGAGACACTTAGATGCCATAGCGATGGGCACCTGTGGTCTTACTTAGTCTTAGAGTGCAAGTGAAAAATTATTGGGAAATATGCCCTCTTAAACTAGGTTTCTGATGTAATCATCGAATTTTTTAATAAAAGAATTTATTCTCAGAAATCATTTGCAAATTTACATTTTATTTGTGCAAAATTACATTTGGAAAAGACCTATTGTGTTTAAGTAAGTGGTTCATGTGAATGATGGTCTTTCACAGTAAGGTATGGATCACGGGTTACTTAACATATAAATGTTTGTTCTTAACCAATTGATGAGAATGTGAATCTCATCATGTCTAGGTTATTATGTTATGAAAATCCAAATGGGGAATAGCCTACTTTTAGCTAGTGAATAGTCCACTCACTTCATGATATAAACATATTTCGAATACGTAGAACATGACTTGTAGTAGTGGTTTCTTAATGTACTATATGGTAGAAACCTAGACTACTACTACTATAGCATAGACTAGTACTCTACGACTAGAGTATGAGTTAGTGGTCTGACGAAGCTGGAAGCATGTACTTTGATATGCTTTAGTTGAGGTTCTATCGTTGGACCAATATACTTACATGTTGGGTATATGTGACTAGTTAGTTAAGATAGACTTGTACAAGATAGTTTCTATACTATATCGCCCCTTGTGGTTGTCTGAATGATCTAAATATCCAGGGTCCTGGGAAACATGGCTTGGATGTTTGCTTTAGGATAGCTCCCTTGGAATATGGAAACAATCCAGGAAGTTGTGAATCATTGGACTAGAAGCCTAAGGATGGTAGATGTCATTTAGAGAGGTGTTAGTACATTTCCTCCTCTCTAATGCATGGCGATGTATAGAGGGGTATTTTAGTCATTTCATTTGTAGGTCAAAGACTTTGCTAACGCAGCATTGTCCTTGTGGTCAATATTTCCTTATGGTGATATTGGGAAATATTAAAAATGCAAAATACAGCTATTTATATGGCAATGGTATTTTGGTTATTTTAGTAACCAAGGTGGTGTGTCTTTTGGTCCCCAGTATAAACCGTAAGTCCTAATTATATATACAGGCTAAGGAGTTGGTCATAAATTAAATGAAATTTATTTTATTTAAGTAGCTTGATTTAAATATTGGGTTAGAATAAAATAAAGGTCCATAGAGAGAGATAATTAATTAAACTAGTTCGGTGGTTTAATTAATTATTTAGGGCTTTGGCCCAATTTGAATAATTAAAGATTGACTTGGGACTAAACTAATATAGTCTTGTTAATTGGACTAGTTTATTTAGGCTAGAAAATTAATTATTTATTGGGTCATTTATTTGGTTCTAATTAGAATAATTAATTTGGTCCAAGAGGCTAAACTAAGAGTCCAATGGGCCAAATTAGAAATCCAGTTTAACCTAGGGTTTTATTTAGGTTAAACAGGAGAATAAAGACGTACGTTGTTTTCTTCTTCTCTAAGAGAAAGAAAAAGAGATAGCTCTTTTCTCGCTGAAAATCCCTTAGTCTTGTGAGTTGTTCACCAAACGTTGATTAGGTAGGCCATATAAAGATCGAGAGGATATTTGGCGTTCATATACATGCACAAGCGCAATAGAAGGCTTGCAAGAATCGCACTAGAGGTTTCCACCTGCGCAGCTATCCCAGTTCCACATATTCTAGTCCAGCCAATTTTGAGAACAAGAAAAGGTAAAAAATGTTTACCTCTCGTAGTCCGGACAGACTGGGACTGGCGTCCAGACAGACCGGGACCGGCGCCAGCTCCGGTCTGCGTTGTTTCTTGTTCTTCAATTTGTTTTCTGCTGTGTTTTGCTTCCCCTTTAAATCTTCATAATCTTCCTATAAATTCTAAACTTATGATTAATTTTTCTCCACTAAAATGTTCATAACCCTTAGTTTGAATACGTATTTCTATATTTTTAGCTAAATCTTCTAAGGTTATTAAAAATTTTGGACTATAATAAAAAAAATTCCTTTATTTTTAGTCATGTCTACTTCTATTGTTGCTATAAGTGCTTTTTTAACATCTTTCCATCTTTTATCCAATATTGTTAATAAAACGTTAGTTCCTAATCCCGATCTTGCTAATCCTTTGATTCCTGTTACTATTAGTCCTAAATGCATATAAGTATATATATTGGTTAAATTTTTAAGACTTTTAGTAGTGACTAATTTTCTAGCTTCTTTAGTTACTGACAAAGGTTCTTCTCTACTAGATCTAAATAAACCTGTATGAGATTGTAACCAACCTAGTTGATATAATCTTCTTGGATTTAATAAATCTACATCATGATTTCTACAAATTTCCACATCTCTATTTACATCTATAACTTCTTCTAACTGAATTTGTCTATTTTCTCTAGATTGTCTAATCCTTCCTAAAAGGGAAGTTTCTACACTAGTATTTTCATTTAAAGTCCTACAAGGTCCAGGAAATTATAGTCTCCTCATAATTTCTATAAATGACTTGTTTTTTCACCGCTTAACTTTTCTGAAGATAAATATTCAAATTTATAAATTATTTATTTTTTCGGTTCCTTTCTACAGGAATTTTACCAAATATATCTGTTAATTTATCTATTTCTTTTTCTAGACTTAAGGCTGCTAGTCTTTTTTCTAGCTTTTCTAATTTTTCACATATTTTAATTAATAATGCAATTTGAATATTATTTTGTTTTGGATATATTTTATCTGAATTAGATGTTCCTTGATGTGTCTGGACTTGGGTGTAAAAATCATACAAAAATTTAGTACATTCCCAATCAAGTTTAAATTAAAACGTTCAACCCAAATCACACATATGAGCAAACGTATTCATCAGTAACCGAACATAGGGTTCAAACGAGTGTCGATCCTCCAAGAACAAGTAGACATTAATTACCTTTCTTTCATTGTTTAACTGACTCAATAAAGTGAAAAACAAATAAAAAGAAATAAAAGAAAATAAAAATAAAAATATATACATGTCAAGGATGGAGAAGTATGTAACTTAAGCCATTGCTTAGACAAACATAAACTTAAAGTATCCAACCCTTATCATAATCAACTATTCTCTTGGCATCATGAAGACTTAAAGTAGACTCACTTCTTTCCCAATCCATGAATCCCTATCTTCTAGGTAACTTAGTATCACATACTCTGTCTCAACCAGTCTTACCCAAAAGATGCATTAAGCACAATTCTCTGATTAAATCCCATTCTCAGGCAAACTCAACCTATGAAATTAACCAATGAGTCCATACTCTGGCAGATATCAATTAACCTTTAATTACTCTGTTCTTAACAATTAACCCCATTTTCAGCAAGTTAAAAGACAACAAATATGAAATCAATAAATTGAACTACCATCAACCCTATTTTCAAGCAAGTTAATGGAAAGCCACAATCAATTAATCTTGTAATAAACACGAGTAATTAAATACCAAGAATAACAATCAATTAATCAAAAGATCGAATAACTCTAAAAATCATGAATATCTTAAGCAATGTCAAATTACAATAAAACAATTAACGCATCATTGTCAAAAAAAAGAAAGAAAAGTAAAAGAAAGCACTCATAGACAAGCCTCCTTCTTCTTCCTTTGAAGATCTTCTTGTACAATCCTCCTTGAATTGAAGCATTCCTCCTTAGATTGAGTGATTTTCTATGATGATCAATAAATTCCTCCCTTTTCCCTTGTGTTTTCCATCTATTTATAGGCTTAGGAAGCGCCTAAACTCATAAGTACAAAGTTCTTGGCTGAGTAGAAGTTGGAAGATATTGAAACTCCTCAGATTACCAAAAACTGTGTAAAAAATCACACACCGCCTTGGCTTCAGGGCACAGCCGGTGCCGCCTTAGTTCTATTATGCTCTGTTCCACCAAATTTTCCATCGCTTCGAAGATTATTTCAACAATGCATGACCGGTGCCAGTTCTAGGGTCCTATCCGGTGCCGCCTCTCCTCTATTTTGTGACGTTTTTATTTCGTTTTACCCTAAAAATCTGAAATAAAGAGAAAAATACCTTTCCAATGGTAAAATCTCAAATATGAAGGAATATGACTAGTTATTGAACAAAAAGTATTACAAATGAACATCAAATAACTAGAAAAAATATAACTAATTTAGCCCCTATCATTCCTATATAATCAGTAAGGCCTAAAGTTTTTGAATGATACTTTTTTAATTCCACAAGGAACTTTTTATAATCAATATTATCTTCTAAAGACATTAACTAGGAATAATCTTTTGTATATTTTTTAATGTTTTATTTATGCCTGACAAAGATTCTTCTAGTTTCTGAGAGTGTTTTCCAAAATTGATTAATATTTCCTTATGTTGACTAGTTTTTTCTGCTAAATATTTTAAGGTTTTTACTCTTCGTATTATAAAATTATTTTGTTCCTTAATATATTCTAAATTTTCTGCTAATTGTTATAATATCTTGTTTTTGTCTTTAATATATTTTACTACAATGTCCCAAATATTAGAAATTTTCTTTTCTTGAGCTTCTAATATTTCTGCAAGGCTATTTACTAAATCAATAAGACTATTAATTTGTTGATTCCCACCATGAAAATTATGCGAATATTGAGAAGGAAAATAACAACTATGCCTATGTTTATTACTATAAATTATGTTCTTTGTTTTCCCTACAAGTTCAAGATTTAAATATTCTATTCATCTAATATCTATCATATACTAGGTTGAATTTAAGATTTCTAATCTTTTTATTAACAAGCAATTTTCTATAGTGAGATGGAAAAAATCAAAATAATATAGATCAATAAAAACAAGCAAGCACGAATATCTTTTAGTAAAATTTTTATTAGTTTTTATTCCATTTTTTAAATGGTAAATACACAAAATAAAATTAAGTTGAACTTATAATAATGCTATTTATCTACAAATATCAGTAAGTTCTAAGTTTAACATATATATAGTATAAATATACAACTTAATATTAAGTCCATAAGGATCAGTAGTTCTAAGCAGATTTTTGTGTATCACAATAACGTTCAATGTACTTTTTAATTGAACTTCTAAATCACTTAGACAAAGTACAAGTATTATTTGCTACAAACGAATTTTTAGCTAGATACTATATAAAAGAAAGAAAGGCTCTAATACCAAATTGAGGGGGGGGCTGCAAGTCTTTTTCTCCTAAAAAGGTTTCTAAAGTTCCTTATACTATTTATATGTGTTTACCATTTAAAAAAATAGAATAAAAACTACTAAAAATCTTATTAAAAGATATTCGTGCTTGCTTGTTTTTATTGATCCAAATTCTTTTGACTTTTTCCAACTCAGTAATAGAATATGTAATCTCACTATAGAAAATAGCTTGTTAATAAACAGACTAGAAATCTTAAATTCAGCCTAGTATATGACAGATATTAGATGAATATAATATTTAAATCTTGAACTAGTAGGAAAAACTAAGAACATAATTTATAGTAATAAACATGGGCATACTTGTTATTTTCCTTCTCAATATTCACATAATTTGCATGGTGAGCATCAACAAATTAATAGTCTTATCGATTTAGTAACTAGTCTTGGAGAAAAATTAGAAGCTCAAGAAAAGAAAAATTCTAATATTTGGGACATTGTAGTAAAATATATTAAAGACAAAAACAAGATATTAAAACAATTAGCAAAAAATTTAGAATATATTAAGGAACAAAATAATTTTATAATATGAAGAGTAAAAACCTTAGAATATTTAACAGAAGAAACTAGTCAATATAAAGAAATATTAATCAATTTTGGAAAAAACTCTCAAAAACTAGACGAATATTTGTCAGGCATAAATAAAACATTAAAAAATATAGAAAAGCTTATTCTTAGTTAATGTCTTTAGAAGATAATATTGATTATAAAAAGTGCCCTGTAGAATTAAAAAAGTATCATTCAGAAACTTCGATATATAGGAACTTCTAATTCAGATAAAATATATCGAAAACAAAATAATATTTAAATTGCATTATTAATTAAAATCTGTGAAAAATTAGAAAAGCTAGAAAAATGAGTCGCAGCCTTAAGTCTAGAAAAAAAATAGATAAATTAACAGACAAATTTAGTAAAATTCCTGTAGAAAGTAAACAAAAGAAACAAATAACTTATAATTTTGAATATTTATCTTTAGAATAGTTAAGTGGTGATAAAACAAGTCATTTATAGAAATTATGCGAAGACTATCGTTTTCAGGACCTAGTAGGACTTTAAATAAAAATACTAGTGTAGACATTTCCCATTTAGGAAGGATTAGACAATCTAGAGAAAATAGACAAATTTAGTTAGAAGAAGTTATAGATGTAAATAGAGATGTGAAAATTTATAGAAATCATTATATAGATTTATTAAATCTTAGAAGATTATATCAAGTAGGTTGGTTACAATCTCATACAGGTTTATTTAGATTTAGTAGAGAAGAACATTTGTCAGTTACTACAGAATGTAGACCATTAAAATTAGTCACTACTGAAAGTCTTAAAAATTTAACCAATACATATACTTATATGAATTTAGGACTAATCGTAATTGGAATCAAAGGATTAGCAAGGTCAGGATTAGGAACTAAAGTTTTGTTAACAATATTAGATAAAAGATGGAAAGATGTTAAAAAAATCACTTATAGCAACAGTAGAAGTAGATATGAATGAAAATAGAAGAATTTTTTATTGTAGTCCAAATTGTTTAATAACCTTAGAAGATTTAGCTAAAAATATAGAAATAGGTATTCAAACTAAGGGTTATGAAGATTTTAGTAGAGAAAATTTAATCATACATTTAGGATTTATAGGAAGATTAACCCTTGGTTCTAGACCAAAATATAAAATAAAAATAAAAACCCATTATAGATCCTATGGCTAGTAAAGGAATTCAATTAATAAAACCAGTAAAAGTTAATCCATAAATTCTAGCAGGGGTAGAACGGAATGTTAGCAAATTTTAAGAATCAGGTACTACTTTAGTGCCTAGAGATAACGTAATATATGAAAATAATAAAATAGAAACTAGTGTTAGATTTTTAAATTAATCCAATACAAATATAAGAATAGAAGAGGATGAAGATATAGAATCTTTAAGATAAGGAATAGAAATTATGTGCATAGAAATTATGGAAACAGAAAATAGAATAATGTATCCTAAAGAATAAGGTTTAGAATTATCAGAAAAAGATTTAATGAGGTTAGAAATAGAATTAGATCAAAATGGACAAATAGATGATACTGAATATTTGTATTATGATATGGATAGAAATATAAGAGTAAAAAATTGAACAATACATTGAAAATATAGAAGAAAATAATACATGTGTAGAACAAATGGATATCGCTTCTTCCTCTACTACCTCAAGTAATTCTTATCTTCCTTCACAGACAGTAGCACCACAAGGAAAAACAGCACCCAAGGAAAAAGGCAACCTCTAGAAGCAATAGATAATAAGAAATTAATAGATAATGATAGAATGTTAAATTTAGCAGCTCATGACCTACAATTGTGGGAAGGAGTAATAGATACTTGAAAATATCTAATAGTACAACATTATATTCAAAAAAAATTGATTATATAGCATAAGAAATGTATAGTTATTTATAAACATTTTTAGGAGAAACAGCTAGAGTAGCTTGGGAAAAATATAAAGAAAATTTTCCAGTAGAATTGGCAAATGATTTAGCTTTATGACCCAATCCACATAATTTTACAAATAAAATTCAATTAATTTTAACAGTCCAATATCCTAATTATGGGAGTAGAAGTCAACAAGAAGAAGCTATTAGAAAATTAGAACAGTTATCTATATAAGATTGGAAATTTATTAAACCTTTTTTACAATATTATTATTATTATACTACCTTAGCAGGATGTTTTTATGAAGAATCAATTTTAAAAAAAATTATTTTTAAAACTACCAGGACCTTTAGGAGAAGAAATATATAAAAGTTATAAGTCATATGATTGGAATGTAGCATATATGAAAAAATATTGCTACTTGTATAAAATGTATAGTTTTGAAATTAGCAGAAAAATGTACATTCATATAAATACAAAAACAACTAAAAGGAGAATATAGTTTTGGTAAGAATATTTATACTCCTAAAAGTTATGGTCAACAAAATTCTAGGAAAATATATAGAAAACAAAAAATGAAATATTATAAGAAAAAATATTACCTTAGAAAATCATCAGCTAAAAAACCTTATTTAAACAAAGATAGGCATGTTAGAAAATTTAGTAAAAATAGAACATATAAAAATAAATTATAGTGTTATAGTTGTGGTCAGCCTAATCATCTAGGAAGAGACTGTCCTAGAAAAAATAATCTATATAATAAACAGACTGCATTAGTGGAATGTGATAATGAAGATATTATTGATGTAGATGAATATATGTCAGATTCAAAAAGTGTATATAGCATAATCTCGGTTGATGATATAGACTCTCAACAGCCTGAGTCTGATGACGAAATAAAAGATTTAGATTTTGTAGAAGAAATAACTAATACTCAGTCACCAAAAAATCAATTGTCTTATTTGTCTCAATTAGATAATATAACCAATACCCTTCAAGAATTAGTCCTTGTAAATTGTGAACAAGATTGGATACATAGGAAAAGATCAGATAGCAAAGTTTGTTATTTATGTGAAAAATATCCCTCTTTAGCACTTAGATGGCAATGTAGTAGTTTTTTGCAAGAAGCTTGTAAATTTTGCCTACAAAAACAAAATATAGAATTAAAACTAATAGACAAAGGAAAACATATATAAACAAAGAGAGGATCCTATAGAGCATGATTTAGAAAGAATGATTAGGATAGTAGAAGAAAAGATAGACCAACCAAAAGATCATGTGTATAAAACAAATATTGAACAGGTTCAAATAATTGAAAATAGTTATACTCCGAATATAGAAATTTTAGATAGAAAGAAAAAAAAAATAACTCTAATAGGATAGATATTCTTGTTTTACTTAAAATAGGAACTATAGAAATAGAAGTACCAGCATTAATTGATACTGGTTGTAGTAATTCAGTTCTTAAAACTACCATAATACCTGAAGAATATCATACAACTGCTAGTACTATAGTTGAAGCAGCTCAGATGGATGGAAAAAAATATAGGCACACTATTATATTCTTGAAAAATATAGTCTTTCATTTTAGGATGGAAAGATATATAAGTACACTATTAGTAAAAAATATAGTCTTTAATTTTAAAATCTCTTCAATTTCTTATACAGAACCTTATTATGTTCTTGAAATTTATCTTAGACCTACTCAGTATAATTTAATAATAGGATTAGATTTAGATTTTATGCTTCAATATTATTATGGTTTAGTTTTAACCTGTAATGGTATTCATTTTTTTCAAAAGTAGTACTTTACCTTATAACACTCCAGAGTGCACTAAGAAGCATCGTGGTCCTTTTCACCTCCCACCTAAAACTTGTACAGAAATAGAAACTCCACGGCCAGATAAATTTGAAAATTGTAAGTGTCCTATACTTGGTACCTGTAAACAAAATAAAGTAGATCAAATATTAGACATCGAGCACCTTGAATTTCTAGAACAAATAAATTCCCAAGTAGAATGGTTAGATCAAGGTATACAAATTAATTATTTAAATTTAGAAAAATTATATAACCTTTTAGAAACAGGGATTCATGATATAGACAACATACTTAGCAATTTAGAAAAAGAGGAAATAATCGGAGAAAATCCTACAAAACATTAGGAGAAAGATAAACTATATTGTAAATTAGAAATTTTAAATCCAAATTGACAAATCACTACAGCTAAAATTGATGCTAGTAATGAGGAAATTAACGAGTTTGAAATGCACATAGGAGAGTTATAAAAAATTAGAAGTAATTAGAAATAGTAGTAGTCCACATAGAAGTGTTGCCTTTATTGTTAGAAAACGTTGTGAAATTGTTAAAGGAGAAAGTAGAATGGTCATAAATTATAAAAGGTTAAATGAAAATACATTAGAAGATAGTTATAACATTCCAGATAAAGTGCAATTGATAAACAAAATTCAAGGATGTTACATATTTAGTAAATTTGATTTTAAATTAGGATTTTGGAAAATTAGAATGCACCTATATAGTATAGCATGAACTGCCTTTACCTGTCCCCTAGGACATTTTGAATAGTTAGTCATGCCTTTTGGATTAACAAATGCACATGCAGTTTTTCAAAGAAAAATGGATATAATTTTTAATAAATATAACCATTTTATTTTAGTATACATAGATGATATTTTAGTTTTTTTCTAAAAACAAAAATAAACATATTAGTCATCTTAAAATTTTTTTGTCTTAATTCTTAAAACATAGTATTCTAATTAGAAGTAAGAAAGCTCAATTATTTAAGAAAAATATGGAATTCTTAGGAACTAAAATAGGCCAAGGGAAAATAAAATTACAACCTTATATAAGTACCAAATTATTAGAAGTACACACACACACACACACACACACACACACACACACACACTTATGTATAATGAGCTGATAAAGCCAAAGGCAATAAAAGTAGATGACAAAGCCAAAGGCGATAAAGCGAATATTGACTTACAATCACAAGATAAGGTTCCCGTGAACCTTTAATAAAGTAACTCAATTATGTATGTCAATAATGTTATTCAAATAGTTTGAAGTTCGGATTTGAAATCCGTTCTCGGTTAGTATAAATAGCTAAGCTTGTATCAAAGGAAGGACACACGAAAACTCCTCTTCTTCTCTTTATGTACTCTTCTCTCAACTATGAAATAAACTACCAAGTTTGCTTATTACAAATATCCGAACTATTCTCATTGCAGTGTGTTTCCTTATTAGAAAGAATAATAAACCACTACTTCTTTATCTTTGGTCCTTACACTTTAAGGTAGGAAACGAAACATGATGGTTTCTAGTAAAACAGAGAGCATGCTACGGAAACAAAAAAACAAAGAGGAAAAAAAACAACAAGCCTTTTAATGGCAGTATGGAAGCGTTAAGACCATACCTTTGCATGCTTTAAACCTTTTAGGTTGTGGAAGAACGGTTTGAACCATGGGAACGCCCTCTCCTTGCTCGCTAGAAGAACCTTCCGGTTGTAATCCTTCCAATCTCCTGCTTCTCCTCAGGTGCATTCATGCCAAGCTTTTCAGCTCTCAGAATATGCCACTATCCAACTTCTTGTTGGTGAACAAAATAGTGAAGAAGAGTGATCTCAATCCTTCTTGGTTCTACTGCTATTGGTTAGCAAAGCTCCAAGAATAAGAGGGTAAAAGGAGGCTTCACGAGAGCGAGAGAGAGAGAGAGAGAGAGAGAGAGAGAGAGAGAGAGAGAGAGAGAGAGAGAGAGAGAGAGAGAGAGAGAGAGAGAGAGAAAGCTGCGTGAGGGAGAGAGAAAAGCTAGGGAGAGTTAGGGTTTTCTTTTTCCAGGAGTCTTGTTTATTGTTAGCCAAACCTAGGTCTCCAATTTCTAATAACGATATCCCCCGGGATATCTTATTTCAAACACTTGGATGTTATCAAGAGAATAGGTTTAGCTTAACTTTAAACTTATCTGATTCGTATTTGAAAAAACCCTACAGTCCAAACTATTGGGCTAAAATAATACTTATTATTTTTTTGGGACCCAAAAGGTCCAAAATAATAAACATTAATTATTTATTTCCTAGGTTTATAGAAATAACCCAATAAATAATTAAAGAGACCAAATAAACCAAAATAATTAAACTTCAATTATTTATTTCTTAGGCATATATAAATAACCCAATAAATAATTAAACATTAATTATTTCCCTCTAGTTTAAGCCCAGGTTAATTTTCTAATTATTCAAACTGGACTTAGGCCCTGAACAAATAATTAACGAATTAAACCAGATAATTAATTTCTCTCAACTCCTATTTTTTATTTTATTTATTTATTTATTTATTTTATTTCAGTCTAATAATAAATTAGACTTCCTGAATAAAATAAAACAAAATAAAATAAAATCCTCATTAATTGAGACCAATTCCTCAACCCAAAATTAATTAGGACTTACGGGCTATTCCGAGGACCGAAAAGACACATCGTCTTGGCTGCTAAAATGACCAAAATACCCCTACTATATAAATAGCGGTATTTTGCATTTTAAATATTTCCTAATATCACCATAAGGAAATATTAACCCTAAGGACAATACTGCGTTAGCAAAGTCTCCGACCTACAGGTGAAATGACTAAAATACCCCTCTACACATCGTCGTACATTTAGAGAGGAAAAAATGTACTAACACTCCTATAAATGACATCTGCCATCCTTAGGCTTCACTTAACTTGTGTTATCCTTTTGCAAAGGTATCGGGCTGTACCAGGATTATTAGTATCTATTAACTTTTTACCCCAAGGATAATGTATCTTAGAAAAGAATAATGGCAAATAACTTTGTATTTAATCAACACAATTATAAATATAATAATAATCTTGGAAAACACAAATATATTTGTCTATTTCACAAATATCACATAATTGCAATCTTAGTAAAGCAATCATTGATTTATTTATCATAGCAGGGTCTTTTACAAAACTCCGACAAATTCTAATCTTAAGGCTTCAGTGCCTCAGGATATCAACTTTGCTATGTTGTCATCAATATCAAATATCTGAGCTTTTTTGTGGCCTCATCTAAATTTTTCCAAAATCGTAGTGTACTATTGACTAGACTTCTTTCCAAAAAATGTTTAGCGGTAGCGTAATCCATTTTGTTTACTAAAATAGGAATTCTTAAAGCAGTATCCCACTTATCTATAGCTTCTTTAGTATTACTAATGCAATCAAGATTTAAGTAAATTCCAAAAGAATTTGTTGGTTCATTCCTCATTGATCCTAATGGAGTATAATCTTCACTTGGTCTAGTGTATGGATTGATTCTAGAATATCCTTTTGTAGGTTTATCAAATCCTGGATTTGTACTTGTACTTGGTACATCCGAAATATTTGGATTCCATTCAGTTTTTATAACTTGATTTGGTTTAATATTTATAAAATTATTACCTAGTAAATTTAAATCTCTGATTTGAACAATCAAATTATCTATATTTTGATTTTTAGATTCCCAATCTGAATTTACCATTTCAGGTTGGTTCCTTTATACCCTTTTGGTATAGTTAGCTTACTAATATGTGAAGCTATCGTATGTTTTTAGATTTTGGTTTATCTTTTTCTTTTAAAAGTAATTTTAACTTATCTAATTCATATAATATATTTTTCCCAAAATATTTTATCATTTTTTGTATTTCAATTAGATTTTTATCTATTGGTAAAGGATTTTCCTTTTCTACTAAATTTTTATACTCTAGTTGAGCTTTCTCTTTTGTCTTTTCCATTTTGTAGCTAGGTTGAACATTCTTCTTCAGCATTTTCTAGGAGGAGAAGAATTTCTCTATAATGTATGCAGAATTATACTTTCTTCTAACAGTTCTTGAACAATTCTTATTGATATCGAATGTGTATAATTTATTCTTGAATAATCTAAAAGACATTTATAATGATCAACATGTTCTTTTGGAGATTTAACCTTAAAATCTATTTCATCTATTTTTGCTAAAATTCGATTGCATTCTTCACAACTCATGATATCTATTCTAATGTTCTTGTAGTTAAGATTCCATTTTCCTGTTCATCTTAGCCAAATAATCTACTTGTTTATGTCTTTCACCATATAATTTTCTTGTTTTTCTTAGAACACTTGTATCCATGCTAGCTACAGCTAATCCACCAAATATTTTATCTATTCTACTTAATGATTCTCTTAAAATTTGTAGGTGACTAGCAAGTCTATCTATATGTTCTAGAGACATCTGACAATAAACACAACTTTGTGGGAATTCTATTAAGCTGAGCTATATCCCTAATGTGAGTCATCAACATAATTATCATTATAAAATCTTATAGGTATGTCTTGTTTATCCCATTCATGAGAATATCTATTTTCAAATTCAGTAAAATCTTCATCGAAAATATTTTCATATATAGAATCCAATATTTTGATATCTAAATCTATAGCTTCTGTAGTTTCTATAATTGTAATTTGGGTGTTTTTTAATTCTATCAAGGCTCTGATACCATTTTGGGTGGTCATATATTATTGATTCAAAATCAAAATATTACGCAGCATGTTATCTTGCACAATTATGATAATACTAATACGGACAGATATGGAATAACAACAAATAGAAATCATGTGTAATAATTTGTTTGGTAGTAACAAACATCAAGAACAATTATCATAACAAGGTTTTTCATAATTAAAAATAATAAGGGTCCAACATGCTTTCGTACCATTCAATCCGTTTTGACCACAATGTTTCTGGGTATTTTCTGAGACTTTTACCGAGGGTTTCTGTGCCAACCTTTGTCAAGGTAACTTCCTTTAGAACTCCTTTAGAAACACGTATCACAACTTTATTTTGTTTCCTACCTCAAAGCATAAGGATCAAAGATGAAGAACTAGTGGTTGATTATTCTTTCTAAAGAGGAAAAACACTATAATGAGAATAGTTCATATGTTTGTAATAAGCAAACTTTATAGTTTATTTCATAGTTCAAAGAAGAGTACATGGATAGAAGAGGAGGAGTTTTCATGTGTCCTCCATTTGATACAAGCTTAGGCATTGATAACTGAAAACGGATTTCAAATCCGGACTTCATACTTTCTACAAACTATTTGAACAACATTATTCACATACATAATTGAGTTACTTTATTAAATGTTCACAGGAACCTTATCTTGTGACTTTAAGTCAACATCTGCTTTATCACCTTTGGCTTTATTATCTGCTTTATCACCTTTGGTTTTATCTAATTCAATCAACAGCTGTTTAGTAGCTATTGGTGTTATAAGTACCATTTAGTGCGGATGCTTTTCTTTTGAGTGGAGAACACGCTGGACATATTCCCTTATCATATTTTTGAAAGTGACAAAAACGTTCCTGGGCCTGTGTCGAAAGAAGATTTCCATTATCGATCATTTTTATCTTCTGATTGAGATACATCTCTTCAACTGGTGGAGTATGTTTTGTAGGTGCGATTAGTACGGATGAATACATTATTTTTCCTCCATAAGTGTGGAATCCTCTTTTGAAGCATGCTTCCATGCTGCTATGACTACTTTCATGCCAAGAGCACGCCTGTAGTTTATATTTGATTCTTTAAACTTGTCAAATTCTTTTTTGAATGTTCTGTAAAGAAAAGATAGAAAAAGCTTATGCTTTTCCTATTTACATCATATGAAAGCTGGATATCTTTCTTGCTATTAGAAGTCTGGTCCTACAGATAAAAACTTTAAAGCCAGTGTATCTTTAGGAGTAATGTTAGGTTATGAATATAGCAATCCTTAACCCCACCTTGTATCCACTGTGGTAGTAGACTAATCCCTGGAAAGTGAGGTAATCACATATATATGGAGTTTATTGCTCTAAAGTCATACCAGTAGCGAATCTCCTTTGGAGAAGAATCTTATAGGTAATTAATTCTAGGGTAAATGTTAGAAAAATCGACATATCGTGTATCTGTATTTCAGAGAAAGTATAATTCTCTCATAATCAAATATTGATGTTCCTCTGGTGAAACTATCTCTACATTTCTCTTTTCACTAGAGAGTTTAATCCCTATTTGGGGCATTAGTGAAAGAGGGGTATCAGCAGGTTTAGGACTGTCTCACTTGGAATAGTGTTCCATATCGTCAAAAGAGGATGTATCAACTTTTTAAAATTTAATTTGTTGTAATAATTTCCTCATCCTTTTTTTGCATCAAATTAGTTTCCTAATTTTGCTTCAATCAACGTGTACTCTGAGATAAGCAATTCTGCTGTTTCTTTGGAAGTGCTTCAAAGGTTAGCAATATCAATAATTTCTGAAGTATTCTTTTCTATTGAATGTACCTGATTTGCCATGGCGTCAATTGCATCAATCAACTATTTTGCAAATTCTGCCATCTTCAGTCAGAAAACTTGCTAAGACATTTTTATCAGTTTTGATAATTTCAATATCAAGTAAGTATTCAACTAATAATGTTTGCCATCGAATATACCGTTTATACTCTATTTTGAAGGTAAGCTACTATGAATAAATGCTTTAACCTGAGTATTATCAGTGCGTAAAAGAAATTTCTTTGGTAATAAAAAGCAATATAATTTCTGACAACTTTTTATTACTGCTGAAAGTTCTTTTTCATTGATATGATAGCATTGTTGGGTATCGTTAAAGGTACCCGAACAATATCTACATCATAATTCACCTATCTTTTCATGTTGAGAATTATAATCTTATCTTTTTGAGTACTCCACTCCATCCATATTCTGATGCATCTATTTTTAAAACTAACTTATTTATATCTTTAGGTAACTTTAATATAGGCAAATCTTGACATATCTTTTTTACATGTTTAACCTAATCTTCTAAATATTGAGAAAGTGCAAAGATTTTATCTTTCTTTAATAATTCTTGAAATGATTTTCTTAATGCCGCTAGAATATCAATAAAATCTTAGGCATATTTAAGAATTCAAAGAAAAATTTGTACTTTTTTTTATCGACTAACTTATCAGGAAATCCTGAAATCTTTTCTAAAGTATAGCTTTGTAACTAGATTCTAGTACCATGTATTTGCATTCCTAGGAATTCTATTTCCTCTTGAGCAACTTTTGCCTTTTTCTCAAACAAACCTAATCCATGTTTTATAAAAAAATCTACAGAAAAATCTAAATGTTTTAGATGCTCAGCAACTATATCAAATAGAATGAGAATATCTTCTATATAAACAAAAATAAAACTATAAGCTCTAAAGATATTATCCATTTTTTGTTGAAATATCTATGGGGCATTCTTTAAACCAAAAGGCATAACCAACCATTCATACTAACCTTGTGGAGTTGAGAATGTGGTATAATGAATACTATCTGGATGTATTTTTATCTGGTAAAATCCATTCTTACATTCGAATTTCAAAAATACCTTCTTGTTACTTGTCCAATTAATATCCATCAAAGACTATATTATCATTCATCCTTTTATAGTTGATCACCATTCTTGCCTTATTCATGACTATCTCAGCATGATTCCTAACAATAAAAGTACGAGAACTATGCGTAGATTTAGTAGCACGAATCAACTTTAAATCTAATAATTCTTGTATTTGTTTCCGCATTTCATCTTGATCGGTGGGATTATATGTTATTCGGTGAATGCAGATTATCTTATCTTTGTCTTTCATTTCTAATGAAGCTATTAACTGGTCTTTGTTCCAGAATTACAATAGGGTTTCTGTATAGCAATGTTTTAACTTATTTACAATATATCCCATGGAGGCTTGTAGCTTATCTAACAATATTTTATATTGTAACAACGGTGCTCCTTTCAAAAAAATTGGGTTAGCAATATAACCCAATCTTCCACGCTGGGCTGTGCGAGGGTGAAAAAGAATTAGATAAGACTTAGCATAAGCCTTTTAAAGGCTTTTGATAGATATCAAATAATGACGAGGGGTCTTAAAAATAATCTGATGTAAAGGAGTATCAAAGATAACTTTGTAGAATAATTGTAAGAAATTATTCCCAAGTAAAACATCTATACCAGTATTATAGAAATAAAACGATGGACATTTAATTAAAAAGGATCTAAGCAAAATAATATGGCGTTCTATTCCTTTATCAATTTCAATGGTATGATTGGAAATATTGTTACCTTTTTATGGTTTTCAGGGTTTGATGATATTGAGTGGGAAAACCCTCAGGTCGACACAAGCAAGATCCTAAACCACTATCAACATATGTAGCAAAATATTCTGCTTTATAATCAGGATAGGTAAGTCCAATAGGTATATAAATACTATATAGACTAGTCATCAAGGTATATATATCAGCTTTCCATTATAGGTTATCTTCAAACTCTAAGAGGTGCTCTGATGTGGCTTTACCAGTTCCAAAATGGTATTGCCTAACATTTTTTCTAATGTATGATTGAAACCTTCTTTTTCAATGAGTAATCTAATAGCAATTGTTTCTTTACTAAATCAAAGTGTAGTTTCTATAGCTTCATCTATCTCATGTATTTCACCATTAAATTTTGTATATTGGTGAGTATCTTGCAATTTATGCCTTTGTAATTTGGTACATAGAGAACTACTAATGTAATTTCCATTCGCACCTGTATTTATCAAAATATTTACTAGAGTAAATTGTATACCATCATAATATTCTCCTTCAATCTTATAATTTCTTAAAAGTCTTATCTCTTTCAATAACTAGAAACTCTGGCAAGTGTAAAAGATAATCTAGGTGGTACTTGATTTAATAATATGAAAGGTTTTTGTTATAAATCTAGATTTAAAGGAATTGTTTCTAATTCCTGAATCTTAGGTAAACTAGGAAATTGTATCTGGCTATTCTATCTTTAATTACAAAACACTCAAAATGATGAGTACTAGAACTCACATTCAAAATCATAATTGCACCCACAAAACATAGTCCACTACCTGCAGAGAATTATTGAATCAGAAGATAAAAATGATCGATAATGGAAATCTTCATTCGAGCCCACAGGCCCAGGAATATTTTTGTCACTTTTGACAACATGATAGGGAACATAGCGGGTGGTCGGGTATTGCAGATTCAAAATCGAGATACTACGTAGCATGTTATCATGCACAATTATGATAATACTAATATCGATAGATATGGAATAGCAGTAAATAGAAATCATATGTAATAATTTTCTTGCTAGTAACAAACATCAAGAAGAATTATGAAAACTAATAAAAATGTCTTAGTAGATTTTTTTATTCGAGCTGCCAGAATTTGCAAAACAGTTGATTAAGGATTTTAACCCCACGGCAAAGCAGGTACATTTGATAGAAAAGAATACTGCAGAAATTATTGATATTGCTAACTTTTCAAGCACTTTAAAAGAAATAACAGAATTGCTTATCTTAGAGTGCTCATTGATTCAAGCAAAATTACGAAACTATTTTGATGCAGAAAAAAAGATAAGAAAATTATTACAACAAATTGAATTTTAAAAAGTTGATACGTCCTCTTTTGACAATATGGAACACTGTTCCAAGCGAGACAGTCCTAAACCTACTGATACCCTTCTTTCATTAAGGCCCCAAGCAAGGATTAAACTCTCTAGTGGAAAGAGAAATGTAGTTATGGTTCCACCAGGGGAACATTAGTATTTGATTATGAGAGAATTATACTCTCTCCGAAATACAAATACACAATATGTTAATTTTTTTGGCATTTATCCCAGAATTAATTACCAACAAGATTCTTCTCCAATGGAGATTCACTACTGATATGATTTTGGAGCATTAAACTACATATATCTATGATTACCTCACTTTCTAGAGATTAGGCTACTACCACAATGGATACAGGATGGGCTTAACGATTGCTATATTCATAACCCAACATTTACTCCTAAAGATACACTGGTTTTAAAGTTTTTATCTATTGGACCAGACTTCTACTATTAAATCATACTTAACCAGCTGCAGCAAAGTATCTCAGTCAGAAGATAAAAATGATCGATAATGGAAATCTTCGTTTGAGCCCAAAGGACCAGGAATGTTTTTGTCACTTTCAACAACTTGATAAGGGAACATGTCCAGTGTGTGCTCCACTCAAAGGAAAAGTATCAGCACTAAAAGATGCTTCTGACACCGATAGCGACTAAAGAGCCATTGATTCAAGCAGATGATAAAGCTAAACGTGATAGGGCAGATGTTGACTTAAAGTCAAAAGATAAGGTTCTCGTGAACCTTTAATAAAGTAGCTCAATTATGTATTTCAATAAATGTTATTCAAATAGTTTGAAGTCCTTATTAGAAATTATTTCTCAGTTAGTATAAATAGCAAAGCTTGTATCAAATGGAGGACACACGAAAAACTCCTTATTTTCTCTCTATGTATTCTTCCTCTACACTATGAAATAAACTTCTAAGTTTGCTTACTACAAACATCTGAACTCTTCTCATTGCAGTGTTTTTCCTTTTTACAAAGAATAACTAACCACTAGTTCTTTATCTTTGATCCTTACGCTTTGAGGTAGGAAATGAAACAAAGCTATGCTACATGTTTCTGAAGGAGTTCTAAGGGAAGTTACCTTGATAAAGGTTAGGGCTGAAACACTCCATAAAAGTCTAAGAAAATACTCAAAAACATTGTGGTCAAAACGGATTGAAAGGTACGGAAGCATGTTGGATCCTTATTCTTTTTAATTATGAAAAACCTTGTCATGATAATTGTTCTTGATGTTTGATACTAGCAAACAAATTATTACACATGATTTCTATTTACTGCTATTCCATATATGTCGATATTAGTATCATCATAATTGTGCAAGATAACATGCTGCGTAATATCTCGATTTTGAATCGACAATATCCAACCACCCAAAATGGTATCAGAGCCTTGATAGAATTATAAAACATCGAGCTTACAGTCATAGAAACTACAGATGCTATAGATTTAGATATCAGAATATTAGATCCTATCGATGAAAATATTTTCGATAAATATTTTACTGAATTTGAAAATAGATATTCTTATGAATGGGATAACCAAGACATACCTATAAGATTTTATAATGATAATTATGTTGATAACTCAAATTGGGGATATAACATAGCTTAATAGAATTCCCATAAAGTTGTGTTTATTGTCAGATGTCTATGGAACATATAGATAGACTTGCTAGTCACCTACAAATTTGAAGAGAATCGTTAAGTAGAATAGATAAAATATTTGGTAGATTAGCTATAGCTAGAATGGATGCAAGTGTTCTAAGAAAAACAAGAAAATTATATGATGAAAGACATAAAAAAAGTAGATTATTTGGCTAAGATGAAGAGAAAAATGGAATCTGAACTACAAGAACATTATAATAAATATCATGAGTTGTGAAAAGTGCGATCGAATTTTGGCAGAAATAGATGGAATGGATTTTAAGGTTAAATGTTTAAAAGAACAAATTGATCATTATAAATTTCATTTAGATTATTCAAGAATAAATTATGCACATTTGATATCAATAAGAATTGTTCAAGAACTGTTAGAAGAAAGTATGATTCTGCATATGAGTGCTAGACAAGATCAAGTAAAGATTCATAAATCTTTAACAAAACATTATAGAGAAATTAATCTCCTCCTAGGAAAAGATAAAGAAGAATGTTCAGCCCAGCTGCTAAATGGAAAAGATAAAGGATAAAGCTCAACTAGAGTATAAAAATTTAGTAGAAAAGGAAAATCCTTTACCAATCAATAAAGGTCTAATTGAAATACAAAAAATGATAGAATATTTTGGGGAAAAGTTATTATATTAATTAGATAGTTAAAATTACTTTTAAAAGTAAAAGGTAAATCGAAAAAAATATCGAAACAAATGATAGCTTCACATATTAGTAAGCTAACTATACTAGAAGGGTATAAAGGAAACAACCTGAAATGGTAAATTCATATTTAGAATCAGAAAATCAAGATATAGATACTTTGATTACTCAAATCGGAGATTTAAATTTACTAGATAATAACTTTATCAATATTAAACTAGAGTAAGTTATAAAAACTGAATATAATCCAAATATTTCAGATGTACCAAGTACAAGTACAAATCCTGGATTTGATAAACCTACAAAAGGATATGCTGGAATCAGTCCATATACTAGACCAAGTTAAGATTGTACTCCATTAGGATTAATGAGGAATGAACCAATAAATCCTTTGGGAACTTACTTAAATCTTGATTGCATTAGCAATACTAAATAAGCTACAGATAAGTGGGAAACTACTTCAAGAATTGTTGTTTTAGTAAACAAGATGGATTATGCTACTGCTAGACATTTTTTGGAAAGAAGTCTAGTCAATGGTACGCTATGATTTTGGCAAAATTTAGATGATGCCACAAAAGCCCATATACTTGATACTGATGATAACATAGAAAATTTGATATCTCGAGCCATTGAAGCCTTAAGATTAGAATTTGTCGGAGAAGAAAGTTTTGTAAATGACCTTGGTATGATAAATAAATACATGATTGCTTTACTAAGATTACAATTATGTGATATTTGTGAGATAGACAAATATATTTGTGTTTTCCAAGATTGTTATTATCTTATTTGTAATCGTGTTGATCGGATGCAAAGTTATTTGTCATTATTTTTTTCTAAGATACATGACCATTTGGGTTAAAAGTTAATAGTTACTTATAATTCTGGTACGGCTGATACCTTAGCAAAAAGGATCATGAATTTAAAAGATAAGTTAATTGAATGGTGTGTGGATGTCATCTTAGCAAAGATACCCTGTGGATTAAAGAAAAGAATATCTTTATGTTGTGATAATCCTAAAATGCCTTTAATGATTGGATGTGATAGTCCATTTTATTATAACAACATAAAAATAAAATATAAAAAGAAAAAGAATTTTAAGAAATGATACTTTAAAAAGAGAAAGCCTAGATATTAAAAAAACGTGCATATAAAAAATCAATAAAACAAACATATAAAAGAAAGAAGAAGGTTACAAAACCAAGTGATTGTAAGTGCTCTTACTACCATGAGATTGGCCATTATGCCAATAGGTGCCCTAAAAAGTTTGATAAAAGTAAAAAGATTTTTGAAATAGATGAATATATCAACCATATGATTGAACAATGAGATTTTGTTCAAATTAATGAAGTTGAAGATATTGAGTATGAAGACAGCTTTTTTATTTTAACATATACAGAATATACATATTTTGATAATTAATGAGAATATTGAAGCATCCCGTTCATCTATAATAGATAACATAAAAGGACAACTAGGTAAATATAAACAAGATATATTAATAGATAAAAGAATATTAAAGCAAATTCAAAATGAAGTATTTTCATTATCAAATTATTCTAGATTTAAAGTAAATATGCTTGAAAATTTAGGTATTAAACCTAGAAAACATCTTTTGTTTTATGGATTAAACATGCAGGAATGGGCTTTAGATGTTACCCTTACAAGGAATAAGGTTATGATTCCTTTGTTATCTAAAAAAGATCTTCAAGATAAATTATAGAAAATCAAACCTGAGATTCGTGATGCCCTAGGATAGGTACACATAGATGCAATTCATATAATTCTTAAATCTACTTTTAAGGAAGGATTAGATACACCTATAGATTTAGCTGTCATTGATAGTAAGATATAGAATCGTGAAGAAGCTTACCTTGGAATTCTAAGGGGAAACCTACAACATAGAAAATTAAAGTTTATTGTATGCCCTAGAATTTTTTATCATTTACAAGATAAAGATTTTGATTAAACTTTAAGTTTACTTCAAGATTTTAAAAGAAAAAAAAAATCTTTTATCAGTCTAACCAACCTTATTCAATAACTTATATGATTTCGTATGCGATTTCTAATACTCATCATTCAAGTTATTTGTAATTAAAGATACAATAGATTTTCCATAACTATTTAATAAAGTAAGTCAGATACAATATCCTTGTTTACCTAAGATGCAAGAATTAGAAACAAATCCTTCTAATGTAGATTTACAACAAAAACCTTTCATATTATCAAATCAAGTACCACTTGGATTATCTTTTACATATACCGGTGTTTCTAGTATTCCATAACTAGAACAAATACTTCTAGATTTTCAGGCGTATCAGTTATTGAAAAAGATAAGGCTTTATGAAATTACAGGTGCGAATGGAAATTACATTAATAGTTTCTCTATGTACCAAATTACAAAGGAATAAATTGCAAGATACTCACCAATATACAAACTTTAATGGTGAAATACATGAGCTAGGTAACGCTATAGTAACTATACTTTGATTTAGTAATGAAACAATTGCTATTAGATTACTCATTGAAAATGAAGGTGTCAATGATACGTTAGAAATAATGTTAGGAAATTCTTTTTTTTTTTTTAAAGAAGGCTGAAGTCAATTTTTATTAATAATAAAGAAGAGAAAAATAGAAAGAAAGAAAGCCGTTATGCCTCTACTAGGTACAGATTTTTGAATATGAAGGGAGGGGATTTGCCATCTATCTAGGTTACATAAGTCTCTTACTTTAATAGGCAATTCTAGAAAGGATTCGAAAGATTGGGTCCCCTAAATATTGCACCCTAGATTTGCCAGATAATCCACTACTCGGTTAGCTTCCCAAAAGACATGTGTAAAAGTGCAAGAACAGAAGCTCTGCCGAATCAACTCTATTTTCCTAAAGATATTATGTGCTTTCAATGAGCTAGCTACCTTCCTTTGTAATTGATGGACCAGAAGCTGATTGTCAAACTGAATCACAATGATTTAAAGATGAAGACGCCAGCACCGTTTAAGCCCAAAATAAACGGCTTGAGTTTCTGCCTAGTGATTTGAAGAGTGGCCAATATTCTTTGAAAAGCCAAAGATGACGTGACCAATTGAGCTGCGTACAATTACTCCGATCCCTAAAAGGCCTAGATTTCCTTTGCTAGCACAATCAACATTAACCATAACCATATTAGATTTAATCCAAGTAACAAGAATGATTCGAGATGGCATGGGAACTTTCTAGCATACACAAGATTCGTGTATCTGCATGCCGTTCGGAAAACAAATTGGGTGAATCTAAGACCAATTAGTAGTAGCCTTAAGAATCCAATTCTTTTTTGGAAAAGGTAAAACCATATCAGATCACCTTTTATGGTTTAAAGACAACTTATAACGAAAAGTTGATATATATACCTCGATGACTAGTCCATATAGGATTTATATACCTATTAGACTTACCTATCCTGATTACGAAGCAAAATATTTTGCTGCATATGTTGATAGTGGTTCAAAATGTTGCTTAAGGTAGGAAGTATCCATCAAAGATTGTATTGTCATTCAACTTTTTATAGACGATCACCATTCTTGCCTTATTCCTGACTATTTCAGCATGATGTCTAATAATAAAAGTAGGAGAACTATGTGCAGATTTACTAGCACGAATTAACTTTAAATCTATAATTGTTGTATTTGTTTTAGAATTTCCTCTTAATCGGTGGGATTATATGTCATTGGGGGAATGCAGATTATCTTATCTTTATCTTTCATTTCTAATAAAGCTATTAACTGGTTTTTATTCCAAAATTGCAACAGATTTTCTGTATAGCAATGCTTTAACTTATTTACAATACATCCAATGGAGGCTTCTAGCTTATCTAACAACATTTTATACTATAAGAGCGGTGCTCCATTCGGAAAAATCGGGTTAGTAGTATAACCCAATCTGCCACGCTTGGCTGTGCGAGGGTGAAAAGGAATTAGATAAGACATAGTATAAGCATTTTTAAGGCATTTAACAGCTGTCACATGATGACAATAGGTCTTAAAAATAATTTGATATAAAGTAGTATCAAAGATAACTTTGTGGAATAATTGTAAGAAAGTATTCCCATGTAAAATATCTGTACCAATATTGTAGAAATAAAATGGTGGACACTTAATTAAAAAGGATCCAAGCAAAATAATAGGGTGTTCTATTCCTTTATCAATTTCAATGGTATGATTGGAAATATCTTTACCTTTTATGGTTTTTAGGGTCTGATGATATTAAGTAGGAAAACACTCAGGTCGACACAAGCAAGATCCTGAACTACTATCAATATATGCAGCAAAATATTTTGCTTTATAATCAGGATTGGTAAGTCCAATAGGTATATAAATACTATATGGACTAGTCATCGAGGTATATATATCAACTTTCTATTATAGGTTATCTTTAAACCATAAGAGATGACCTGATATGGTTTTACCTTTTCCAAAAAGGTATTGCCTAACATTATTTTTAATGTATTATTGACACCTTCATTTTCAATGAGTAATCTAATAGCAATTGTTTCATTACTAAATCGAAGTACAGTTTCTATAGCTTTATATATCTCATGTATTTCACTATTAAAGTTTGTATATCTTGCAATTTACTCTTTTGTAATTTGGTACATAGAGAACTACTACTAATGTAATTTTCGTTTGCACCTGTATCTATCAAAATATTTACTGGAGTAAATTGCATACCATCAAAGTATTCTCCTTTAATCTTATAATTTCTTAAAGCCTCATATTTTTTTAAAAACTGGTAGGCTTGAAAATCTAGAAGTATTTGTTCTTATTAATGGAATACTAGAAACTCCGTTATGAGTAAAAGATAATCTAGGTGGTACTTGATTAGATAATATCAAAGGGTTTGGTTGTAAATCTAGATTTAAAGGAATTGTTTCTACTTCCTGAATGTTAGGTAAACTAGGAAATTGTATCTGATTTACTTCATTAAATAGGTATGGAAAATCTATTGTATCTTTAATTACAAAATTCTTAGAATGATGAGTATTAGAAATCGCATACAAAATCATATAAGTTATTGAATAAGGTCAGTTAGACTGATAAAAGAATTCTTTTCTTTTAAAACATTGATGCAAAATTAATGTTTTATCAAAATCTTTATCTTGTAAATGATATGAAATTCTAGGGTATACAGTAAACTTTAATTTTCTACATCATAGGTTTCCCCTTAGAATTTCAAGGCAAGCTTTTTCATGATTTTGTATCCTATTATCAACGACAACTAAATCTATGGGTGTATATATTCCTACCATAAAAGTAGATTTAAGGATTATCTTAATTGCACCTATGTGTACCCCATCCTAGGGTATCATGAATCTCAGGTTTAATTTTCTAGGTTTAATACCTAATTTTTCATGCATATTTACTTTAAATCCAGAATAATTTGATAATGAAAATCACTCACTTTGGATTTGCTTTAATTTTCTTTTATCTATTAATACAACTTGTTTATATTCACCTAGTTTTTCTTCTATGTTAGCTATTATGGATGAACTGGAAGCTTCAATAATCTTATTCATTATCAAAAGATGTATATTCTGTATCTGTCACAAAAAAAAGGCTATCTTCAAACTCAATATCTATAAAAAAAAAAAAAAAAGGCTATCTTCAAACTCAATATCTATCACAAAAGTTTTGTAACCTTCTTCTTTCTTTTATGTGTTTTTTTCATCGGTTTTTTCTATCCACATTTTTTAATAATATCTAGCTTTTCTCTTTTTAAAGTATCGTTTCTTAAAATGCTTTTTCTTTTTATATTTCCTTTTTATCTTGTTATAATAAAAAAGACTATCACATCCTATCATTAAGGGCATTTTAGAATTATCACAACATAAAGATATTCTTTTCTTTAACCCACTAGTCATCTTTGCTAAGATGGAATCAGCATACCATTCACTTAACTTATCTTTTAAATGTGTTATCCTTTTTGCTAAGGTATAAGCTATACCAGGATTATCAGCATCTATTAACTTTTTACCCCAAGGATCAGGTATCTTAGAAAAGAATAATCGCAAATAATTTTACATCTGATCAACACGATATATAATAGTAAAAATATAATATGAATCTTGGAAAACACAAATATATTTGTCTATCTCACAAATATTACACATTTTTGGCAAGTCAAGTATTGCCGATTCAAAATCGAAATATCACGCAGCATGTTATCTTACAAAATTATGATAATACTAATATCAACAGATATAGAATAGCAGTAAATAGGGTGGTTGGATATTGCTGATTCAAAATTGAAATATTACGCAGAATGTTATCTTGCACAATTATGATAATACTAATATTGACAGATATAGAATAGTAGTAAATAAGCTGGTCACATATTGCCGATTCAAAATCAAAATATTACGGAGCATGTTATCTTGTACAATTGTGATAATACTAATATCGATAGATATAGAATAGCTATAAATTGAAATAATGCGTAAAAATTTGTTTGCTAGTAACAAACATCAAGAACAATTATCATAACAAGGTTTTTCGTAAGTAAAAAGAATAAGGGTCCAACATACTTTTGTACATTTCAATCCATTTTCATCACAATGTTTCTAGGTATTTTCTGAGACTTTTACCAAGCATTTTTTCCCAACCATTATCATGGTAACTTCCCTTAGAACTCCTTTAGAAACATGTGGCACAGCTTTTTTTTATTTACTACCTCTATGCGTAAGGATCAAAGATAAAGAACTAGTGGTTGATTATTCTTTCTAAAAAGGAAAAACACTGTAATGAGACAAGCTTAGCTATTTATACTAATTGAGAATGGATTTCAAATCCAGACTTCAAACTATTTGAATAACATTATTGATAGAGATAATTGAGCTACTTTATTAAAGGTTCACGGGAACCTTATCTTGTGACTTTAAGTTAATATCTACTTTTATCGCCATTGGCTTTATCATCTGCTTTAATCAATACCTCTTTAGTCGCTATCAGTGTTAGAAACACCTTTTAGTGCGAAAACTTTTCTTTTGAGTGGAGAACATGCTGGACTTGTTCCTTATAATGTTGTTGTAAGTGACAAAAACGTTCCTGGGCCCATGGGCTCGAACGAAGACTTCCATTATCGATCATTTTTATCTTCTGATTGGGATACTTCTCTGCAGCTACTAGAGTATGTTTTTCGGGTGCGATTAGCACGGATGAATACATTATTTTTCCTCCATAAGTGCGGAATCCTCTTTTGAAGCATGCTTCCATGCCTACATTGGCTACTTTCATGCTAAGAGCACGTCTATAGTGTACATCTAATTCTTTAAACTTGACAAAGTCTTTTTGAATATCTTGTGAAGAAAAGATAGAAAAAGCTTCTACTTTTCCTATTTGCATCATATGATAAGTAGGATATCTTTCTTACTAGTAGAAGTCTGGTCTAGCAGATAAAAACTTTAAAACCAGTGTATCTTTAGGAGTAAATGTTGGGTTATGAATATAGTAATCCTTAACCCCATCCTGCATCCACTGTAGTAGTAGACTAATATCTGGAAAATGAGGTAATCTCAGATATATGGTGTTTATTGCTTCAAAATCATACCAGTACCGAATCTCCTTTGGAGAAGAATCTTATAGGTAATTAATTCTGGGATAAATGCCAGAAAAATCGACATATCCTGAATCTATATTTCGGAGATAGTACAATTCTCTCAAAATCGATTACTAATGTTCCTTTGGTGGAACCATATCTACATTTCTCTTTTCATTAGAGAGTTCAATCCCTGTTTGGGGCCCTAGTGAATGATGGGTATCAACAGCTTTAGGATTGTCTCACTTGGAAGAGTGTTCCATATCATCAGAAGAATATGTATCAACTTTTTGAAATTCAATTTGTTGTAATAATTTCCTTATTCTTTTTTCTACATAAAAAAAGTTTCCTAATTTTTCTTGAATCAATGTGCACTCTAAGATAAGAAATTTTACTATTTCTTTTGAAGTGCTTGAAAAGTTAGCAATTTCAATAATTTCTGAAGTATTCTTTTCTATCGAATGTACTTGCTTTGCCATAGCGTCAATAGCCTCGATCAACTGTTTTGTAAATTCTGCCATCTCGAGTCCAAAAATCTGCTTAGATATTTTTATCAATTTTGATAATTTCAATATCAAATGAATATTCAGCTAATAATGTCTGCCATCGAATATATCATTTATACTTTGGTTTTGAAGGTAAGTTATTATGAATAAATTCTTTAACTTGAGTATTATCAGTGCATAAAAGAAATTACTTTGGTAATAAAAAGTAATACAATTTCTGACAACTTTTTATTACTACTAAAAGTTCTTTTTCATTGATATGATAGCATTGTTGGGTATCGTTAATGGTACCCGAACAATATCTACATAAAGATTCACCAATCTTTTCATGTTGAGAATTATAATCTATCTTTTTGCGTACTCCACTCCATCCATATTCCGATGCATCTCTTTCTAAAATCAACTCGTCTATATCTTTAGGAAACTTTAATTTAGGAAGATCCTAACATTTCTTTTTGATTTTTTTGAACTTGATCTTTTAAATATCGAGAAAATGCAAAGCTCCTATCTTTCTTTAATAATTCGTGAAATGGTTTTCTTAATACCACTTGATTATCAATAAAATCTGAGGTATAGTTAAGAATGTTGGATTGTATGCCCTATTAGACTAGGTTTCTGATGTAAAATCGAATATTTTAATAAAAGAATTTATTTTCAGAAATTATTTGTGAATTTATTTTTTGTTTGTGCACGATTTTTGTTTGGAACAGACCCATTGTGTTTAAATAAGTGATCCATGTTAATGGTGGTCTTTCACAGTAAGGTATGGATCATGGGTTATTTAACACATAAACATTTGTTCTTAGCCTATTGATGAGACTGGGAACCTCATCATGTTTAGGTTATTATGTTATGAATTCCAAATGGGGAATGGCTTACCTTTAGCTAGTGAGTAGTCCACTCACTTCATAACATAAGCGTATTTCGAATACGTAGAACAGGACCTGTAGTAGTGGTTTCTCAAAGTACTATATGGTAGAAACCTAGACTACTACCGCTACAGTATGGACTAGTACTCTACGACTTGAGTAGGAGTTGGTGGTCTGGCGAAGCTGGAAGCATATATTTTGATTTGCTATAGTTGAGGTTCTATCGTAGGGCCAATATACTTGCATGTTGGGTATGTGTGACTAGTTAGTTAAGACAGACTTATACAAGATAGTTTCTGCACTATATTGCCCCTTGTGGTTGTCCGAATGGTCTAAATTATCCAGGGCCCTGGGAAACATGACTTGGATGTTTGCTGTAGGGTAGCTCCCTTGGAAAGCGGAAACACTCTAGGAAGTCGTGGATCATTGGACTAGAAGCCTAAGGATGGTAGATGTCATTTAAGGGGATGTTAGTACACTTCTTCCTCTCTAAACGTACGACGATATGTAGAGGGGTATTTTAGTCATTTCACCTGTAGGTCGAAGACTTTGCGAATGCAACATTGTCCTTGGGGTTAATATTTTCTGATGGTGATATTAAGAAATATTTAAAATGTAAAATACAACTATTTATATAGCAGGGGTATTTTGGTCATTTTAGCAGCCAAGGCGATGTGTCTTTTTGGTCCTCGGGATAGCCCGTAAGTCCTAACTATTTTTGGGTTGAGGAATTGGTCTCAGTTGAAGAGGATTTTATTTTATTTTATTTTATTTTATTCAGGAAGTCTAATTTATTATTGGACTGGAATAAAATAAATAAATAAATAAAATAGGAGTTGAGAGAAATTAATTATCTAGTTTATTTGGTTAATTAATTATTCAGGGCCTAGGTCCAGTATGAATAATTAAGAAATTAACATGGGCTTAAACTAGGGGAAATAATTAATGTTTAATTATTTATTGGGTTATTTATATAGGCCCAAGAAATAAATAATTAAAGATTAATTATTATGGTTCATTTGGGCTCATTAATTATTTATTGGGTTACTTATGTAAGCCTAGGAAATAAATAATTAATATTTATTATTTTGGGCTTTTTGGGTCCAAGAAAAATAATAAATATTTATCTGGCTCAATAGCTTGGACTTTAGGGTTTTTTTTTTCCAGATATGGTTAAGAGGAGTTTAAGGTTAGGCCAAACTGATTTTCAGGATAACATCCGGGTGTTTTGAAATCCCGGGATATGTTTATCAGAGATTGGGAGACCTAGTTGAGGCTAACTGATAAACAACTCTTTGGAAAACAAAAAAACCCTAATTTTTTCAAGCCACACAAGACTCTCACGTCTCTCTCTAGCTCTCTCTCTCACGTTTCTTCTTCTTGGTTTCTCCTTGTTCTTTGCTAACCAATAGCGAGTGAACCAAGGAGAATTGAGACCGTTTCTCTTTCCCATTGTGTTCACCAACTAGAGGTTAGGCTGAGGAATATCCCGAGAGCTGGAAAGCTAAGCGTTAATGCAAACAAGGCGAAGTAGAAGGCTAGCGGGTGTTCAACGGGAAGCTCCTTCAAGTGTGCAAAGCGAGGCGATTCCAGCCGTTCAATCTGTTCCTACGCAACCTAGGAGGGTTAAGGAACGCAAAGGTATGATCTTCACGCTTCCGCATGGCCTTTATGGCTCGCGTTTATTTTTCTCCAGTTTTTTTTTTTTCGCTATAGAGCATGATTCCCCTGTTTCACGTTTTCCCTCAAAGAATTCCAAGAAAATTTTTTACTTGTTTTTTATTGAATAACTTATCAAGAAATCTAGAAATCTTTTCTAAAATATAGCTTTGTAACTGAATTCCAGTACCATCTATTTACATTCCTAGGAATTCTATTTCCTTTTGCACAACTTTCGTTTTTTTCTCAGACAAAGCTAATCTATGTTCTACACATAAATTTGCAAAAATATCTCAATGTTTTAGATGCTCAGGAACTAAATCAGAAAGAATGAAAATATCATCTATATAAACAAAAATAAAACTATAAGCTCTAAAGATATTATCCATTTTTTGATGAAATATCAGTGGGGCGTTCTTTAAACCAAAAGGCATAACTAACCATTCATACTAACCTTGTGGAGTTTAGAATATGGCATAATGAATACCATCTAAATGCATTTTTATTTGGAAAAATCCACTCTTACAATTGAATTTCGAAAAGACCTTCTTGTTGCTGGTCCAGTTAATCAAGCTTTCCTTATAAGGTTGGAAGTAGCCATCAAATACTGCATTATCATTCAAATTTTTATCATTGATCATCATTCTTGCCTTGTTCTTGACTATCTCACCATGATTCCTAACAATAAAAGTAGGAGAACTATGTGCAAATTTACTAGCACGAATCAACTTTAAATATAATAATTCTTGTATTTGTTTTCGCATTTCTTTCGATCGGTGGGATTATATGTCATTGGGGGAATGCAAATTATCTTATCTTTATCTTGCATTTCTAATGAAGTAATAAACTGGTTTTTGTTCCAGAATTGCAATAGGTTTTTTGTATAGCAATGTTTTAACTTATTTACAATATATTCTCTGGAGGCTTCTAGCTTATCTAACAACATTTTATACTGTAATAGGGGTGTTACTTTTGGAAAAATCGGGTTAGTAGTATAACCCAATCTACCACGCTGGGTTGTGCGAGGGTGAAGAGGAATTGGATAAGACTTAGCATAAGCATTTTTAAGGCATTTGATAGCTATCAAATGATGACAAGGGGTCTTAAAAATAATTGGATGTAAAGTAGTATCAAAGATAACTTTGTGGAATAATTGTAAGAAATTATTTCCAAGTAAAATATATGTACCTGTATTATAGAAATAAAACTGTAACGTCCCTCACTTGGACACTTTTACTGGTGACTAGATTATATAGAATAAGTATTTGTATAAGGATCAAAACAAGAAATGATCAGTTTAATGAACTGAACGTTTTGGTGTAATAAAATTCTTCAGGGGCATTGAAGGAATGTTGAAAGTGAATAGTTGAAAACAGAGCAAGGATTTATGTTCAGAGAGACACCATTATGTTCAATTCAACGCATGGATCAAGATGGTAAAATAAAAATTTTTTCCTAATCAAGATTGATAACGCATTGAATGAATTATATTTCTGAGGAAATATAATTATTTTTGAAGAAAAATAAAAAAAAATGAATGAAAAGAAAACAAGTGCCGCGATTTAATTGGTTAAGGAAGCTAGGTGGCATTTACATTTAAAGGATAAGAGAAATGTTGCGATGTTATTGGTTGTTTAAAATCATAGTCATTATGATATGCCATCTAAATGGACACCTCATCACCATGTGGACCAATGAAAACTGCACCAAGTGTTGTTCTATGATTGGTTGCATGAAAATCATGGAAGAATTTTCAAATAATTCTTAAGATGGACACCTAAGCTAGCAACATGGACCAATCACAAGCCACCTAGCCATCTAAAGCCATTTAATGCTAGGCTGACCACAAGACCAAAATTGCTATAAATAGCCAAAGAATGGCCGGTTGGGAAGGCTTTGGACAGCCAAAAAAACGGCAGCAACAAGAAGGAAGAAGGAAGAGAAAATAGAAAGAAAATATAGAGAGAGAAAGAGAGAGAGAGAGAGAGAGAGAGAGAGAGAGAACAAGAAGAACAAGAGAGAGAAAAGAAAAAAGAGAAAACAAAGAAGCTTGGGCTATTTTAGCTCCCAAAAATAGCAAACAGAAGGTAAAGATCTACCTTTCTTGAATTAAATTTGTTATGTGATTCATTGGGATTATTTTGGTATGAATATTACAAGAAGTTATGTATGAATTATGGAAACTAGCTAAGTGAAGTTGTATGAAAGCTGTTTTTGTGTGACAGATTGGATTGGTAGCTTGTGGTTGCATCCTATGTACTGATTTGCGGTGGTTTGAAGGTGTTTTAATGGATTACTTATGGTTGTATATTGTTATTTAATTGGAAGAATGAATTGAACATGGAAAATAGCATAGGTGTTGAGAGAATTGTGATGTTATGGGATATATGTAAGATTGCCAGTTTTGTTATTGTTTTATGATGAAAGAACTGATTTGGTTAACGCTGAAAATCAGCAGATTCAAGGATGACAAAAGAGGAAATGAGGTAAATAAAAAGTTATTCATGTGTTAGAATTAAAAAGGAATGAAGGAATAATGGAATTTATTAAGAAAAATGGATGAACCATTGAAAAATACCGGACTGCTTTTTTCCAGCAGTTCTGTAACAGTTCTGGGCATGTTAAAAACAGCTTATAGCCTTGTAGCTAATGATCATAGGAGCAGTTTGGTTAAAGTTTGAGGTTAATCAGATTTATGGATCGAAAGTTATGGTAAAAATAGATAAATGTGCCAAATCAGTGACAGGATTTAACAACTAGAAATTTGTGTTCAAAACTGAATAAAATGAACAAGAGAACTAGTATTCCATGAGTTGGAAATTCTAAAATATTGTCTTGAGGTTATTTTAAAACTAGTTTGACGTCATTTGGACTTGTGGATTGAAAGTTATGAGCAAAACAAGATAATGTGCCAAAGCTGGAAATTACAGAATTTTAATTAAAGAACAAATAAATTCATGAAGTGATTTTATTTATGTTCATGGATGAATGAGAAGTTAATTGGGTATGTGAAGACCTTATATTCTTGACAAAAAGAGGAAATAAGGAAACAGATTACAAGAGTGCAAGGATTATATTTTATTTCAAGTACGGAATGAAATAGGAAATGATGTGATATCCTTAGATGACCATTCATTTGACCATATGTATAGTGTCGTCGACATGCATAGAATGCTACTTGTGACGACCTAGTGAATATTTGTCTTGCTTAGCAATAAACGATTCGAGGTGAGTCCTTTTATTTCTAAAATCTTTTTCACTGAGTGTTTTTCTGATATCACTAAGTGTTTCTCTGATATATCATAATGTGAGCTTTTATGATTAAAGCTTCATGCTTTTTGAGTTTAAAATATATATGCTGGATGTTTTTCATCGCATATACATGGAAATGTTTTATTCACTATCATGAATATGTTCATTATTTGGACGTTTTCTTTCAAATTGATACAAAGATTTATGACAAATTCCATAATGCTTTCTAAGTACTTTGTGCATTATATGAAAGACATGTCACTTTCTATGTCAACAAAGTTTGGAGATTGTTATAAGAAATATGAGGAACATTTGGAAAATGATATTTTGGTTGCAAAAATGATTTTCATATGCTTGGATATGAGCTTATGTTATGAGAAAAGAATATTGTCGATATTTGAGTACTTAAGAAGGACTCTGCAGTTATACTAACTTACGTGGGTTTGAGAACGCGATCTGATTAGTGCACACCTTCAGACTGTGATCTCTTATTTCATGGGGTGTCAGTATTTAATATTTAGTCATCCTTAGCTAGTACCCGTTATCCAAAGTGGAAACGGAGGGATGGGGCATAGGACACCAATGTCAGTGTGACAAATAAAGGTGGTAGGATTATAAATCTTATTCGGGTCATTGTGAGGAAATAATAGCAGTAGGATGATATATCTGTTAGATTTCGATCATGCAAACTATTTGACATGCAATGAAAAAATAAAACGAAATCCACGCAATGGATCACTCGTATGTAATTAAACGGATCATGAGAAGGAAAGAAAAATTAATTACCTTAAAAACGCAACTTTTAAAAATTTTTCTTTCATGCAAATCCCCTTTAAAACTAGATCCAATCGATCCACCAAATTCCAAGGATAGGAATTTCTCTAATATTGATCCCCACGAAGAACGTACTCAAAACCACCAAAATCTATACTAGTAGAATAATTCTTGGTAGCCTTATGATTAATTTAATTTGGAAGAAATTATTTTCTTTTCTTTCAAAAAGAAAAGAACAAAAACCTTATGTGCGTATTGTATTTTTATCTTCTCTACAATGGCTAGTTTTTTTTTTTTTTTTCCTTATTATTATGTAGAGAACAAATTCTCTATATATATGTATAGGAAACTAATTATCGTTTCCTGAACAACCGCCACAAGAAGATAAAAAAGAAGCACTGTACAGATTTTTTATTCTTCTTAGGAAACAAATATTTTTTTTTCCTCTTTTCAATTATGGGCTTGGAAATTTCAAGAAATTGTAATTAGGCCCTATGAATTATAACAAGTTTATAATTCACCTATAGAGATTTAATAATTGTAATTCAACCCTAAATAATTATAACACTTTATAATTAGCCCATAATAATTATTTCTTCTCACAAATTAACCCTATAATGTTATCAAATAATATTTTTAGTACCAATTCCTCTATTATGTGTGACCTATTAGGTTTTCTAGTCATTTGGTAACTAATATGAATTAATTCTAATATAATAGAATTAATAATCCTTTTAATAATTAGAATTAATTTATTAATTCTAATTAGGATTAAACTTATTAAAACTCTAATTAATAAATCCATATTTCGCAGTTCATGAGCAGTATCTAGTAATACATCATGACCACCCAAAAATCTAGAAAGTCAAGTGGCTTAACATGAACCTTTCAATAGCAAAATGTTAGAGCAATAAACTCCTTTCACCATATAACATCTCATTCGATTTAGAATATGGAATTAGTGCCAACTCCCTACAGAATATTAATTAATTCTAGACCGAATATTTTAATACCTGTTTCCAGAATCCATTACTCATTATATGGATCAATTGGAACTATTTCCAATACATAATCGCCTTAGCCAAAGACTTCTTGAGTAATGATTCCTACAAGTTGCCTTGAGATATTTGCTTTTACTATTAGGAGTGGTGAATCCTTTGTTGACCCTCTCAACTCCTTTCGTTTCCTTTACATTGTACCTAATGTCCATCCCATAGGCGGTCTTGTATGACTCCAGATATTGGAATCAAAGTACAACACTTAGCAAACATAGTACCTTGGAGTTCCCAAGTCTAAAGATACTTGCACATTTGTTATAACGAGATTCTATCACTAGCACTAAATAGTTATCTATGTAATTATCTCATAGTTAGGTCATCCAATGTACTTGTTCAAATAACAAGCATCCACATATTAACTTTGAGTATCACAATACTCACGGATGTGAGAACCACCGCCTAATCAAATCAGGCAGCATAACACGTGCTAGTCTTAACGCATTAATGATGTCATATCTCATTAATACTATGACTCTGGATAATTTAAGTAAGAACACTATCCAGTGTAGTAGGAACCTCACATCATGATCTCTATCATGATTTTCTTAATGCAGTGTTGTACTTGGGACTTTATCTAAAAGTTATATTCACACAAAATAAACTGAAAGATAAATAATTCCTTGTATTATTAATTAAATGTGTCATATATAAAATACAAGTGATTGCCTCTAGGGAATATCACTAACAATATCATATCTGGAACATTGTGTCAAAATAAAGGCGGTAGAATTATAAATCCTATTTGGGTCATTGTGACCAAATACGGGCGATAGGACTACAAATCCTATCCCGATCATTGTGACCAATATTTTATAAATGGGGTGTGATCCCATTTTATTTAAAAGGGGTAATAGTCTTCAAAAAGCATATGTTTCTCCAAATATGCATGAATGCTTTGACAATAGTTAACAAGGTTTTCACCTGCAATGTTTAAAAAGTTATTCTTCGATAGAAAGATATAGTAAAATTCTTTTATGTGTTTTTAAAGGAAATACACTAGCACCCACGGGACTCACTGAGTGTTTTTGCACTCACACATTTTCCTATATGTTTTTAGACTCCATTGAACAGGATGGTTCTTAGAGTGCGTAGCGGAAACATGATAGAGAAGAAGTTATTATTGGTTTGTCTTGATGAGGATATATTGTAAAAGACCTGACATCTAATTTCAAGTTTTCATGAATGAATTTCATGTTCATTTAAGGTTTTAGAATATTTTTGGTATGTATTAACTTAGTAATTGTTATAAAAACTCCCTGTCTAGGAGATCAGACAGAGTGACATCTCACGAAGTCAAGGCCCACTAAGACATGGATATGTGGGGTTTCACAATTGGTATCAAGGCCTAGATTTAGGCATTCCCATAGCTTATTGGGTTAGATATGGCCTAGTAGCCAGTTAAGTTATGTAATCTGGAACTATTAGATTTGGATAAAATTGATCTTTAGAAATCAGAGGATGTTTAATGTGGATTTGATTCTCAATAGCAGAGTTGATAGTAATGAAAGTATAAAACCCTGGGGAGTCAGATGTAGAGATAGGTATGATATTTGAATATGAGGTACCCAAGTTGGTTATAATCCCTTTCACTGAGTCGGAAGAAGAGATAGTCGATATAGTTATGACATCTTTGATCAAGTTTAATGGAGAAGCTATTGAAGGTGATATAATAACAAATTATGTCACAAGGGGTGACCCAAACTCTACTGATAGTGTAAAAATTATGGTCTGGAAATCCTTAGATCGGATATACCCAAGTACTATTTTGTATACTCTAACTTTGGACCCCAGTTTCTGGGACCAGTAGTAATGATGAATAGAGGACTTTGTGCACTCGAAGGTTTGGTATGCATACAATACAATTGTAATAATAGATATAACTAGTAGCTAAGGATATGTGCACTGGTATAATGCGCTTGCATAAAATTTTGTGTACTGAAAACCAAATTTTCTGGAAAATACAAAAGGGTGCAATTATACCAACACTAATGCATCATATTCCATTTGAACTTCAAAGTTAAGCATACCTGGGAAAGAGAAGTACTGTGATAGGTGATCCCTGGGAAGTGACATTAAAAGTTGGAGGAGAAGATTTAGAGGAATTTATACAAAGAAATAAAAAAGGAATTCTATTATTTTGACTCTAAAAGACTTGGAGGACCTAGTCGACAGAAGAAAAGAAATTTTCAAAAAGAGAGCTACTGAAGAAAAGTAAGTCATTCATTGATAAGTATGAGAAGAGAAGCATATATAAAACCATAAATTACCCTACCCAGATGATCTATAGGATGAGTGAATTCAAACATAAATTATATAGGATCACGATCGGGACTTGTAAGGGATAATCAAGGCACAGTCTTAACTTCTAAATCAAGAGCAAATAAACTATCAGTAAAAGCACAAGTGGTCGTTTTGGATAAAATGGATCTTAGAATGGTAACAAACAATAGTGATTGTAGAAGGTAAAGTCTTATTGATGGCAAGAAGGCTAAGATTCTAATAAATCCAACTTCTCTTCATATTGCTTATCTTTTTGTTCAAGGTAAGGATTAAAGATAGAGAAGATCCCTATGAACTGGGAATTAGCACTCTTTGAGGGGAAACAGATGAATAGGGATAAGAAGTGTCTAGAGCATGACGTATTGGTAAAAGATATGGCTCTGAATGAAAATTTCATATGTGTACTTATAGATGACTATGATACTATACTCGTCAGGGCTTGGTTATTGCAATATCATGCCCAAAATGATTATAGAAACAAATTGATACATCTTTGTGAACTAAGCAGTGATGTATTGGAATTCTGGAGAGGAAATAAAGTAAGAAAGTAGGATTACCTTATATCTAAATTACGACTTAAAAATTGTTATAAGGGTTACTCCAGAAAGAGAAGTTACAATTACTATTAATTCAGCACTAGTTATAGAACCAATTGCAGGAACCTCTATAGAATGGTACCAACAGAGTTGAAAGAATTTAAGAACAGTGGCATGAATTATTAAAAATAAGGGTTTGTGCGATCTAGTACACCTCCTTGTGGAACACCTATGTTGTTTGTCAAAAAGAAGGATAGAGTATTAAAGATGTGTATAGATATCATGAGTTAAATATGGTGATAGTAAAGAATAAATATCCTTTGCCTATGGTGAATGAATTATTTGATCAATTTCAAGGAGCAAGATGTTTTCTAAATTAGGCTAAAGGTAAGGATATTACCTAGTGCAGATTTAGGAAAAGGATATTCCAGAAACTGCGTTTAATACATAATACGGGCATATTTAGTTTGCAGTGATGCTATTTTGTGTTACCAATGCCCCTATTCCATTCATGGATTGGATGCACTTTGTGTTTCAACCATATTTGGATAATCTTACCATTTCCTTTTAGATGATATCTTAGTCTATTTTGTAAGTCCTCAGGAACATAAAGTATACCTTCAATAAATGTTGGAAAAATTGCAGGAGGCTAAGTTATACGGAATATGAGTTTTGGTTAACTAAAATAGAATTTTTGAAGCATGTGATATCTAAGGAAGGAATCACAGTAAATCTTGTGAAGGTTGAGGAGTGATGAATTAGAAACTCCCTGAGACTCGAACAGAGTACGCAGAAAGTTCTCTATGTAAAAGTGTGAAAGGAGTTTCCCGGAATTGAAGCGAAGATAAGTCTTAGAATTTCCCATGATGGATAAACCATATAAGATATACCCTAACACCCTTAAGTAAAGATTAAGAGGAGTATTGATGTAAGAAAAGAGGGTAAGAGCGTATATCTCAAGAAAACTAAAACCTCATGAAAGAACACAAAAGATGTTAGAGAAAGAAGCAAATAAGGAGAAAGAAGAAAATCCCAAGTAAATGATGTCAGAATCCTTCAAGGCCAGTATTGGATTCCAAGACCGGTCGCCATGGAACAAGGTATTTTAGCAAGGTATATCGAAGTAAGTATACAACCCACCTGGAGACGGTTAAGATGTATCATGACTTAAAATGACATTACTAGTGGATTGAAATGACATCTCTCAATTTGTACCTCACGTATCAACAAGTAAAAGATGATTAGTAACGATATGGAGGGTTATTACAACTGTTGCCCATACTATCGTAGAAGTGAGATGAAATTTTCATGGATTTCAAAACGGAATTACCTTGATAGTAGGGTTAAGAGATAACATTTGCATTGTCGTGGATTAATAATTTGGCATATATGAAGTTTGCATACAATAATAGTTATCAAACGGCAATTGGAATGGCCCCATTCGAAGCTTTATATTGAAGAAAATGCCAATCACTGCTATATTGGGAAGAAATTAATACCTCTGTATATTGGACCTTTTCCAATTGTGGAATAGATTGGAAGTGTAGCATATCCATAGAAATTCTCTACAAAACTACATGAAAATTTGAATTTCGAGGACAAAATTCCTTAAAGGAGGAGAGATTGAAACATCCCTCCCTTGTACACTTTGATTGGTGACTACTGTATATAAATTAAGTATTTGCATGAAGGTTCAGAACAAGAAATGATCAGTTTAATGAACTGAACGTTTTTGTGTAATAAAATTCTTTAGGGGTATTGATGGAATTTTGAATGCGAATAGCGGAAAACTGAGCAAGGATTTAGGTGTTGAGAGACACCGTTATGTTCAATTCAACGCATGGATAAAGATGGTAAAATAAAAGTTTTTCCTAATTAGCATTGATAACATGTTGAATGAATTATATTTCTGAGGAAATATAATTAGTTCTGAAGAAAAATAAAGAAAAAAATGAAAAGAAAACAAGTGCCGTGATTTAATTGGTTAAGGAAGCTAGGTGGCATTTACATTTAAAGGATAAGATCATTGTTGATATGTTATTGGTTGTTTAAAAGTTTAGTCATTATTATATGCCAACTAATGGACACCTCATCACCATGTGAACCAATGAAAACTCACCAAGTGTTGTTCTATAATTGGTTGCATGAAAATCATGCAAGAATTTCCAAAGAAATCTTGAGATTTCTATGGACACCAAAGCTAGCAACATAGACCAATCACAAGCCACCAAGGCATCTAAACCCATTTAATGCTAGGTTGACCACAAGACCAAAATTGCTATAAATAGCCATGGAATGGCCGGTTGGGAAGGCTTTGGACAGCCAAAAAAATTGGCAGCAACAAGAAGAAAAAAGGAAGAGAGAATAGAAAGAAAATAGAAAGAAGAGAGAGAGGAGGGGAGAGAGAGAGAGAAAATCGAGAAGAACAAGAAAGAGAAAGAGAAAAGAGAAAACAAAGAAGCTTGTGTTGGATATCTCATGCATATCATATATGGTGCAGCGGAAAAATAAGAACAAGATACCATCCCAGAAACTGCATATGTGTGGAAAACAAGACATATAGAGAGCAAAGGTAACAACTTTACCTTTCTATGAGCATCTAAAAAATAAAATTTGTTCTTCTTCAAGTCGAGGCGTGATCCAGCAATCCTTTTGATCAAACACCACGAGAGTTGAATATCCAACCACTATAATCACAGTATGCGATTATCTCTAACAGAAATCCACACGGAGGATCACACTCAAGCGCCAAGATATTTATGTGCTAGAATAAACCAAAGTGGCAGCTAGGGCCCTTCTTGTTTTTTTAGGAAAAATGAGATAGAAAGAAGAGAGAATCGTGAGTACTCGAGGTTTTGGAGTTCTTTCCATTTTTTTTTCACCTTAACCCTAGGTTTCGTGCATATCACTTATATGTCACGAAAAATCACTAAAAACTAAGAATTCTAAAACAATTAAAATTCCCTAATTGTAATTGGAAATATCAAGTTCTCACAATTATAATTTGAACTATAAATTATAACTAATTATGATTTGGCCACAACAACTTCTCTTTTTCATAATAAACCCCACTATAGTATCAAATAACATATTGAGTATATAACCTATACTGTGTGTGGCCTATTAGGTTTCCTAGTCAATTGGTAGCGAATATAAATCAATCCAAACGTCTTTGAGATTAATAATCAATAATTAATTAGAATTAATCATATCAATTCTAATCAGGATTTGTTTATTAATTCATCAATTAATAAACCCATATTTACAGATCATGAGCGGTATCTAGCAACACATCATGACCACCCAAGAGTCCAGAAAGTTAAGTGGCTTGACATGAACCCTTCAATAACAAATTGCAGTGCAATTAACTCCTTTCACCATACATTATTTCATTCGGTCTGGAATGCAGAATTAGTGCCAACTCCCTCTAGAATATATATTAATTCTAGCCCGAATATAATAGTACTTGTATTAGGAACCTACTACTCTAGATGTGCATCAATTGAAACTATTTTCAATACACAGTCACCTTGACCAAGGACTTCTCGAGTAGTAATTTCTACAAGTGGTCGTGAGATATTCACCCCTGCTATTGGGAATGGTGAATCCATTATTGACCCTCTTAACTACTTTCGTATACCTCACATTGTACCAAATATCCATCCCATAGGCGGCCCTCAATCTAGCTCCAAAGATTAGAATCAAAGCACAATGCTCAGTAAATAAAGTACCTTGAAGATCTCAAGTCTAAGAATACTTGCATATTTGCTATATTGAGATTATATCACTGGCACTAAATAGTTATCCGTGTGATTATCTCATAGCTAGGTCATCCAATGAACTTGTTCCATTAACAAGCAATCACATGTTAACTTTGAGTATCTCAATACTCACGGATATGAGAACCACCGCCTGATCAAATCAGGAAGTCTAACATATGCTAGTCTTAACGCATTAATGAGGTCCAGTCTTATTAATACTACGACTAGGGACTATTTAAGTACTAACACTATACAGTGTAGTAGGAATCTCATATCATTATCTCTATCATGATTTTCTTAACACAGTGTTGTACAAGGAACTTTATCTAATAGTTATATTACACAAAAGAAACTATAAGATAAGTAATTCCTTTTATTAAAATAAAATATGTCATATACAACATACAAGTGATTGCCTCTAGGGCATAACACTAACAACTTGGCCTATTTGAGCTCCCAAAAATAGTAAATAGAAGGTAAAGATATACCTTTCTTGAATTAAAGTTGTTATGTGATTTATGGGGATTATTTTGATATGAATATTACAAGAAGTTATGTATGAATTATGGAAACTAGCTAAGTAAAGTTGTATGAAAGCTGTTTTTGGGTGATGGACTGGATTGGTAGCTTATGGTTGTGTCCTATGTACTGATTCGGGGTGGTTTGAAGGTGTTTTAATGGATTACTTATTGTTGTATATTGTTATTTAATTTGAGGAAAGAATTGAACCTAGAAAATAGCATAGGTTTTGAGAAAATTGTGATGTTATAGGATATATGTAAGACTGCCGGTTTTGTTGTTGTTTTATGATGAAAGTACTGCTTTGGTTAAAGCTGAAAATTAGCGAATAAAAAGATGAAAAAAGAGGAAATGAGGTGAATAAAAGGTTATTCATGTGTTAGAATGAAAAGGGAATGAAGGAATAATGGAATTTATCAAGAAAATGGATAAACCATAGAAAAATACTGGACTGTTTTGTACCAGTAGTTCTATAACATTTCTGTACATGTCAAAAAAAGCTTATAGCCTTGTAACTAATGATCATAGGAGTGTTTTGGCACAAGTTTGAGGTTAATTGAATTTACAGATAAAAAATTATGGTAAAAATAGAAAAAGGTGCCAAATCAGTGACGGGATTTAACTATTGGAACTATGTGTTCAAAACTGAATAAAATGAACAAGAGAAATTGTATTCCATGAGTTGGAAATTGTTAAAGAATGTCTTGAGGTTATTTTAAAACTAGTTTGACATCATTTGGACAGGTGGATTGAAAGTGATGAGCAAAATAAGATGATGTGCCAAAGCTGAAAATTACAGAATTTTCATTAAAGAACAAAATAAATTCATGAAGTGATTTTATTTATGTTCATGGATGAATGAGAAGTTAATTGGGTATATGAAGACCTTATATTCTTGAGGAAAAGAGGAAATAAGGAAATAGATTACAAGTATGCAAGGATTATATTTCATTTCAAGTACGGAATGAAATAGGAAATGAAGTGATATCCTTAGATGACCATATATTTGGCCATATGTACATTGTCATCGACAAGCATAGAATGCTACTTGACTTATGAATGGTTATTATTGCAGGCCATTCATTGTAAAACACAGGTGACGACCTATCGAATATTTGTCTTGCTCATCAATAAGCGATTCGAGGTGAGTCCTTTTATTTCTAAAACCGTCTTCACTAAGTGTTTTTCTAATAAAGAAAAATATTTTTCTGATATCGCCAAGTGTTTCTCTGATATATCATAATGTGAGCTTTTATGCTTAAAGCTTCATGCTTTCTAAGTTTACTTAAAATATATATGTTAAATATTTTCCATTACATATACATGGAAAAGTTTTATTCACTATCATAAATAAGTTCATGATTTATACGCTTTCTTTCAAAATGATAGAAGATTTATGATACATGACGAAATGCTTTCAAAGCACCTTGTGCATTATATGAAAGACATGTCACTTTCTATGTCAATATTGTTTGGAGATGGTTATAAGAAATATGAGGAACATTTGGAAAATGATATTTTGGCCCTTAAAATCATTTTCATATGCTTGGATATGAGCTTGTGTTATGAGAAAAGAATAATATGGATCCTTGAGTACTCAAGAAGGACTATACACTTATACTAACTTACGTGGGTTTGAGAACGCAATTTGGTTGGTGCGCACCTCCAGACTGTGATCTCTTATTTCTTGGGGTGTTAGTATTTGGTGTTTAGTCATCTTAATTAGCATCCATTACCCAAAGTGGAAATGGAGGGATGGGCATGGGACACCCGAGTTAGTGTGACAAATAAAGGCAATAGGATTATAAATCCTATTCTGGTCATTGTGACCAAATAACGACAGTAGGATAATATATCCTATCTGGGTCATTATGACCAAATAAAGGCAGTAGGATTATAAATCCTATTTGGGTCATTGTGATCAAATAAAGGCGATATGACTACAAATCCTATCGAAGTCATTATGACCAATATTTTATAGATGGGAGGTGATCCTATTTTTTAAAAAATGGGCAATAGTCTTCAAAAAGCATGTGTTTTTCACTTGCAATGTTTAAAAAGTTATACTTTGGTAGAAAGATACAATAAAATTCTTTTATGTGTTTTTGATGGAAAAACACTAGCACTCACGAGACAAATTGAGTGTTTTTGCACTGGTACATTTTCCTATATGTTTTTAGGCTCCATTGAATAAGATGGTGCTTAGAATGTGTAGCATAAGCTTGATGGAGAAGAAGTAGTTATTATTGGTTTTTCTTGATGAGGATATATTGTAAAAGACTTGACATGTAATTTCAAACTTTCATGAAATGAATTTCATATTCATTTAACGTTTTAGAATATTTCCATTGTGTATTAACTTAGTAATTGCTATAAAGACCCCTTGTTTGGGAGATCAGACAGGGTGAAACCCTACGCAGTCAAGGCCTACTACGACATGGATATGTGGCAAAATTAGAATGCGTTCTATTCCTTTATCAATTTCAATGGAATGATTGGAAATATCTTTACCTATTATGGTTTTTAGGGTCTAATGTTATTGAGTGGGAAAACACTCAAATCGACACAAGCAAGATCTTGAACCATATCAACATATACAGCAAAATATTCTGCTTTATAATCAGGATAGGTAAGTCCAATGGGTATATAAATACTATATGGACTAGTGATTGAGGTATATATATCAACTTTCCATTATAGGTTATTTTTAAACCATAAGAGGTGAACTTGTAACACCCCACATTTCTTTTCTTGACGCAGTGGGCCAGGCTCAGGTGGGATACCACCCCGTCCGACTCCTCAGAGTAAGGGTCTTTATAACAATTTAAACTTAAAGCAAGCGATGAAGTCGAAACTTAAGTAAATATATGAAACATGCTATTTATTTATATAAATATATGAGTCACGATAGGTACATTATCATAGCTTCCAAAATACATAAGCTAAAACATCTCATAGTCTATGTACAATGATAACTCCAAAAGAATTGCTATCCAGTGCTACAGAAGAAGTCCTGGAATACCGTCGTTATTCTTCAACTCCAATCCCTAAAATAGAAAAGACAAATACACGTATGAGTGGTATACTCAGTGAGTCCCGTGTGTGCTAGTGTTTTGCTCAGAAGAGAGATGATTTTCAATTTCTTTACTGAAATAAATTTCACAACAGCGAAATAGCAGTAATTGGTAAATTTAGGATCAAGTTATCATGTACATTTGAAAAACAATGATTTCCAAACATATGACCCCTAATTTTAATATATGCGGGTTCTTCCCCTTTTAGAAGTGCGACCCGCGTGCAAAGTTCAAGGAACTTCGCCTTTGGCTGCATAGTTTCTAGTGCCAGGGACTGTGCCTTACAGCACGTCACCCGTGTCAGGCCGAAAGGGTGAGCAGCGTACAAATGTATCCCACCATGTACTTAGGGATCTTTTACTTGCCTCCATCAGCCAGGGGTCCCAATCTTGATGTCAATCACCATCGTGGTGGCAAGGAATCAAATGCCCCAAACATCCCATCCTTATTCCAACGAATGACTAAAAAACAACAAGCGTTCACAAACGCATTCACAAACACGGCAATTGCCAAGCACAAACGGCTAGCCAGAATGACTCATCTCAATGTCCTGTCGCCCTGTCTAGCGTAAGACAATCCCCAGAACTAGCCAGGTTACTTGGAGTCGTCTACCTCTAACATGGGCTAGTACAAAGATCAAAGTCCTTGCTGAGTACTCAACGCAACAATACCAACCCCATCTGACTGATCAGGCCAGAGGGTTATCTGATCCCGCAGGATCTTCAATCAAAACATTTTGGGGCCAAAACAACATTTTCCAAAATCATGTAGAAAACCAGACAAAAAGTTTTACTCACACATCAAAACGTGTTTCCAAGAGCAACTGGGTTATTTTCCCCATACTTGATCACAAAAGTCATTTCCCAAGGGCATTTGGGTCATTTCACCCATGCCCAAATCCAAAAGACTTTTTGACGGTATCCGGGTCATTTTATCCTTACCCGATTTGAGAAATATTCACAAAAGTTCCAATAAAGATATTTCGGTCATTTACCGAATACCCAAGTTCCAAAAGTTTCATAAATCATTCCAATAAGGATATCTGGCCAAAACAACATTTTCCAAAATCATGTAGAAAACCAGACAAAAAGTTTTACTCACACATCAAAACGTGTTTCCAAGAGCAACTGGGTTATTTTCCCCATACTTGATCACAAAAGTCATTTCCCAAGGGCATTTGGGTCATTTCACCCATGCCCAAATCCAAAAGACTTTTTGACGGTATCCGGGTCATTTTATCCTTACCCGGTTTGAGAAATATTCACAAAAGTTCCAATAAAGATATTTCGGTCATTTAC